>VXAY01000449.1:185901-251952 GCA_013399855.1 Oxyruncus cristatus | reverse complement strand
AGAGAAGAGAGAAATGTATCACCACTTTCCAAGGCTTAGTGCAGTGCTGGTATACCAGTTTGCTTCTGGGAATAAAAGTGATTTGCAATTGGACTTATTTAAGGAGAGGGGACACGTGGTTGTGTGTAATAAGAGTTGATGTGTCAATCTGAATGGTGATAAAATGTCCTGAGCTTTCAACATGCCTTTGGTAAAGGGGTAAAAGTTGAAGGATTCAAGTTTAATACACAAGAATGTAACAACTAGTCCAGGGATGTAGTTGTGAAGGGGCAGTGTCCCCCTTCCTTCCCATCGGAGGTCATAGAATCATGGAATCATTTAGGATGGAAAAGCCCTTTAAGACCGTTGAGTCGTTTAGGTTGGAAAAGGTCATGGAGTCCAACCATACCCCAGCACTGTCCAGGCCACCACTAACCTATGTCCCCAAATGCCACCTCCACATGTCTGTTAAATCCCTCCAGGGCTGGGGACTCCACCAGTGCCGTGGGCAGCCGTGCCAGCACTTGCACACCTTTTTGGTGAACCCTTAGTGTCCTTGCTGCTCTGCTGGGTTTTGTTGGCTTGGGCAATAAACTCAGACTGACCTGCTGGAGGACTCCCATCATATCCACAGGGAATAGCTGCTCTTCTTGTACAGAGCCTGCTTCTCATTGAAGGTACATTGGAACATGTCCACAACTGAAAGGAGATGGCACCAAGTGCTGTTACGCCTTTGCTACACTCAGTTGCTCTTGCAGGGAGTTGTTATTGCCAGAGGAATGCTGAGCTGTGTTTCCCAGCAGGTTGACTATACCTGTGCATTCCCCCAGGAAAGTATCCAACCCCACTTTGTTTGGTCAGTGTTTGGCATTTGGCACAGACTTGTCATCCTCCCCCAGGAGCAGGCAGGTGCCAAGCACCCTGGGGAGCCCCTGTCATTCCCATCTTCTTCCAAATCCCGTTGTCTGGTTGGACACCCTGTGTTTCACCTGTTTGGAATGGTCCTCAGGAGTGGATAAAGCGTGTGGCTTTGGTTGGTTTCAGGAGCTGAGGTCTCAGATTATTTTTCCTTCTTCTCTATTTCTGTATCCATAGATTGGATTTTTTTTCCCATCAAAAAGCCTTTTGCTTGTTTATTTTATTTTTTCATGTTTTTCTATACTTGGCTTCTGGTTGATAATGGGGATGACATGGTTTTGATAGAACAATTAATTAATTTTTCTCCTAAAACTACATAAAATGTCACCTCCCTGCAGATGGCAAATCAAGGGCCCCAGAAACATTCATGCCATAAAACCAGTTCAATTCATGCACTTTTTGTTATTGTTGCCTGCATGAGAAAAATCATTGTTAACTTTGTCAGAATACCGAAGCTTGAACATTTTTTCACTGTGAACACTGAAGCAATTTCATTTTAAAGTGGCAAAGGGCAGGGTTTCTAATAAAAATGTAATTTGTAGCCTCTGACTGCAAAAGCTTCTAATATGCTAATTCTCCTTTAAGTCCCTGTAACTTGGGTGAGATATCAGCTTAAACAGCTGCAATATCAAAGCCTTTACTTGTCATTATTATTATTATTTTTTTCCTACAACAGTGTCTGTAAAATTCAAACACATTGGTAATAATGTTTCCCTTTTATCTCATTATCAAATTAGTTTTATACTGCCTCAACCTGAATTAAATCACTTAACAACCATTTAAACATCAACCATTAGGTTGGTTTAAATTGTTCCAACAAGGCATTCCTGGATGCACGATAATTAATCTCTTAGGCCATCTTTGCTGGGTTTGGGCAGAAGGGTTTCTTGAGCTGTGAGTGATGGTGGTGGCTGCTGCTCCTGCATCCCACATCCCTGCCCTCCACACCAGTTTCATCCCCGTTCCTGGCTGGCACTGCACGGCGTTAATGCCGGTGGGACAGCGAGTGTGGGGCTTTGCAGGATGTCTGGGAAGGATTTTCTAGGGAAAATTTCCTCGCAAAAGGGTTGCACAGCCCTGGCACAGGCTGTTTAGGGCACTGGTGGAGTCACCATCCCTGGAGGGATTTAAAAGCCGTGTAGATGTGGCCCTGGGGGACATGGGTGAGTGGTGGCCTTAGCAGTGCTGGGTAGTGATTGGACTCCACGATCTCCAAGGGCTTTTCCAGTCTTAAGAATTCCATGACTCTGTGATTCGGTCCTTCACCAAGGAAAAATCTTCTCCTTCTCATTCACTTTGGGAACGTGGTGCTTTCCCCAGGGATATGTTTGGTCCTGCCAGACACCTTCCCTGTCACACGGTGAAAAAGCAGCATCAGCAGATAACGCACAGTCAGAGACAGCCAGCCCTGAGTATGTTCTGGGGGACACCCGGGTTGTGCTCCCACCCCTCCGAGCACGGAATGGTGCCCATGCTGTGCAAACAGCAGGATGAGTTTCCCCATCTCCTTCACAGTGTAAGTGTAGCTCTCCTCGGTTTGGGAGTTCCTGCAGCAGAGCAGGGTCCTGCCAGGATGTCAGCACACGGGTTTGGGATGTCTGTGCTTTTGGAAATGGATTCTTGGACTCCTGGTAGAAATGAAGCAGAACAGTCCGCTCTTGTTCCTGCTCCTGCTCCATGTCCCCCACTCCCTGCCTGTGCCTGGCCAGTTCTGCCTCAGTGTGCCTTTGCTGACCCTTGTGCCTCCGGTTTCATCTCACTGGTGGGTCTGAATAATCACCCAGCAGTGCTACTGGGAGCTTTTCCCAGTTCTTCCCTGACAAAGGTAACGCACCCAAGGGCTCACACTGATGCTATTGTGGGGCCCCTGTGGGATCCTGCTCCTGAGCAGGCTGCTGTTGATCCTGAGCACACTGCCTGGATCCCGAGCACACTGCCTGTATCCCAAGAACCTTGCTTGGATTTTGAGCACACTGCCTCTATCCCAAGAACCTTGCTTGGATTTTGAGCACACTGCCTGGATCCTGAGCACACCACCTGGATCCCACACTTGGCTGTGATCCCATGCCAGCTGCCTCTGGACTCGTCTGATCATTGTAGGGAGTCAAGCGCTCGGTTCGAGTCTGTTGGATGTTTGTGTTTCTCTTGGGCAAATGGGGCTGAGAAAAAAAGCTGGAGGGACCAAAGTGGAGTGTTCTCATGGAAAAAACCAATATATGCAAACCACAGAGCACCATTTGTGCTGGAATTCGGGGGCCGAGGGGGAGGACACCACTGTTCAGTCACTGTAGATGACTTGGTTTTTTTCAGCTGGAAAAATGCTTTGATTCTATTCTATTGGTAATTAACAACTCTGAGAAAAAAAACACTAGTAAATTGAGAAGGAGACGCTTCAGAAATTGGATGTGTGTTCTACCAAGGCTGGCAGTCCCCTTCTGTTTCTTATTCCCAGGTGGAAATGCTCAGACCAACCCAAGGGTCAGTCACAGCCCCCTGACACCCAAATCTTGCCACATAAACCCTATACAGGTGGCAGGAAACCCTTGTTCCTCTCCTGGCAGGAATGGTCTTGAGGGGCTGTTTGGCAGTCTGGCTTTAACTATGGGAATTCAGTTTCCTGTGCCTATCTCCATGTGGAAGCCACCAACAGCCCTGCTGGTGGCAGTACCTGGTGACCCAAGCTCTGCTGGTTGAGACAGTCTGGAATGGGTCGATATTTTGGCTACAGATCCCTGGGGCAGATCAGTCAGGGGATCCCTTGGACTGTTCACACAGTTCCCATTTTCCTGCACATTGAGGGCAGCAGCTTCTGCCTGCAAGCAGCTGTAAGTGGCCAAACCTTATTCCAAGGCTGTGCTGGAGCTGGAAAAGTTGACTGTGTGTTGCAGAGGCCCGCTGGAGTTTGAGGTCAGTTATTTTTACTTCTCTGCCTTGTTCTCGTTAGATGTTTGACTTGCTCTCAGAACAATGGCTCCCACCACACTGCAGCCATCGCCCTGTGCCATAGCTGGTCAAACCTCCTCCCATCCAGTGCCCAAGGGTCTCATCTCCTTGCTTTAGCTAAATATAGGCTTTTCAAGCCCTTGTAGAGAGCCTAATCCATACCTTTACTGAGCTTAGCAAGATGAATCCAGTGGCATAAGCAGCTGACACAGCTTTGTGGGTAGAGGAATCCTCTACATTCTCTTACTCTGGCTCTAATCTGCCAGGGTTTGTTTAAATTTTCTACTGATTAATCTGGTATTTTTCTGCTAATTTTTCTGTTATTTTCTACCAGTCTGATATTTTTCTCTCTGTATGTACTGCACTCTGAGAACTGGGCTGTTGTGATGATGACTTTTCCTGTCTGCAAACTTCAGTTTTCCCTGCGGTCTGCCCAGGGACACATAATAATTTTGTATTTTTTCAACTAACTGTTAATTGAAAAATATCAGCCAAATCTGCAGTTGCTTTGACACGTTTCTGAAATAATGACTCCTGTTCCCAGGCTGGACTTACATTGATGAGAGAGTCTCTGGCTTTGGTTGCAGAGCTTCTCTCAGCCTGGGCTTTGTTTTGGAGGGAGCTGGCTCCCACACTGGCAGCTGCAACAGGGGGACCATACCAACCAAGGTTTCTGGCGGGATCTTGCTTTGACAAAACGTTTACAGTGGCAATAAAAACGCTGTGTTTCTGTACCTTAGCTGGTTTGGCCTTTCCCAGCTTGGTTGCAGCTTTGGCGCTGTGGGTGCTTTTCTGTGGCAGCAGGTGTGTCCGTGGCTGGTGATGGGGACAGCAGACATCCCCGTGTGCCTCGGGGTCAGCAGGGGGTTGGGAGCGAGGGCTCTCAGTGCTCCTTAACGGCTGCCCCCCTGCCCCAGGGGTGCACGTGTTGGTTCATGTACTCCTGCACACCCTGCCGAGGGCACCAGAGAGCCCCGGGCTCCACAGAGCCAGGCAGGGGGGTCACAGGGACTCTGGGGGAGAGGTGGGAGCATGATCATGGGTTATCCCTCCTTCAGCACTGCACCCTCCTGCCTGCCAGCAGCCAGGTCACAGCCTCCCTGCATCTGGACCATCACCAGGTGCTGCTGGTGCGTCCACACAATATGAATTTCTCCAGTTGTTGAACTTGGTTTTGGACACGTTGGTGTTGTCCTGCGGAGCTCACACAGGGCGAGAATGATTTGAGAGGTTCTGTGAAGCATGTGATAGAACCAACCCACCCTGCTGCCTGGCCTGGGGGAGAGGAGCAACCATCCTCTGCTCTGCTTCCTACAGGGCAGAAACAGCAGCTGAACACTTTGAATTTCTGCACTCCTCACCTCTTGGCACTGCTGGTGGGATACATGGAGATGGCATTGCATGACCTCTGCCCAAGCCCTTTCCCTGGCAGAAGTGCTCTGCTAGCTGAGGAGCACTGAGAGGTGCTCTGTGCTCACTGCAGAGCACCAAAGGAGACATTTCAGGTGGTGAAGTAGAGAAACCCCTGGAGAGCTCTTGGTGTGATCCAGCCATGCTTGTATTGGGGCTTAAGGTGCCTTTGGTGTGTCCTGTGGATGCTCTTGTCTAGCTAAGCTCCCACAGAGCCATGGCACAGGGGCTGCATCTCACAGCACCCCACTGAACCCTTTTCTCTGTGCTGGAAATGTGTCTTGCAGCCTGCAGAGGCAGCAGGAGCAGAGTCCTGTTTGCTTTTCCTCCATGGCAGGAACAGCATCGTGCTGGACCTGGATTCTTTGGGGCTCCTTGGCACTTGGACCGTGCAGCAGCTTCTCGTCCTGGGGCGTTTCAACACTTTGCTGTTTGCTTTTGTTCCTCCCCAGCACTGTGTTCCCCACTGGCTCGTGTCCATGCCCTGTGCCCAGAGGTGATGCTGCCTGTGTCGAGCCACCCAAAGTGATCCCAGTGGGATCCCCGCACAGCCCATCCCCTTGGCAGCCAGAAGTGCTGAGCTGTGTGTCTCCTTTCTCTCCTCATTTTCCTGTATGGGAACAGAGGTGGAACCTATGCAAGTTGTGCACGTGGTATCTCTTGCCAAGATCACTCTGGTACCTCGCAGCTGCCCACACATGCTTGGTGAAGAGAAGATGTTTTGTTCATCAGGTTGATGTGGGATGGTGCTGGGAAAACTCTGTGTGGGTACAAAATGGTCTCCCTGGCAAAAAAACCCACTCTGGGGGACTCTCTGCCATACTTTCATGGGGATCCACAGTGGACTGGTGGTGGGCTTCTGGCTGTCAGCTGTTGTAGCACCACATCAGGAGCGTAGGCTACAAAAACCCTGTTGGTACCAGTGTACAGTGCACCCAAACCTGGTTTCAGTGGAGCCCTTGGCGGTGGCAGATGCACAGGGTTTTCATTAGTAATTGTGTGCTTGGAGGTGGACTTGAGCTAATGTCGTATTTACCTTCTTCTATTCCAGTTGTGTCGGTGTGGAAGAGGAAGAGGCGCCAGATATCGACATCTATCATTGCCCAAATTGTGAGAAAACCCATGGAAAGTCGACCTGTGAGTACCTGTGTGTGGCCAGGCTCTGACACACAGCAGGGGCTGTGTGTTCGGACAAAAGGACCTTTTGTTTTTCTCATTGCAAAAGGCCCTAAATCGTGTGCCATAAATATTGGAATTCAAACCAGGAGGTGAAAATGATGTTAGTGGGAGGACACCATGGGTTGGATCTTGGAGCTTCAGCTGCAGCTTCTGCCTGGCCTCAGGCACGTGCGTGAGCTCAGGCAAGGCACTCACCTGGAGAGCTGCAGTCCCCGGTCCCACAGGAAAAATGAGCATCCTTCCATGCATGAATTGTGCCCACACTGAGGAATGTGGGCTAGAAAATCCCTGTGGAGGCAGCTAGTGCTAATACAGGGAGTTTTGGAAGCTGCACGGTGTTTTCCGTCTGTGGATGAGAAGAGTAAGAAACAGTTTGTTGTGCTTGGCCTGGATATAGAACTGCAGCGATTTCCGTGGCAGTCAGACTTGTAGGATGCACTGAGGGTGCCAATTCTTGCAGTTCTTTCACAGAAGGTTCTCCTGAGTAAAAGTGACAGTTGATCTCAGTGGGAGTTTTGTCTGGGAAAGAGCCGTGGGATGTGTTTGCTTTGGTCAGATTAATTCACAATTTCTTTCTATTATACAATGGGTGAAAAAAAAGAAAAGAAACCAATCCCTGTGAAAGATGAAATGCTTCACTTGAAAATCAGTTATTGTAAGTAAGCAACAGTGATGGGGAGGATCTTGCTGCTCTGCAACCTCAGGGCATCCTGCAGAGGAAGAGCTGGGTGCTCATCTGCAGGAGCCAAACAGTCCTTTTTCAGTGTGAAATAAGGGATGGCTGGAAAGTGACTCCTTTTGTGTTAAAATTCAGGATTTTTAACCCAAGAAATTATTTGTGCATTACCTTACTTGTTCAAGTTTAAAAAATTTCTAGAGGGAGAGGGGAGGAGCCTGAAACGTTTGTTTTGTGGGCAAAAATGGGAATTGTTTTTCCATGATGATTTTTTAAAAGTCAAGTGCGAACTGGAAACCTGAATGACCTGCAGCTGTTCCTGTCTCCCAGAGGGTCTGCCAGCAACTGGGGCCTGAACAGGGAACCCACAAACTGGGAAGCTGGCAAAATGCCCCTTGCGAGGCTGGTTCTGAAAGACTTAACAAAATCAATATGTCCCTACAAAATGTTCTGGTTTAGAAGAATCAGCCTTTCTAGTGTTGGAAAAAGATTTCTGGAAATTGGTCACACAAATAACCACAAACTGTATTGAAGTGAATAATTTGGAATTGGAAAGGGTTGTGCTGAAAAGGCGGGTGATTGCAGACACTCCCAGACTGTTCCCGACTTGGGACAGAAGCAGCAGCACAGGATCTCCAGCCTCTGTGAGTTCTGTATAACACTGAGATGAGTCTGATACTTTGATTTCTTTCACATCATGTTGAATTATGAAGGATGAAAGGCACTTTTCAGTGCGAGCGAAAAAACCCAGACAGAAGCAGCAAAAGCCTGTAATCAGGAATTGAATATCAATTCTATAAGATTGGGGTGTGTCATCCTAGAATTCAAGAAATGGCAGTTGTGATAAAAAGATTGCAAGTTTAATATACCAGTTAAGATGACGAGAGTTGAATGGACAACAATATTCTGATGCTTTTAAGAAGGTTCCTGTCTATCCAGTTCTTTTTATCCAAATAAAAATCCACTGGTACGTCCCTGAGCCTCTGTCACACAGCCCAGCAGAAATTGCTGCTGGAGGACAGTTCTACCCCCTTCCATCCCAGGGACACTTTCCACTATCCCAGGTTCCTCCAAGGCCTCTTCCAGCCTGGCCTTGGACACTTCCAGGGATGGGACAGCCACAGCTTCTCTGGGTAACCCGTGCCAGGGCCTCACCACCCTCAGAGGGAAGGATTCCTTCCCAATATCCCATCTAACCCTGCCCTCTTGCAGTGGGAAGCCACTCTCCCTTGTCCTGTCCCTCCAGGCCTCTGCCTAAAGTCCCTCTCCAGCTCTCCTGGAGCCCCTTTAGGCCCTGCAAGGGGCTCTCAGCTCTCCCTGGAGCCTTCTCTTCTCCAGGGGAACCCCCCCAGCTCTCCCAGCCTGGCTCCAGAGCAGAGGGGCTCCAGCCCTGGGAGCATCTCCGTGGCCTCCTCTGGACTCGCTCCAGCAGCTCCACATCCTTCTGATGCCAGACCCCAGAGCAGGAGGCAGCACTGAAGGTGCAGTCCCACAAGGTCTCCCTCGACCTGCTGCCCATGCTGCTGGGGATGCAGTGTGGTGGGAACACAGACCAACATCCCGTCCTGAGGGACAGCAATGCCACTTTGTTTTCTCCCTTCAAATACATCACAGGCAGTTTAACCATGTGTGAGACCAATCATCAAAGTAGTGGAGTGCACGAATTCCATTTAAACATTAATTATTGCTGACCTTACCTTGAGTCCTGGTGACGAGGTCACAAGCTGCATAGCAATTCCCTCACTAACGTGTAGAATCCTATGGAAAAAGGAGGCTGTTATCCTGTAGCCCCTCCTTGCAGGGTACAGCAGGCCAGGGAAGTTAAAAGACAGATGAAGTGAAGGCAGGACCAGCTTGGCTCAGTGCATTCCATCTGCTGGGAATTTGCATGCGGGGCGCTGCCAGGACGTCTGCGGGGGGATCGCTTCCATTTGCTTATGAACTGCCCCAGTCTGTGTTTAAACTCGTTATCCAGCACTATCAGCTTCGTAATAAACGAGGCAGAGTCATTCCAGCACCAGCAGTTCACCGGTAGGATTTAATTATTGTGAGATTAGCAAAGGGAAACGCAGACACCGATTCTCTGTTATGCAACTCGTCTGGATTTAAAAATATATGTGTATTTCTGGAGCACGCCTTCCGCCAGATATGTTTTCCAGATGTCAAATTTAAAAATCATTTTCCTCTCCTTACATTTTTCCACGTTACCACTGTGGTGAGTGGCTGCTCTCAGAAGATTGCTTCCTGTCACATGGCATTTTGAGCCATTCCCTTCTAATGAAATGTGTAGGGACTCCTCTTTGGGAAAAATCATCCATATTCATGCAACATTTTCTGACTTAATTGCAATAAAATGTGAGGGCTTCGTTTGGGCAGGCTTGGCTCGTTTTCGCAGCACAATTTGAAATCCTTGGTTTGATTGCTGCCTTGTTTGCAGCGGTGAAAATCAGGAGAAATCCTTTGGAATCGGTGAAGTTACAGAGCTGCAAGTGAACCAAAGTCAGACTGAGGCATGTTTTAAGTAGTTACAAACACGTAGATCAGTAGAAAAGTCGCAGAGTGAGCAGGGTATCCCTGCTCTGGTGGAAGCACCCTGGTCTACTGGAAAGTACATAAAATCCATAGAATCATTTAGGTTGGAAAAAACTTCAACATCATCGAGTCCAACCTTTGACCAGTCACCGCTTTGTCAACTAGACCAGAGCACTGAGTGTCACATCCAGCCTTATCTTCAACATTTCCAGGGATTGTAGCTCCACCACCTCCCTGGGCTACCCATTCCAATGCTTTACCACTCTTTCAGTGAAGAAATGCTTACTGAGTGTTCAGTTTGATGATCCCTTCTACACAAATACATTTGAAATAATATAAATACACCTGTGAATTTTTCATTTTGTGATACGGCTTTCATAAAAATATGTTCCCTTTTTTTCCACTGTTGGACTTTCCAAAGGTCAAATTTGGATCAGAAAGTTCTGCAGAAAGAGAACTCTGTGATTATTTCTGAAAAAAGCAGCTTTTCTTGCCAAAGCTGGAATCTGTTGCACATGGGAACGGACCCTTAGTCCTTACTGGGGTGTTCATGGTAAAGATGAAGCATAGAAAGAATGGCTGAAAATAGGCCAAAGGTAGAGTGTTTGATGTAGTATAATGGACTGCAGCTGTCTGGGACACAGCCCCTCCTGGGGAATGTTCATCCAAGATGCCTCTGAGGGAGAGGGGAATGGAGAGGTGGGTGGGAGGGGGGATACAAGAGGTGGATGGGAGAGGTGGATACAAGAGGTGGGTGGGAAAGGTGCATGGGAGAGGTGGATGCCTGCCAGCCCTCGGAGCTGAGGGAAATAACTTCCTGGAGGTTTTGGAAGAGTTGCAGTGAATCTCTTAATTCAGCACTGATTTGTCGCTCTTGTTTCCCGGCACTCTGTGCTATCTGAAGTGTAATAAAAAACATGCTCATAGGATAAGCTCCTTAATTTTCCTTGTGACAAGTGACACCTCTTTCCCTGGGACTCGCACCCAGAGTGCAAGTGCAATCAGCACGCTCCTGGTGTTGATTCCTCTGTGCTGAGAGGGGGAGGAGGCGGTGGTTGGAAAGGGAGGGAGAGGAGGAAGGTTTGGCATTCAAGCCAGGCTTGTTTCCTTTGTTACCAGGAGCATTGAATTAATACACTAAGCCTGAGAGTCATTAAGATAAAGAACTAGCAGCTTTAATGAATATCTCCAGCTAGGCTGGAGCCTGCATGGAACTAATAAACCCAACATGCTTTGTGCAAAACCTGGGATGGACTCACTGGGAGATATCTTTCCTTGAGTTATTCCTGGGTTGTGTTGTCGGGAAAGCAAAGCTGGCTCTTTCCAAATCTCATGTGTTATAGCTGTGGCCTCCAAATTCCTTTCCTAATGGAAAAGTGTGTGGATCTGTGTGTGTGTGTGTGTGTGTGCAAAGAGGGAGGAGCAGGTGCCATCTGTGAGGATTCTGCTGCCTTCCCTCACTGTTTTGATAAGAGGTCTGGACCTGGGTAAAATACTGAGTTTCGTGATGTAAAGCAAAGGGTGGAAAACAAAAGTATGTTGTGACATGAAAATTCTATTAGCAGAGGCTTTAAATGATATGAATATGGAAAAAAACAATTTCCTACCAAAATGAGTAGGAACAGCTGAGGGAGATATTGCTGACTCAGGGAAAAAGTGGGACCAGTTTTTCCTGCTCTGTGTTATCTGGCTGTCAGAGGCAGGGCAGAACCACACTGACACTTGACTGACTCACATGTGCTTATTCCTGCTGGCCCTTTATCCATGATGGACTTGCCTGTGTATCCATCCCCCACTGGGAGCACAGTGGAAGGGCCTCAGTCTGTCATTGCTGCAGGCCTGAGCCGTAATAAATTCCCTTTAAATCCTGGAAATAAGTGTTCTAACAATTGCAGTTGTGGTCCTTTCCTTTCCTTTCCTTTCCTTTCCTTTCCTTTCCTTTCCTTTCCTTTCCTTTCCTTTCCTTTCCTTTCCTTTCCTTNTTCCCCTTTTCCTTTCCCCTTTTCCTTTCCCCTTTTCCTTTCCCCTTTTCCTTTCCCCTTTTCCTTTCCCCTTTTCCTTTCCCCTTTTCCTTTCCCCTTTTCCTTTCCCCTTTTCCTTTCCCCTTTTCCTTTCCCCTTTTCCTTTCCCCTTTTCCTTTCCCCTTTTCCTTTCCCCTTTTCCTTTCCCCTTTTCCTTTCCCCTTTTCCTTTCCCCTTTTCCTTTCCCCTTTTCCTTTCCCCTTTTCCTTTCCCCTTTTCCTTTCCCCTTTTCCTTTCCCCTTTTCCTTTCCCCTTTTCCTTTCCCCTTTTCCTTTCCCCTTTTCCTTTCCCCTTTTCCTTTCCCCTTTTCCTTTCCCCTTTTCCTTTCCCCTTTTCCTTTCCCCTTTTCCTTTCCCCTTTTCCTTTCCCCTTTTCCTTTCCCCTTTTCCTTTCCCCTTTTCCTTTCCCCTTTTCCTTTCCCCTTTTCCTTTCCCCTTTTCCTTTCCCCTTTTCCTCTCTCCTCCCCTCCCCTCCCTCCTCTTTTTTTCTTCCCCCTCTTCCCTTTCCTTTTCTTTTCTCCTCCCCCTCCCTTTCCCCACCCATGCTGTGTCCAGGGCAGAGCTCAACACCCATCAAACTTGATGTGAAATCTGTCACAGCTGGACAGATCTTTAGTCTGAGGTAAAAAATATGCTGACAAAGATCCATTCTTTGTGGAGGAAAGGGACTTTCTGGGAGTTCCCTGAGGAGGATGGAGTGTGCAGGCTGGTGAGCCCGGGGTGTCCAGAGCCCATGTTTGCACCATACCTGCAGGAGCTGTGCAGCTCAGCAATCCCCTGGCTGGTTACCCTTGTGCTCCAAAACACACACTGCTCCCTTCGTGGTGGGTCTTCAGGCTGCACTGGGATTGTCTGATGGGGCACTGAGAGCAATACTGGAACGTGCAGTGCAGCATCTGGGGGGTTCCCTCCGCCCTGCTCATGTGAGAAATTAAACCAAGATTTGTCCTTCCTGGCAATGTCTTAATAATTATCTTCTACTAAACACAACTGTGCAATTCCTTCCTTTTCAGTGAAAAAGAAAAGAAATTGGCACAAGCATGATACTGGCCAGACGACAGACGTGAAGCCTGTGCAGAACGGGAGCCAGGTCTTTATAAAAGAGCTCCGAAGTCGGACGTTCCCCAGGTGGGTTGTTCAGCTGGAATGGGCCTGGGGGGGCAATGCTTGTACAGCCACTGTCCTGGGAGGCTGGTGATGGGCCTGGCTGAAAGCATCCTGGAATGATGATGTCTAAACAAGTCTGCTTGATTGCAGATGTGCCAGGCTCTTCCCTTTTTTATATTTGTGCAGCTGTATTCAGATCTCCTCTTGCTTGAGCCGAGGTTTTCCATGGGTGCTTGGATTTGTGAAGGCAAAAATCACAGAATCACAGAAAGGCTTGGATGGGAGCTCATCTGGTTCCACCCCCTGCCATGGGCAGGGACACCTTCCACCAGCCCAGGTTGCTCCAAGCCCCGTCCAACCTGGCCTTGGACACTTCCAGGGATCCAGGGGCAGCCACAGCTTCTCTGGGCAACCTGTGCCAGGGCCTGCCCACCCTCAGAGGGGAGGATTTCCTACTAACATCTCATCTAACCCTGCTCTCTTTTAGTTCACAGCTGTTCCCCCTTGTCCTATCATTATCTGCCCCTGTAAAAAGTCACCCTCCCTCTCTTTTATAAGCTCCCTTTAACCACTGGAAGGGTGTCTAAGATTTCCCCACAGCCTTCTCTTCTCCAGGCTGAACCAGAGCATGTTTGACCCCTAGAGCATCCTCTTGCACAAGAAACTAACCCACTTACTGCATTGAATTATCCAGTTCTCAAAAATCCTAATGACTTTGCTGAAAGTCTGTCTCCATCTTGGAAAGAACAACAACATGCTCAGTTTCTGGGTGACAAAGGCTCTCTCACTGGGGTAATGAATAGTGCTAATTGTTGGGTGACATGTCCCACACGTTATTAGGCTGCTCCACAGCCATTTGCAGGACTGATCATTTTCTTCTGGCTCTTTAATGTAGACCATAGCCAAATAAATCCTTAATTATTTATAACTAATTATTTTAGAAGAATCCTTGCAGACTGGCAAAGTGTACTTGGTAAACACAAAACTTCTTCCGTTTTATGGAGAATTTAATTTCACATTTAATTTGAGATACTGGTCTTGGGCTGGTTAAGGAAAAAACTGAAAATAATCCAGAAGTGTTTTGCAGCTCTTACAGATGTGTCTTGCTGAGCTCAGGGTCCTCTATTTTTACTTGCTTGGCTATTTTTACTAGGGCCTGCAAGATTTTTGTCTTAACCGTTTGTCTTTATTTCTTGGTTTGTTGTTGTTGTTGTTGTTTTTTGTTTGTTTTTAATTTGATAGGTTGCAAAGCTCATTTAGTAAGAGATTTAAGGCCCAGGCAGACTGATTTCGGTAACCTCGGGTGGCCTCTGAGAGTGCACTCACACACGCAATATCTCTGAGTCAATCCCAAATTGTAAGGAAACCCCACCATAACCCCCCAGATTTTCTCCTTGTTTCTCACATTAACGTGGGCATAAGAAAATCCTGCTGCCAGATTAAAGTTTCTGAGACAGAAGGGTCTGTAGCCGGAAGAAGCGGCTGCGAGATGGGGCCTCTGACACCCACACTTGTGCCATTAGTGACACAAAACCTTGTGGAGAAATTGTCTCCTCTGAGGAACGCGAGTGAGATGTGCAGGTGTCCCAGGCCAAACCCCAGCACTCGTCAGCCAGGGTGAAAGGAGAAAGGGGGTCTCAGACCAGAAATGTCGTTGCCGACTCCCAGCACGTGGCGGTGAACGACGAGCCCCGGTGAGTCTCCCAGAGGGGCTTGGCTCAAAAGGAACAGTGAAGAAAGCGAAAAGGCAAAAAATATAATTCTTGCCACTCTGCTCTGGAATGTTTAATACCAAAATAGCATTAGAGTAGCAATAGTAGTAGGGGTGAACAATTAAATGGATGCTTCACGTGTTTCAGGGCAGGTACCAGCCTCTCCTTTGCCCTGATCATTGCTGCCTGCTCTGGACCCATCTCTCTGTAAAAGGATGTGTAAGTTCTGTGGCACATACAGAAGCAACGTGCCTCTGCTCTGGAGCCAGGCTGGGATTGCTGCAGGTGTTCAGCCTGGAGAAGAGAAGGCTCCAGGGAGACCTGAGAGCCCCTTCCAGTGCCCAAAGGGGCTCCAAGAGAGCTGGAGAGGGACTTTCAACAGGCCTGGACAGACAGGACAAGGGGGAATGGCTTCCCACTGCCAGAGGGCAGGGTTAGATGGAGTGTTGGGAAGGAATTGTTGGCTCTGAGGCTGGTGAGGTCCTGACACAGGTTGCCCAGAGAAGCTGTGGCTGCCCCTGGGTCCCTGCAAGTGTCCAAGGCCAGGTTGGACGGGGCTTGGAGCAAGCAGGGCTAGTGGAAGGTGTCCCTGCCCATGGTGGGGGGATTGAACAAGGTGGGCTTTTAAGATCCCTTCCAACTCAAACCATTTTGGAATTCTGTGAGCAGGCCCAGGGTGAGGGGTTCCCCCACCCTGTGTGGTGAGGTCAGAGGAGGATCCCCCCCAGCAAAGGGTGCGGGGGCTCTGTGGCAGGTTGGGTGTCAGGGCGTGGGGAAGGTGCTGAGGTCAAGTGTGGCAGCAGCCACGACAGCACATCCAGCCTCGTCCTCTTTCCTGCCCATTTTGGTGCCATATAGAGATGGGAACTGGAGTGCAGGACTACTGCAGGAGAGGTCACTCAGACATTGGCCTTAACTGCCTGGGCAGGAAGGGATTTTTGGGGAGAACCTTCAAAGTCTGACTGATCCCAGCTGACACACAGCATTCAGTGACAGGACACTTTTGGGACTGGTGGTCTTTCACATACGGTCACTTTTCACGCCTGAAAAGATCAAGAAACCAGACTTGAATTTCCTTTGGGAGCTTTCAGTGACAATAGCTGGTGGGCCAATGGAGCTGCCCTTTCCTCGTTCCCCTCAGAGCCCTCCCAGCCACTTCAAAATGATCTGCAGAATATCTCCCAAGCAATTTATTCAGCTTCTTTAAAATGATTTGGAAAGTATTTCCAGCACAATTTATTTGAGATTAGGTAATGTTTTTAATCTTGCCTTCTTTAGGGTGCAACATTTAACACTGATTCCTTTAACATTGATCACCAGTAGCTTGACAGATCCAACAGCTGAGGAAAACCGCTTTTGCCACAAGCTGTTGTTTTAGGAGTTCCCAGTAGCTGGAGCATGAGGCTCAAGAGATTGATTCCGGATGATTTTGTTGTGCCCTTCATGCTTTGCAATAAATGGCTTTTTGGCTTTTGTCTCATGGACATAATTTGTATATAATTCCTTATCCATAGTGCCTTCCTTTCAGTAGTGACATGCAGATCATCCCAAACGGAGCGTGGAAGCCCCTCACCATTGCATCTGTTTGGTTTTCCAGCGCTGAAGATATCGTGGTGAAGGTCCCAGGCAGCCAACTAACACCAGAGTATTTGGAAGAGAATGGCTTTGCAGAGCCCATCCTGGTGCCCAAGAAGGACGGGCTGGGCCTGGCTGTGCCTGCACCCACCTTCTACGTCAGCGACGTCGAGAACTACGTCGGTGGGTACCTGGGAGAGCAGGTGGCATTTGGCTGCCAATAACACATGAATTGTATAGAAAATTGTAAAATATATTGTAAAATATTGTTCTATGCCCTGGCCGTGCTGGCTGCAGTGTTTGTTGTGCAGTGGGAGCCTGTGGTTAGCAATGTTGTTTAGTGTACCAGCTTGGCAGTGGGGCTGAGCCAGGCTGCACTGCTCTCCACAGCTCTGCACTAAAAGTAACGGCCACAGCAGGATCAAGAAATGGCTTCTGGAGGCCAGGACTTCATTGATTACTGCCAGCTTGATTTGTGTTGGAAGAACAGCTACACTGCAGCTCCCTCTGTCCAGGCAGCCCGTTTTTTAGCAGTGGTGCCAGTGAGAGCTGTTTTCAGTGCTGCTGGTCATTTGGATTCTCTTGGCATCCTCCTGTCTCTGCCCTGAGTAGGGTGTTGTGCTGCATCTTCTCACAAGCCATCACCTCATCCCACCTGGGCAAACAAACCTTGGCCAGAAGCCATGGAAGGCTCCGAAGTCACTTGTCTCCACATCCTTCTTCCTTTAGCATGTCTCTCTTGTCTCTTGTCCTCTCCTGCTCTGTCCTTCCTCCGAGTCTATCTCCTTTCAGTCCTCTGGCAAGGGCATGTCTCTTTGGAGCCATGACTGCAGCTCAGTGGATCCATCTGTGTTTTATGGTCCCTTCATCTCCTTCCACAGTCTGCTAACCACCCCCTCCTGCACTCCCTCACCCAAACATTGACCCATTCCCAGACTGGAGGGTGCCATGACCAGCCAGTGCTGCTCTCGACCCTAACTGTTGGATCTGCAGTGAGAAAACTGTGAATAAAGGACAGTCATAGAATCACAGTATCAATTAAGTTTGGAAAAGACCCCTAAGATCATTAAGTCCAAGTGTTCCCCCCTCACTGCCAAGGCCACCACTAACCCACACCTCTAAGTGCCACGTTCACACGGCTTTCAAATCCCTCCAGGAATGAGGAGTCCATCACTGCCCTAGGCAGCCAGTTCCAATGCGTGGAATACAAGACCCCTGGTGTTATTGTTGCCTCTATTCCCTTGCTTCTGCAGGAAATGTATGTTCTGTGCCCACCTGCTACTCTCAGCAGATGTTCTCGTGTGCCTGAGGTGCTCCTTGGGCATCTGCCGGAGTTCTCCAGCTGAAATCGTGCCCCCCACCAGCAGGACTGTTAGTCCAAAGCTGGAGGGAACAACATGGGTTGTTTAATCTGAGCTGGCACCAAATTTGAGTGAAGGGCACAAATCTGTGCTGGTCCAACCTCTCTAGGGTCTGTCCACTGAAGTGGGATTTCCCAAGCAGGGATTTATCTTGCTGGTTTGTACTTAATTACCTTGGACCTGGAATGTCTTTTAGAAACAACCTGAAGGAGCAGAGGACAAACCACCACAAACTAGACAAAGACATTTTTATATTCTGGCATTTGAAGAAAAATAAATTGATTTTTTCCCTTCCTAGTGTGGAAAAAGCTCTGAATGTTTTTATAAAGCTCTGCCTTTCTTTGTGTGTTCTCTTTTTGCCCAGTGTAAAATTCACTGATTGACTGATGCAGTTAGTATTAACACCAGAGATTTGTATCCCACAAGGTCTGTCAGAGGAAATCATCCCTGTACTCTGATACAGAGGGGATGGATTTCTGATGTGTCATTTTGGGTAAAATAACAAACGGTCAATTTTTTTGGGTGGCATGCCTGAAATACTATGGTAAAAATGGGAACTCCTCATTGATTTATAGATTTTGTAAGGAAAAAAATTAAAATAGAGTATAAAAGAAATTGGAATTCTGGCAAATCAGTTGGAGAAGGTATTGCACTTGTACGGTATTGTGATAGTAATACTTGTAGTAGTACAGTGCTACACCCTGTCTGCAATCACAGGACCTTTGTAACATGGTGGGGAGGGCTTGCTCCAAGGATACACAGGTATTTGCATTTAATTTTCACTCAGCAAATAAAAACCATAATGAAATTAATAGATCCAAAATAATGCTAATCCTTTAAAGATAAAAGCTACAGAAATAATTATGTCAGGGACATGGCTACAAAAGTTTTATGGATATTTCACGTGTATACATGTCTTTTGTGCACATGTGTCTGTGGGGGTGCATACATAAACAACGGGGAGGGTACAAGGGCTGAAAGGAAAATCAGGAGATTGAGATGCTTTTGGACATATGAACTCACTCCCCAGCACCGAAAATTGGGCAAGGCAGGCTGCTCACCAGCCTCTCTCTTCCATTGGATTCATGTGCAGGCCCGGAGCGGAGTGTTGATGTCACTGATGTCACCAAGCAGAAGGACTGCAAGATGAAGCTCAAGGAATTTGTGGATTACTATTACAGCACAAACAGGAAAAGGGTCCTTAATGTCACCAACCTGGAGTTCTCTGACACCAGGTAAGGATTCAACCTGCCTGTAATTACTAGAGATTTATTTATAATTTATATGCAGTTTATATATATATATATATAACCTTTGCGGCCTTGTGGAACAAAGCTTGTTCCCCAAGTTTGTCTTNTTATATATATATATATATATATTTATGTATCTGTAAAATACTTGTCCATTTATATATAACATGTTTCTATATAATAATATGGTTGTAGATATTATTTTTGTCTTTATTTTATAGTTAAATTTGTATTATTTATAAATAATTGTATTACTTACATAGAATTACATATCAATTCTGTTTTAAAATTCCTGAATCCCACGCTGTGTCTGGGATACATGGCAGGGTTCAGCAGGGAAAGTTTGATCAGTGTCCCCAGTGCTTCCCGCTTTAGGGAATGCTCTTCAACCTTGGGATAGAAGCCTCTGGTTGCTCCAACTCTCCCCTGCATCATCCATACACAGCCCGTGGAGGCACAGCACGGAATGAAGGTGCTCTTTGCTCTGTGAGGAGGAGGGTACAGGGCCCCAGTGAGGGCAGCTCAGCCCTGTGTCACCAGCATTCATGTGTCATCAGCAGCCACGTGTCACAACTGGACATTTCGGGCACCTTCCAGCTTTATTTCAGCTCCAGTAGTACAGGCACAGTTCATCCAGTGCAGCTCTTTGCTCAGACATAACTTGATGCTCCAGGAGGGAATTCTCTGCCTTGTCCAGGTGGGGAAAAATAATGTCCTCTGTTCCAAGTATGATCTTAGGTAGTTGGGTGCAACGTGGTAAACACCAGTAAGACCAAAGCAAGGAGGACAAGGTGACCACAGAGGTGTGACAATGCTGTCTGTGGGAGAACATGGACACAAGGGGCCTTAATTTTTAATATCCTGTGTTGTTTTTCTGGTGAGATGGGAACCCTGATGGATGTAAGGCAACACCTTCTCCCAGCTTAAGGTGATCTTGGTCTCCTTGGCACGTTCTTTTTCCAAGTGTGCTGTACAGCAGTGAGCATCCCACTTGGTGTGAGTGCATCGTGCGTTGCTTACTAAAATCTCCCCTGCAGAGTAGCAGAGAGGGGGTAAGTAGATGAAATGTGGCTTTAGGTGTAGTGTTACATGTCACTGGGTGTCCTTTAAGGATCATAACTTTGAAATTTTGTTGTGTCTTTGCAATGCTACAGCATGGGTTATAGTTCTGGTTTCAGTGCTTTTGCCAGATAACCTGTGACTGTCTGACAGCAGCTCGGAGTCAGGGTGCTGCTGACTTCCCAAGGGCAGGTTGGGGGTCATGGTGCACATCAGCTAGATTCGATATTGGGAAGAAGTTCCTCCCTCTGAGGGTGGGGAGGCCCTGGCACAGGTTGCCCAGAGTAGCTGTGGCTGCTGCACCCCTGGAAGTGTCCAATTTCAGGTTGGACAAGGCTTGGTGCAGCCTGGGCTAGTGGAAGGTGTCCCTGCCCATGGATTAAATGGGAATGAGATGATCTTTAGGGTTCCTTCCGAGCTGCACCGTTCCATGATTCTGTGACTCTGTGATCATTAGCTGGTATCAGTGCCTGAGAGCTGAGGTCCCTGCTCAGGGCTCTCCATTGCTCTGCTCACCACCTTCATGCCAGGAGTGGGCAGCTGCATCTGTAACGTTCTGGGTGTCAAACAGCCGTGAGCTTTACAGGTCCTTTAGTCCTCTGGGGGAGCTGATGCTTCCGGAAGGGAAGCACCAGAGAAGAAGATCCCGTTACATACAAACACACTACACGGATGATGATGAATGTCAGCAGAAAAATGAAGAATGGTTGTTTTGGGGAGCAATCTGTTTCAGTGAGAAGACTTGAAAAAGAAGGCTGGTGGATAATGACAAGCTCATTTTTCTCAGCTGTTCCCCTGAGTGTGTAGTTGGGATTTAGTGGTGCACACCCATTGCTGCAGAGAGCAGCTCTACTCATTACAGGCTTCAGAGATCACCAGGATCTTCAGCAGAAATTTTTTCAGCTTTCTGCCATTATCCTCGAATAACAGGATGTCTTTTGTCTTGAAGGACTGCTGGAGCTGTCGCTCATACACTGCTAATTTAGACATTAATAGCAAATATTTTATTTCTTAGCACAGACAGTGACAGTTTAATTGAATGCACTGCTCCATCTACCCTGCCATGGAAATGGAGATGTTGTCATCAGGGTTTGACACTGAGCACAACCGACATGTGGGAGCATTTAGTTTGGGTCTGAAGTGGAATATTCTTACTGACATGGTCCAACAGTGAATCTTCCCTTCCCACAACTACTAGCCCAAATTTTGGGCTATTTAAATCTAAGATTTAGCACATTCTGGGATGAAACACTTAATACCTGGTTATCATGCCACTGCATTGTCTGAGCTGTGATTATAGTGTATGATATTTGTCCCATAATATATGGATTAAATAAATAAATAAATACAAGATAAACATATGTTCAATGTAAATGAAGATAATAATTTGCATAAATTTTAGATACATATACAATATGAGTGTATGCTTAATGTAAATAAATAGATTTATTTGTATAAATAATAGAAATCATAGAAATATATATTATATATGTTATCTTTTAAATATATTCACATTATCAACCCAAATTAGATGTTTTCCTTCTTCTGAGCTTTTAATGTAATTTAGTCAATCTAAATAAGATCACTGATTTTCAGCATCAGAACAAGACTTATTTATCCATAAGCATTAATGTTATTGTTATTTGGATTATTAATATTAAGCTTAACTTGCAAGTTTTTAAGGTTTACCAGATGATTTATGTCAAAGTACACACATTTCACTTTCTCTTCAGAAGGGGGCTGGAAAGGTGACTGTGATAACAGATCTGGTGATACCTGAGCCTGCGTAGCAAGAGGCAGGGGCTGGAAAAATGCAAACAGCATGTATTTGATCAGAGATGATGCTGCTGAAAGAAGCCAAAGGATTGTTGCTAAGTCATCATACTTAGAAAAAAACTTAAATCTCTGTCTGTAAACAGTTTTCTCAGATTTTCTGAATGAAGAGCAGTTCCACTGCCACAAGAGGAGCTGCTCCTGTTTGCCATGCAAGTATCGTCACACACTTGCCTCTCGTCGTACCGGGGTCCTTGTGCTCTGTTTTAAAAAGCCGCCTGTCTGTTCTCCGTTCTCTCTGTAAGGATGTCCAGTTTTGTAGAGCCTCCTGACATCGTTAAGAAGCTGTCCTGGGTGGAAAACTATTGGCCTGACGATGCTCTGCTGGCTAAACCCAAAGTGACCAAGTACTGCCTGATCTGTGTGAAGGACAGTTACACCGACTTCCACATAGACTCCGGCGGAGCCTCTGCCTGGTACCACGTGCTCAAGGTGAGGGCTCCTGGGTTTCAGGTGTATCTTGTAACAAACTAAGTTTTACACACAAAGAACCACCATAAAATTCTCTTGAAATTCAGCTCTCAGGTTTATTCCTCCGTGGCTCTCTCGTATCCGAGCCTTATCTGCTGGAAGTGCGTTCGCTCCCAGCAGTGCTGGGTCTCCTGAGTGAGGAAGCACTTGGAGCGTGGAAATCCAAATCCTCTGTGTATTTTCACTCCATTAGAATTTTAGTATTTGTTTAGTGCCTTCTGCACATACAGCACCCAAGGCCTTAAAGGTACCATGTCCTGCTTTTGCACGGTGATGGAACCTGGTGCTGTAAACATCACTCCCACAAATCTGAACAGATGTGGTCAGCTGGTGTTTTAATTATTTCAGCCCCTCTGTACAAACCTCAGTAGCTAATTTTATTTAAATACTGCTAAAATACACAGTGTTATATGTATATCTACATAAATATTGATAGGGGTATGTGTGTCTGTGCCTGTGCCAGTGCAGTGTTGTTTGGTTTGGCTGCTCGTTGCTAATTTTATATTTTCTAATTCAGGGAGAAAAGATATTTTATCTCATCAAACCAGCCCCTGCAAATATTTCTCTGTATGAACGCTGGCAGTCAGCAGCAAACCACAGTGAGATGTTTTTTGCAGACCAAGTGGATAAATGTTACAAATGCACCGTTAAACAAGGCCAGACACTCTTCATCCCATCAGGTGAGCAGGCTGGGGCAGGTGGGCTTCCCTCCTCTGTTCAGGGGACCACATCCAAAATGCCAGAGGGGTGGGATTTGACAACTTTCTCTGACAAAGTCTGAAGTGTAATTCTCAAAGGAAGTTTGATTTCATGCGCTTACAAGCAAACAAGCAAAAAAAAAAAGAAAAAATTCAGACGTTTTACTGCTTTCTGTTAAAATTTTAGCAGCCTTTTTTAAATACCACTGTTAGGCAGAGTGTTCCACCCCTGGTCTAGCTGGGTTGCAGTAACTCCTGAATTCTCCTTCTGTATCCACCATGACATTGGCGCTTTCTGACATCTAACAGAGAATTTATATTGAATGAATTTATATTCTGACCATGACACCCCACAAAATCCTTGTCACAGACACTCAGGAAATGCAGGTAGCTGCATGAGTGTGAGCGTGCACTTATGGCTGCACACCAGGCCAAAGACCTTGGTGTCAAAGGTTTTTATGGGTTATTTGATAGACTCAGGCTTTCTTTGGATATTAGGGATAGTGGATTTCATTTTTCTTGGTTCCTGGGAGGACCTCTGTAAGAACAGGGAGTCGATCAGAAAACAGTGCAGGGTTTGAAGTGAACACAGTTCTGCTCCAGCCCTTCTCCCTCGCCTTCTTCTCACCATGAACAATAATTTCCTCATTTGCATTGCTGTTTCCAGCCCTCCCTGTTACCTGTTGAAACTGTAATCTCCTTGGACAGGGATCTTCTCTCCCTCTACGTGCTTTTAAATGGTTCAGAGCCCCCTTGAGCCACAGTCTGAGTGCAGGCAGTGGCAGTAACTGGCACCAGTGCTCAGGAGGCAGCAGCCAGTAGTGACATTTTTCTGTGTGTGAGTATATTCTTGCACAGAATGTTTACACACTTGAATTTTACCTCGAGTGTAAGAAGTGGAAAGTAGGTGTTTCTCTCATCACCATCTGTAGAGCAGATGGTGGAACAAACACCGAGCAATTTATAGAGATTCTCTAACTTGAGTAGAGTTTTGTATGAAAATAGATGTTTGGAAAACACCTGGCTCTGACACTGTGATAAAATACATGTCAGGAGCTGTCACAGGTTCTCGTGGAGATGGGAAAGCAGCTGCCAGTGTGCAGCAAAACAAACAGAGGGCCACTTGTTCAAAGTGTGTGTGGTTCTGCAGAGCTGTATTGGTACCTAGGGAGGAAGCTGCTCAGTAAAGTATAAACATCGTGTTGTGATTAAAGTTTGTGCTACTGCCGTTCCAGTTTTTATCCTGAGGACTCTTGTCGTTCTCTTTTAGGTTGGATTTATGCAACTCTAACACCTGTAGACTGCCTGGCCTTCGCAGGACATTTTCTACACAGTCTAAGTGTTGAAATGCAGATGAGGTAATCTGGCGTTAAAATCTGAAGTTGTGTAGAGGCTCAGTTTTTAATCAATGAGTAATAACAAATCACTGGCAATAAGGTTGGTGTAGCTCTGTTGGGCAGTTTTGGGTGGTGTACCCACCTTTGTGCCCTCTGACCACGTTCTCTCACGCCGAGTTGTTCTCAGCTGCCCTTACACCTGTTGCACAACGGGCAGGAGGATGTGTGAGGTGCCTGGGTTGGTGTGGCCGTGTCCTGAAGGAAGAACTGTTACAAACTGCCAGGAGTTTTACCCTGGCACCTGCCATTCAGTGCTGGATAAGCCCCCACCTACTCAGCTGTACTCTTTGCTCAGTGTGAGACAATACAGGTGGTTCTTTATTGATTCTGGGCAAATAATGCAATAAAATATCATACATCTTTATCACCAGTGTTGTTATGTTCTGCTTTTGGTCTGATGCCAGACTACATGGCAGCAGCACAAAGAGGCTGCAAAGTGACTCGGGGGCTTTTGTGACACACTTGTGCCCTGTGATGCTCTAAGATAACATCTAAGTTCCTGTGGCTTTGTCTTGCAGGGCATATGAGGTAGAAAGACGATTGAAAATTGTCAGTCTGACCCAGTTTCCAAACTTTGAAACAGCGTGTTGGTACATGGGGAAGCATCTACTAGAGAAATTCAAAGGTAAAAACTGCATTTCCTTGCCTGCCTCGGAGGCTCAGCTTTGGGGTCTGAGAACAGTTACCCTTAATTTATGGTGATGTCCACCTGAAGGATGAACAGGTGGCCAAAATTAGTCTTGTTAATGTTTGAAAACTACTTTGAACACACGAGCAGAACGTGCTGCTCTGGTCTAGCTCATCCCTGAACATCTTGCCACGGGCTCTGGGAAGGACCCGAGCTGTCCCTCTTACCTGTACCTATGGGAAGGTTTATTCTGCTTTATAAAATAATGTTGTCATTTTATTTTAAGTTGCCTGTGAGTCTGGATTCATTCCCTGTTTTAACTGAATGAGCTATGGGCTCTGTGAGCCCTCCTTTCTCCCTTCATCCTGCTGATCCTAGTTGAAGATGTGGGCAGGTCTCATGGACACAGGGCCACAGGAGCATCAGGCACATGGCCAGCAGGAGCACTGGGAATTAAAGCCAAGTTTTCTGTGAAGTTCCAACTCTTCAAAATCAGATTCCTGCAGAGTTGATCAAAACATCCATGTGTAAATGTTCATTACAGATTGGGGCTTGCTTCGCTCTGGGCTTCTGTTTCTCCTACTATAGGACATGTCCAGAGATATCCATCTGATCCTTCTATAAAGAGGAAACTTTGTCTAATTAATCCACAGGGTGCTTTTCAGAATTCAGTCAGAGTCGAAGAGACACTGATGGTACCTTTTTATTCCCACAGCCTGGATGAGTGCCCATAGAAGTTAGGGGTGGGCATGGGACCAAGAAAGGAGCCAAAGCATTGCCAGTGTAGACAGAGCTGACAGGAGCACAGGGTAGGAAGGCTGAGTTGGATCTCTGACACAGCAAATATACTCCCTATTACCATCAAGTTACAGTAGGGATTCATTTGTGGGGACCAGCTCTCCAAGAGTTAACTTCAACTTTTCCAGTTAAACCTTTCCAAATTAAAGACTGCCTGTAGACTGTCAGTGGTTGAATGACATCAGGTTTTTCCTCTTAGGTTTGCATAAAGCTGGACAACAACCTCCTGCTCATCTACTCCAAGGAGCAAAGATTCTCAACGGTGCTTTTAGGTCGTGGACTAAAAAACAGGTAGGAGAAGCAGCCTGGGTTAATACTGGGTGTTTGTTAGTTGCTGGAGCAGAGAGGAAATGTTAGAACAAATAACATCTCCAGAGCAAAACCATCCAATTCTGAGATGGCAAAGAGAAGGGACCGGGAGAACGGGAAGGCAGGCGGTAGCTGGGGTGTCATGGTGCCACGTGAGGAGTGAGCAGGAAAAACGGTACCACCAGAGTTTTAAAAAAGTTGCCAAAAGGCCAGTGGATGAATGTTCTCCTTGATTCCAAGCATGTCCACGTGCCACAGCAGCTCAGCAGAGGGTTTGTGCAGCGAGGGCTGGCACAACGCCTGCTTTTCTGTGGGAACAAGGTGCCCAGTTCCTGCAAACCCAACACCTTAATCCAGCCAGGAAATGCACACTGCTTGGAGACAAGTCTTAAAGGGATTTGAAGCCTCAGTTTCCTGCTGCAGCTATTTCAGAAGTGTTTTTCTTGTTTGCATGGCTCCTAAATTGTGGGGGACTGAGCTGCAGGGGACAGCCTATTCCATCACTAACCATGGACGGGGGAATTGGCCAAAGTGGGACTTTGACTATGATAACACACGTGTGAGTGCAGATGTTGTCAGTGCTCCCAGAGCCCCCAGAACCCTCTGCTGACACAGGACCTGCCTGTACTCACTGAGGACACGAGCCTGAGACAGTGTGTCTTGGTAAATGCAGCAAAGGAATTTCTCTCAGAACCTCATGCGAGGGAGTGAGCAAAATGATGTTGCAGTTGTGAAAACGTGGTAATACCTGAAAAAAGATGATTGACTTTGTTGTTCTCTCAGGACAACTTGTTACAATAACATCCAGAAGGGGGAAAAAAGTATGTTTTTTCCTTATTTGAGTGTCTAATGCAGTCAAGATTGATTTCAGCACATAGGAAAAATTTGGTCGAGTCACTTCAAGAGGGTTTTTTCTCTTATTTTTGAAAAAAACATGCACAGAAAGAGCAGTCTGGCTTTGTTGTGTTTTAGGCTTTAGCAGAGCATGAAGATGAACTACCGGAAAACTTCAAACCAGCACAACTCATCAAGGACCTTGCCAAAGAAATAAGATTAAGTGAGGTTTGTGCTGTTTTCATAATTTTAACTTCTGAAAGTTAATTTGGGGGTCTAGGCTGAAAAATGGATGTATTTAAATAAATTTTTCCCACTCTCTCCATTGAAAGAACTCTGCTCAGGACTCTTGTCTGTGGGTGAATTACCATGTTCTGCACTCCTGTTTGCTTTTCCTCAGCTTTATGCTGTGTCTGCCTGTCCTGCACCCTTTCTCCTCCACCTGGTCCTGGCTGGACTGGCCACACTTCCCTCTCCAGCCTTATTTTCTCTTTCACTTCAGCTACTTCCCCCCTCAAAATAGGATAGAACTCAAAGAACACTGTTACCATCTTCGTGACCACGCTCCCCGTGTAGCATCTGCTTTTCCTTGTGCTTATCACTCTTGGCCATGGCATTGGCTGAGCTTGGAACCACGATCCCGTGCCTTGTCCCAGTGGGAAGCCTTGCTTTTGGGGCAGAGTAACTATAGCAAATGAGATAATAATTATAACACTGCCCAAAAAAACGCCAACAACCCCCCCAAAAACCCAATGAAGGAGGTTTCATGGGGATATCGTCCACTGAGTGTGGTACCATATCCCACAAGGTGACAGTGGCTGGTTCAGGTCCTTTGAGAGGACATTGTGTTACATTCCACCCCCTTTCTAACGGCATCCAAAGACCTCAAAACTGAAATCTGTCTTGTCCTTTGATCCTCTTTGATGTAGTATTTAAGTTTTCCGATTGTCAGAACGGCAAGTTAAGCAGGAAATAATTTCTTTTTAATTAGTCAGTGTTAATTTTAATTGGGCAGCTATTTTACTGCTAATTTTTCCCGGGGGGGCATGAAATGTGATTCTGCTACGTTTATCACATCAGAATTAAGTGGAAAGGGTTTGTGCTCAAGCTGATCAGCATTTTAAGCAGAAGAGTGTTCATTTCAGCCGTCTGTTTGTGTGGACAGTCCCTTTAACAGTCCCACCTGATGGTCAACCCAGTGAGAGCTACATTCCCTACCGAGCCTCTGGAGTTTCTCCAGGCCCAACTTGTGCTTGAGGGACATGGAGTGGGAATTGGTGGGACGTGGGGGTGGGAATTGGTGAGCAGAGCCTTACTGTGGCCTCTGGAGGGATCTTCATTCCCAGGCCAGACTGACCTGTGATGCAGATCACCCTCCAGCAAATCTCTGGGGACCTTTGGGGTTTGTTTCCCCACGGGAGGGAGGGTGCAGGTGAATATCAACCACGAGACGGGTGGGTGTGAACACCGTCTGTTTTGTGCCAAACTGCAGAACGCTTCGAAAGCCAGCAAAGCAGACACGAGTGCCAACACCACCACCGAGGAGACCTGTCCTGTGGAGAAGGAGGAGGCACCTTCACCTGTCCAAGTGACGCCTCCGCCCCCTCCTGCAGAAAAGCCCCCGAAAAAAAAGACTCCCAAAACTGTGAAAACCCCCAAACAACTCAAGCCATCCAAACCCCCCAAACCTCCCAAGCCCCCCAAGCCCCCAAAGCCTCCCAAAACGCCGAAAGTGAAGGGAGAAGGCAAAAAGAAAGGAAAGAAGGCAAAGGAGAGTCCCCCACCAGCCATCCCCAACCTCGACTTGCTGGAGGCACACACCAAGGAGGCTCTGACCAAGATCGAGACGCCAAAGAAGGGGAAGGTGGGTCACGTTTTAACCTCTCCCCCTTCTCCTGCCATCACAGACATAAAATCCCTCCTTAGGTCTCATGTAAAAAGTAAGCTGTGTGACACAGTGGGAAACCCTGGCTCTGCTGCTGTGAAGGAAAGGTTTGTAACTGCTGGTTCATTGCCCTTCTTTTACCCAACTGTTGGGTTTGATTTGACTGTTTGCTTGGTTATTCTTTGATATGGAGCCTCTCAGAAACCCACTGATATCAAAAGGTATCGATGATGACGGAACTTGTTTCTAAAGCATCAAATTTGCTTGAGATTTCACTCTAGAAGGAGTGACTGAAGATAGGACAATGGTTTTCCTCCACTTTTGCCCACGTAGGACAAGTTTCTTTGTGATGTCCTTGAATTCTGAATGCTTTTCATTCAGCATGAATTTTGCTGCTGACTTCAGGCGGGGCCAGGATCCATTGAGGTGCTGACAGAGGAATGTCAGAGTCGCTGTTTGTGAAGAAATACCCGTAAATCTTTCCTAAAACACTTCTGAACTTTCAGCAGTTTGTGTGCAGTTTGTGACACCTGCCATGGAGCAACAGGCAGGGAGATGAGCGTGTTGGTGTATCAAGGAGAAGAGCAGCTGGTCTTCTGCAGATTCTGAAGCAGCAATATTTGAATGAACCTCAGTTTTGGGTTAAAAAGAAATAAATAGGAGTTTTCAAAAATATATCATGTTATATTCCAGATAAAGCCTGTGTTTCTGACATGCCAGCACTCCATCCTCGTTAAGAGGACTTTTTCCTGACTTTTTTTCCCCAGGCTGCAAAGAATGTTCTAAGTGTTCCCAATAAGGAATCTGCAAGCAAGCAGAATGAGGTGGAGAAATTTGAAGTTCGAGAGCAAAATAAAAGCAAAACAGAAGCCAAATGGAAATATAAGGTAAGGCCTCCTGTTAAATTCTGCTGCTGGTTCTGCCACATAGTGACAAGCTGAGGGTGGAGAAGTGTTCATGGCTCTGCCTAAGCAGAGAGGACAAGACACCAATTTTGAGTTTTCAAAGAAAAAATTTAAGCAGAAAATAAATCAGTCACTGATTAAGGAAGGGGATGTGTGTGGATGCATTCTGGAATAGCATGTGCTGAAGTATCCACCTTATCCATGGTGACACCGAACTGTTAAGTGAGATGTTCAGTGCTGATCCCTTTCGTGATCCTTGCTGGAAAATAGCCCTACTGATTTAAGTCTGGACTAGTTGCAGAGAAATCAATAACTACTCAATAATTAACTAATAATTTATACTCAGTAACTAATTTTAATGGCATGAAATTAAAGCTAATGAAATCTGAATTATGCCACATGGATTAAAAGCTTACCTTCCTGGAGGGCTAATGGAGGGTCAGTGAAATTCGCTCCTAAACAGCACATTTTGTCTGCAGGTGCAATTAAATAAGAGAGACCTCAGGCTCTCTCGCTGAAACAGAGGTTTGTTGTGAAATTCTGATGACAATAGTGCAAACAAATTCCCCTGTTACAAAACCCTCTGTTACTCACCACATTTCGGGGACCTTATTTGGACATTGGGAAGAAATTCTTCCGTGTGAGGGTGGGGAGGCCCTGGCACAGGTTGCTCAGAGAAGCTGTGGCTGCCCCATCCCTGGAAGTGTCCAATTTTGGGTTGCACAGGGCTTGGAACAACCTGGGATAGGGGAAGGTGTCCCTGCCCATGGCAGGGGATGGAATGAGATAAGCTTTAAGGTCCCTTCCCACCCAAACCAATCTGATTCTATGATTTTACAATTCTCTTTTACTCTGTCTGTAGATGAATAGATTCTCTGAAGATACCTGGGAATCAAAAACATAAATGTCATGACCTTTAACTGGTTTAATTCTTTTGGTTTGTGTCGTTTCCCTTTCAGAACAGTAAACCTGATTCACTTCTAAAAATGGAAGAGGAACATAGATCAGAAAAGACACCTTTATCAGGAAATAAGGACAACAAATTCACATTCTCTTTCTCTAATAAGAAGGTGCTTGGGTAAGTAAAAATATGACAACACACGTCAAGTAAAAAAGCAGATTGGAAAGTCGTTATTTTTATTTTTTTTACAAGAAGATGAAAATCTGCCTTTCTGGTCAGTGTAGAAAATACACTACCACAAAAAGGTCTTCTAGCGCTCTAGTCAGCATCCTGTTTTGAGATATAAACTGTGGGTTCAGAAATGTGTTTGTAAAATTATTCTGATGGCTTTGGCACCCCTGGAAGTATCAAGCTGATTGAGATTTCTGCATAGAGATACTCATTTTCTTCCTCTCTGTCAAGTCTCAAGCTTTTTTCTACTCAGTGTTGTCACTGATTTGAATTTTTTCTTTTCATTTCAGTTCAAAGGGAGTCAAAACCCAGCTGAATACCAGTGTGTTTGGGTCACTGCAGAATTTTAAGGAAGACAAAGCCAAACCTGTTCGGGATGAATATGAATATGTGTCAGATGATGGTGAACTAAAAATTGATGAGTTTCCAATCAGAAGGAAGAAAAACACTGCAAAAAGAGAACTGCCCTGTAAGAATATTTCCTGGTTTGTCTTTGTCTGCTCAACAAAGTCTTAGGTGGTGATTGTCCAGAACAATCAGCATGTGATTTGTAGTGAAGAAAGCCATGTTTTACCTGTCAGTCAAATGTAAGGGAAGATGAGGGCTGGGTTTTGGAGGGAAAAGAACCATGACTCTGTGTTTCTTTTTATTCATTCAGTTTTATCAGATAAAAAAGACACCCTGCAGCACACTCCTGTTAAGAAACCAAAGGTGGAGTCGGTACCATACAAGGTATGATGATATTGTTCCTTCACAGGGACCCACTTGAACGAGAGGATCTTTAAGGGCCCTTCCAGCCCAAACCCTTCTTTGATTCTGTACCTGTGATGCAGCAATTAAAGTGTTTGTTTGCTGTGGTTAGGACAAGTTCATATTATAATATCTGAATAAGTCAGAAAAAGAAAATAGTCTGTTAAGACAGAACTGGAGTTGGCCAAAATGTTTGGCTCTAAGAAATTCTCTTCACCCTGGTTTGTCTGGGATATTCAGGAGGAGCTGCAGACCTCCCTGCCTGAGTCAGGAGCTGGTGTCTGGAGACTGGTGGTATCTCCCTGTGCAGGAGCTGAAGGAGGGAGTCCCTGGAGAGAACAGACTGGCACTCCAAGAAAGAAGGGCTGGCACCTCAGCAGCCAGAAAGCAGGGCAGGGAGGGGAAAAGAGTTGTTTTATTAGACTGTAGGCTACAGTGCACAGAAATCCCAGCCCCAGGGAGATGGTCAGGTGTAGGCAGCTCCCTTCCATGGCCTCACATGGTCCCTGTTCCTATGGATCTGTGCTATTCTGCTGTCTGATCTCCCGATCTCCTGCAGCAGGATGGCAGATGTGGGTCTGTCCCCGTGTCTGGATTGTCAGTGTTGACAGTCTTGCAGGGTGCAGAACCCTGTGCCCTGCTGCACATCTGGGTTGGCAGAGCCATGGCCACACAGTCCCTTCCTTTCCTGGATGGGTCATGGTCTGAAGAACTGGAGCAGGGATGGGAAAGCAAAGCAGCACCTGGAAACACCACTGCTAGAGTGGTCTAATCCCGTGAGCAGGATCAGATCTCAGAGCTTTGGAGGGGAAAGAAAAACCCACCATGCCTACAGACTGCAAGGAAATGGATTTTTACCATGCACCTGGTTTTGTTCTTTTTATCTTTAATGAAAGTAAATTCCAAAGGCTAGTCCTGTGTCCTTGGAGGAGCAGCAGGATGCAGGAATCATTGTGCTGTTCTTGTTGAGTAGCTCAGTGAGTTTCCAGCTTTTTTGAGCCTTTCTCTTGTTTTTGCAGAGCGAGGACTCGTCAGATGAAGATTTGCTTCACATTGACACCGAGGCAAAGCCAGGACGTAATTCCAAAGTAAAGAAAGAGAGTGGAAGCTCAGCAGGAATTCTTGATCTTTTGCAGGCAAGCAAGGAAGTTGGGGGTTTAGAGTATAACACCAACAGGTATGCACCAAGGGAGGCTCTTCCCTCTTACCTGGGAACAAAACTGCTCTTTTGTGGCTGTGTGTGAGTGAGAATGAATTGTGCAGCTTGGCAACTGCTTTTTCTCCAGTAAGCAAATTCTTCCTTTGTCCTGTGATCTGGAGGTGGGAAAGATTTTAGGGGTATAATTTAAACAAATGGAGGATTTCACATCACTTTTAACAATAGTACTGTAACAGATGAATCATTCGGAAGGAGGAGAGAGCTCAGTGACTGCAGCTTGAGGACATGAATTATGGTTTTTAATGTCGTGAGATTGTGATAAAGTAATCTAAATGACCAGCATTCCTTCCATAAGGCATTGTAAGGTGCCATGAATGTCAAATGTTTGCAAGAAGGAAATGGGAAACTGTCTACCCTCCTGGTCATCATTCTTCTCCTGACCAAAAAATATGGCTTGGGGAAAAAACTAAACTCTTTTGTGGGTACTTCTGTTTCTGAAGTGGAAATGTTTGCCTGAGCTTAGCTGTGTCTTACTTGGGACCTACTTATGTAGGTGATGTGGGAACTGAAGCTGGATGTTTTGGGATATGGTCAATAAGGTACAGCACTAGATCTTTCAGTCATCCAGACAGTGAGTGGTGAAAGAAATGGAAAACAAGGCTAGGCTAGGCTCAAATCCTGCATTCAGGACTGTCTGGAGCAAGGGGTCTGTCTGGGTCCTTCTCAAACCAGATGTGTGGGGTCATTGCCTCCACCCTTCAGAGCCCAGCTCTGATCTCAAACCATCAACAGATAGCTGGGTAACGGCATGTGTGTTGTTTGGAGAGAAGTTAGTGGGACTGTTCACATATTGAAGTGTCTTGCTTAACTCAAACCTTAGGCACAAACCCGCGAGGAAGGGGTTTTGGGAACATCAGCTGAGTTGTGGCTTCCATGCACAGAACTGCTCCTCAGGCAGGAACTGCTGCGCCGTGTGCCCGGTGCTCCCTCATCATCTGCTCACAAGGAGATCTTTGCTGCTGCAGCCTGAAGGGAATGGTTTGTCCTCCATCTGGAGGAAAGCAGAGGTTTTCAATCCAAGCACTTCCCACTGCTCCCCAGGAGCCACAGCCTTGGTACTTTTGGAAGCTGTGGGCTGCTGGCAGAAGTTTCTGGATGCTAAATTTGTGCAAACGAAGGAATAATCCTCTGAAGGGTGAGAGTAACAAGTCTGGTGTGGGAAATGATCTGAGACATGTGGAAGGCTATTCTTGATTGACTTTTTAATAAGCCAGTTCCATCTTCACTTTGAAAACCACCTTTCCCAGGCAGGCAGGATGTGTTGGGTTTCCATGCTGACTGCTGGAACCAACAGCATCATTTTCCTCCCTCCTTTCTCTAGGTCTGCCTTGGTTATACAAAACCATAGAGGCTGTGGAGGAGGTAGAAATAGCTGTAGAAATGGCCTGAGAGTTGAGAACAGACTGGACAGAGAGCCTGGTGTTGTCCTTTGCCCTTGCTGGGTGTTGGGAGGCTGTGACCCAGGAAAAGTGCAGCCTGCAAACTGTAAAGGACCTGTCGAAGTGGAATGAGGAGGTCCTTCCAGAGAGGAAGATATCATCTAAGCCTGGGAAAGTTAGAAGTCATAACTGAAAATTCCAAAAGCTCTGCCTCGCGGTCAAAGGGGAACATGTGGAATAAGTTACCAAGGGAAAGTTACAGTGGAAGAAAATACTATCAGGGATTTGAGGGGGAAAAAAATCACTTTTTTGATGTTGAGAGAGAAGATGGAATTTGTTAAGGTTGCATTGTGGTGACAAAGCTGCAGAGAAATCTAAAGGAGGGAACATTGCTGAACTAGAACCATCTTCTGGTTCAACCATCTCCACTTACTAGAAAATTGTGTCCTCAGATCGTTGCAAGAGGTCAAAAAATATGATATGACCTGGCTTCGTGCAGAGTGCATTGGCTGTGCAGAACCAGGCAGCTCTGTAGAGACACTCTGGCCTTTGGGCACCACCATTTAGGGTTCATTACTGGTTGCAAAGCAGGGACAGGGATCCCCATCCCTGTGCTGAGCAGAAATGGGCCACAGAGTCTCCTCTGGTTTCTCTTTCCATCTCTAATGGGGGTGGAAAAGGCTTGATTTTAAAATCGAGTCACACAGTCACTTCATCTCCTCAGAAGGCTTGTCTTGACAAGGCTGCTATTTCTAGGATCTCTCTTTAGTCCTGCTTTTCCTGTGTTGCTGCCCTTTCCATAGCAAGGAGGGGTTGACCAAGCATCTGTCATGGAGGGCGTGGGGAGAGGTGTCCATGTGTCTGCAGCTCCCAGGAAAGCGAGTTGTTATATTTTTTGTTGTTTTAGCTCAGCTGGGTCAGTGGTTCTGGATTTTCCCGACCTCTTCAGATTTGACCCCAACTCTGCTCCCGCACTTCAGAAGAAATAATCACATTAACACTTGTCTGTTTGACTGTTCCTGTGAATTGCTTTTCCATTCTGTGTTGTGGTTCATAATGGGATGAGTGTTTACACCGAATTTACAGTTACATTTTGGCAGGTCATTAGGCATGTTGACAAGCAGCTAGGTGTCTAACTCTGTGAATAAAGTTGCCAGGCTAATAAGACTCCCATGCTGGAAGTCTGGTATAAAAAAAGAGAATTTATCAACTGTTATAAGAATTCGAAGAAATATTCCTTGGTGGTTGGTGCACACTACCAACCATGCCCTGCCTGCTGATGAAATGGTCCTCCAAGATTCTCTGCCTTGCTTGGGGTGTGTTTTGCTGCTTGCAAGGGGTTAAACTGCCAGAATAGGGCAGGACTCAGGCCTTTGCTTTCCCTCCCCCCCAGCCTGGATGATGTACCCAGGGTATTTGTAGACTTTGTGGTTTCTGAAATCAAAGTCTCCCAAGCACATTCACGTCACTGGGCTTGGCTGAGTTACTGCACCGTGTGGGGTGGTTCAGTGGGAGTGTGTCATATCAGTGCTGGCTCTGGGATAAACACTGGGCTTTGGCAGCGTGTGCTGCATCTTGATTGAAAAAAGCCCCTGATAAATGTAATTACTGTGTTTCATTTCATAATTAGGCTCGGCTTTTTAAATGGCCATAATGCGCTTTTAAAAAACAAAATAGAAGAAACACGATATGCAAACGTACTGAGTCGCAACATGATGCCAGTGTGGTCATGTCTCACTCTCAGGAGCAATTCCCATCTGTCTCTACTTATAAGGCAGATGAAGGGTAGGGATATGTATGTATTTATGGATATATGTATATATATGTATATTCTGGATACACCATGTAGTGGTCATGCAGGGGGGTCACTGTGGAGTCTCCTCTCACACGTCAAGCAGTCTGTGCATGGATCCCTGTCAGACCAGTGCTGGAGCTGCTGGATCCCAGCCCTAACTTGGGAGGCAGCTCAGGGCTTTTTGTGGTAATGGCCTTAAGTGAATTGTGGGAAATTTTGTTCTGTAAACTACTGGGCTGTCATTTGCAGCTGCCCACCCCAAATTCACTGATGGCATTGCCTCGATTGCTTTAGAGAGCTGCAGCTCAGCTCCGTGTGTCAGTGGGGAGAGGGAATGACAGAGCTCCTGCAGAAAGGCTGCTGTGAGTGTGGGAACAGGCTGAAAGAACTGAAACAGAACGTGGCAAAAGCTTGGAGGGCTGGTCATCACCTCATCTTGAAATGAGCAAAATTACTTGTGTCCAGGTCTGATTCATTCAAAAATGGAAGGAAACACCGGGATTGTGCTTGGCATTATTGGAGTTCCACAGTTTTATACAACCGTGACTTCTGCAGAGCCACCCCTCAGCTGGTAATATTCTACTGGAATATTGTAAATTCAGTTTCTAAATATGAGGATACAGGTGGAAGGCTCAGTAATTGCCAATGAAAGGAAGGAGATGATCTGCCTAGAGAGGCTGAACCCTTGGAGAGAAGTGGCAGTGGTTGTGAAGAATGTGGCCCTGGGTCCCTGCATGATCCCCTGCATGATCCAGGGTGTTGGCATCATTCCTGTGCCCAGCTTCACTGAGGAGGTAAAGCCTGAGTGCTGACTTGGTGTATTCCTGTCCCCATCATCCACTCTGTCACCTGCTGTCAGGGACAGAATGCTCTTGTCAAACCTGGCTCAGTACCACGGACCCCCCTGAACCTCCTTTTCTCCAGGCTGAGCTCCCTCAGCTGCTCCTCATCAGACCTGTGCTCCAAACCCTTCCCCAGCTCCGTTCCCTCCTCCAGACACACTCGAGCTCCTCAAGGTCTTTCTTGTCCTGAGGGGCCCAAGACTGACCCCCAGGATTTGAGCTGTGGACTCAGAAGTGCCCAGCACCGGGGGACAGTCACTGCCCTGGGCCTGCTGGCCATACTAGTGCTGGTACAAGCCAGATAAAGGCATAAACAGCTGCCAGTCAGTTTGTTAGAGTGTCCTTTTCTCTGTGCATCCACAAGAGCATTTGTCAGCCTGAGGACAGGAACACAAGGCTGCTGGGACTGAGGCAGGTCGGAGCTATTGCCCAGTGCCACCTGGCTGTGTGTTTGGAGGGGCTGCTTTGTTCCTGCTCCCATGCTCTTTTAAAGTGTTTTTTTTTAAGCTGTAGTTGTAACTCACTGATGGTTTACTTTCATAAATGTGAGTTTTTTTAAAAATCATTGCTGAAGCTACAGAAAGGGGATACAGCTCATCCAGAGCTTCAAAATAGCTTCCTGAGTCTTCTTGAAATTTTTCTTGGCTTAGAAAGCTGAAAGATCCCTGATGGAAGCACACCAGGCACATGCCCTAATGAGAAACACTCTGCCCCATGTGCAGCTCTGTCTCTGCGACGTTTCACCCATTTCAGGTTGGAGTTTGACTCCCAGAACCACTGGTTTTGATCGTATCCCACCATTCATTTGTTGAAGTTCATGTTGCTTGAGGCAGTTCCTTTCTGATTTGCCAATTTAGTGGTCAGTGTTTGATGGTCTGTTTGCGGTGTTTTGAGAGTCCAGGGTTTGGAAAAACAACTGAGGGAAAAAGAGTGGAGGAAAATATGTTAATTCCTTATAGATGGTGCAAAATATGCCTTTACCAGAGAGAAGGCAAAGGAGAAGGCATGATATTGGAGGGATTTAAATGGCTGTTTCCTGAACAGGTTTTTTAGTGTTCTTCTATTCGCTGAGTTGTGAGCTAACACCAGTCTTAACTCATTTTCAGGATTATTTGTAAGTGCCCTTAGTGCCCAGAAACTTCCATTATGTCTTGTATGTTACCCTATCCTGAGCTCAAATTAAGCTCAAGTAGCAGAAAGCGACATGGTGCTGCTGATTCTCTTGGGAAGGGCTGTGTGTTCGTGGCTTCTGTTTCATAGCTGTAACAAACACCCTTGCCACAGCAAGATTTTTTTGCACATCACTACTTGCCCGAACTCCAAAGTTCTGGAAATAGTGGATGATGTGTTCTGCCTGTCTGATAGTCTTGTGAGATTATCCGTGTTCATCTCTGTGGTGGGCAGGGTGCCTTCCCACCTTGCTAAGTGTCAGTGTCAGTCAGAATTTACACCTCGTTTGACCTCAGCCTACTCTAGGAATGCAGTAGATGTGCTGTGTCTGCTGACAACAGGCAATAAAATACTAGAAAGGAAGTTCAAGGAAATCCGTATCTCTCCAGTATCTCCCGTAATCAACCCATCCCACACCCACATCAGAAAACCCTCCCAATGCACTGCATAAACCTCTCAAATTACTTGTGCCCCTCCGTGTCACTCTTAAGATCCTGGTGGGGTGACAGCTCCTGTTGTGAACTGGGGCCTGTGACCATGAACTTCCTTCTAGTTGTTCATGTTCTTGCTCTAATTGCTTGTTTGGAGCAAAACCCCCCACGACATCCCCCATCAGTGCTGGTGCATAAGGTCTCCTTTTATAGGAGTTGGTAGTATAGATTATAAATAATGTTATTAAAACATGATGACGAGGAGGAGGAGGATTTGGTAGTATAGATAAATAGCATTATTAAATATATGTAGGTAGAGAAATATTACTATTAAAAGATAAAGATGATGATGATGATGGTGATGATGATGATGATAGTTGGTAGTAGGGACACTGTGCTGTTGGGAATACAATATGGGCTTTGAAAAGTTCCCCGAGCCCTGTCCAGAGCAATGACAGCCCCCAGAGACCTGCCCACCTGTGCCCAGCCACGTGGTGCTTCTGGGGTATCACCCCCACATCTGAGGTGCTGTCTGGGATACTGCTGCTCCATAAAATTACCTGCTGTCCCTGGCTGTGCGTCCAGGGAATCTCTTCTAGCGAAATGTGCTGTGAAAGGAGTGAGCTGTCTGTGAGGGGTTGGTGTTTCTGGAATCACTGATGGCTCCTGGGTTTCTCCCCGTGTCCCCACAGCCAGCCACCCGCTTCCCCCAGCACCCAGGAAGCCATCCAGGGCATGCTCTCCATGGCAAACCTCCAGGCCTCGGAGTCCTGCCTTCAGACGTCGTGGGGCACCAACCAGGCAAAGAACAACTCCATCTCCATGCAAAACTCCAAAAAAGCAGGTGGCGGTGGCAACAAAAACGCGGGGAAGCGGTTACTGAAGAAAAGCACAAAGAACAGCATCGACATCGAGGATTACGATGAGGATCAGGACCACTTGGACGCCTGTTTTAAGGACTCGGATTACGGTGAGTAGGAAGGGAGCAGGGTGTGCCTGGGGCTGCATGGACACCCGTGTGCATGTCTGCAATACCCCATTGCTCATGGTCGCTTCCTCCTGCTCTGCCGCGGTGGCGCCGGCCGGCGTTTGGGGGGCAGGAGCATCTGTAACACGGGGTCTGCAGCACAAAATCAGCAATGACCCCGTGATACCAGACTGGCTGCAGAGCCCGTGGTGACACAGCCATCCAGGCAGGCTGGAGCTGAGGCTTGGCACAGTGAGAAACTCTCAAGAAATATGAAAAACCCCTGAAACTGTAGCAGCCGGCCCAGAAACAGGAGACTGTCTCAGAAATGTGGGTCAGGCACTTGTGACAGAAATTTCCTTGTCTGCACAACGGCAATGAAACATTTGGCTGAGAGGAATGAGAAGTTGAATTTGTACATGGAAAAGGGATCCAATGCTATTTTGAGTGTTGGCAGAGAAGGCCAAGCATCTGCAGCAGAAATGTGCACAAAGCCAGTTACATCAATTCTGTCATAGTTATCATGGAATCATAGAATGGTTTGGGTTGGAAGGGACCTTAAAGCTCATCTCATTCCACCCCCTGCCATGGGCAGGGACACCTTGCACTAGCCCTGCTTGCTCCAAGCCCCGTCCAACCTGGCCTTGGACACTTCCAGGGCTGGGGCAGCCACAGCTTCTCTGGGCAACCTGTGCCAGGGCCTCACCACCCTCACAGGAAGAATTTCTTCCCAATATCCCATCTAACCCTGCCCTCTGGCAGTGGGAAGCCATTCCCCCTTGTTTTGTCCCTCCCTTGTCCGAAGTCCCTCTCCAGCTCTCCTGGAGCCCTTTTAGGCACTGGAAGGGGCTCTGAGGTCTCCCTGAAGCCTTCTCTTCTCCAGGCTGAAAAATAATACGCAGGAACATTTTTGTGTATAAGTGAGGAAATCAAGACAATAAAGTGAATGCTGGTAGGGACTGGGAAACCTGAAGTGCCTAAGGGGGCAAGAAGTTGGTTTATGCTGCATAGCAGAAGAGTTTCTGTGTGTGTTTCAGTCTCCCTGGCAAGTGTGACTATCAGAAATCACTTGCTACAGTAAGGAATGTGAAGTGGGTCTTTTCAGACCATTTACAGAGCTGCCAAGGAGAAATGGGCAGGAGGCTGCCCAGACACTGGAGCACACTGCATGCACTGGGATGCAGTGGGAGTCCTGGACATGCTTTGGAAAAGGGCAGGACAGGACTGTGGTTGACAGATGTCACATGTGCTCTCCTGAGGGGCAGATTTGCTCCCTGTGCCTCTGCTGCCAGTGAATGGAGAGTGGTTGTGAGCAGGCTGGGTCTGCAGAGGCTCTGCCAGCGCGACATGTGATCTGCAGTCTACTGGTGTCGATGGCCACGTTCCCCAGGAATGCCAACACCAGGGATGGAACAAATGGCAACTGTCAAGAAAAAGAAATGCATGTGAAAAAAACCAACAGAAGCTTCTTAGAACAGGCTGGGAAAAAGTTTGGGCAGAAAAGCTGGTGTTTATCTCAGAGGGCTGTGAAGAGTCCATTCGTAGAATGGCTCAGCTTCATCTAGAGAAGAGGAGATTGAGATCAGACCTCACCAGGATCTGCAGCTCCTCCAGAGGGGCAGCTCCAATCTCTGCTCTGTGTGACTGGTGACAGGATCCAGGGAACAGCTGGAGCTGTGCCAGGGGAGGTTTAGGCTGGATATCAGGAAAAGGTTCTGCCCATAGGATGGTCAGGCACTGGAACAGGCTCCCCAGGGCGGTGGTCGTGACCACAAGGCTGCCAGAGCCCAAGGAGTGTTTGGACAACGCTCTCAGGGACAGGGGAGGATTGTTGGGGTGTCCTGGCCAGGGCCAGGAGTTGGACTGATGATCCTTGTGGGTCCCTTCCAGCTCAGGAGATTCTGGGTTTACAGAGTACCCTAAAAGTACCCGGTCACAGCTTAATGACAACAGCTCCCAAGGGTAGTGTGTGGATGAGAGCAGAGGAAAGTCCCCTGAGTGTCCCAGCTGTCACCCCCCAGTGGCACTTCTGGGGACCATCCAGCTGTGGTGCCTGTGGTCACTGCACCTGAACAGAGCAATGTGCAGGGTAGAGCTGTTTCCTACACTGAAACTATTGCCTTTGTTTCCTACTGTAGTTTACCCTTCTCTCGAATCAGATGAAGATAATCCAGTTTTCAAATCCCGATCAAAGAAAAGGAAAAGTTCAGATGATGCCCCTTACAGTCCAACGGGTAAGTCCATGTGGTCTGTGCTGCCCAGACTCAGGCTAAGTCGTGCAGGTCCCTAAAAACCAGCAATATTTCCAGGAGTGTCGAAACTAAACACCATAACTAGTGATTTCTTTATCATGTGAAGGATTAACCCTTTCCAGCGCAGTGGGAGGTGATCCGTGCACTGTGATTCCTGCCGAGCAGTGTTAGCCTTCCTCCTTCAATCAGCTGGCAGTAAAAAATCATTCCTTGGTTGGTTTATTTCTGCTCACACTCTTGGTAATGGATCAGTTGGTGGCACCTCAGCAGCGGGTAACAGTCAACCCCTGGACAGCCGAGGAGCCGTGGATTTTAGGTGGTGACTGTGGGAATAGTGACAGAGAGTGGGAATAACCTCCTCCAAGCTCAGCCAAAGCTGGGTGGGTTTGTTGGGGCTCACCAGAGGCAGTGACAGGCAAGAGGGTCCTTAGACCCCTTTGATGTGGCCCACGAGTAGGGGCCCCTCCACGGCGTGCTGTGTGTGTGACAAGCAGCCCATGTCTCATCAGCCTGTGGCACTGCATGTCGTCCCCCGAGGTGGGGCTGAGCACCATCCCTTTGGAAATGACGCTGGAGTCGCTCATATCCATAATGTGGGCACACACCCACACAGCTTTGGCTTCGGGTGGCCGTGGAGTTGCTCAGCTGTGTGACATCCTTATCCGCAGCTTCTCCCCACGCTGCTGAGCCCGGAGGCTGTTGGCACCTCTGCCTCCAGTCACCCCCTGGGAAGGGAAGGGCAGAGGCTGCGCCGTCCCCATCTCTCCCTGCTGAGGAGGGCCGAGCCCCAGAGCCCTGTGCATGGCAGTCCTGCTCCCACAGGCACATCCCTGCCCCTCACCTGCCTCTGCTTGCCTTGCAGCACGGGTTGGCCCCTCAGTGCCTCGACAGGACAGACCGGTGCGAGAGGGCACGAGAGTCGCCTCCATCGAAACTGGACTCGCCGCTGCCGCCGCCAAGTTGTCGCAGCAGGTGAGAGACTGCTTGGGCAGTAGGAGCTGTCAGGGGAGGAGAGCCCTGTCCCCCAGCAGAGCTGTGCCCGAGTGCAGCGCAGTGCCAGCCCTCCACAATGTTTGCTCACGCCAGGGATACGAGGCTCAGCAGTCTCAGGGGAAATAAATGGGATCAAAGCCCAGCAGTGTCACAACACACCTGAGCACGCCACAGGGTGACAAGGGACAGAGCAAAAGCGTAGGGAGGGGTGAGGGAGCGAGAATGGCTACCAGGGTAGAATGGGAGGAGGTTGCCCCAAAGGAGTGTATTTGGTATGTATTTGAGAGCCTGACTGGTGTGGCTGCCTGTCTGTGCAGACCAGCTGCTGGGAAGTGTCAGGATTTGCTTCCAAAGGTTTGGTGAACTGTGGGTAGTTACAGGCCAGTTTAGCAAAGGTACTGGGGCACTTTGGGTCCTGGCTGAGGGGGTTTGTTTGTCTCTGAAGGGGTCAGATAGGCCCCAGACAGGTGACGTGAGGAGGCGCTAAGGTGACAAGGCTGGAGGAAGGGTGGTGAGGCACCTCAGCAAGTTGGTGGAGATGCAGGTTGTGGTGGCTTTGGGCTTCTGCGATGTGGACTGTTGAGTAGAAGAGCTTTGAGGATGGTGGCAGGGTATCATCAAGAAGAAACTGAAAGTAGGCAAGGGACTCAGGACGGTGACAGACCGCTGTCCTCATGGTGCACATGTCCAGGTGCAGTCACAGGTCAGGAGGTGACGTGTGTGTCCTAGCGGGAAGCAGAGGCTGAATCAGTGGGATGTTTGATACCCTCCACGCTGTTGTGAAAGGGTGTGAAGATCCCTGAAGATAGGAGGTGCCAGTTTTTGTGGAAGATGGAAAGCTTTGCTGATGCCGACCCCCGCTGCCGTGCCCGGGCGGTGTCGGGGCGGCCCTGGCTGGCTCCGCTCGCCGCAGTGCTAAGGAACGAGGAGGCTCTGCCCAGGGCGTGGACGTAGAGGCACGAGAGGCAAACGTGTGTGTGCAGCTGTGAGCGAGACGGTGTCGGAACAGCCCCCGAGCGCTTGCCCGTGGCCAACTCCGCGGGGTTTCGTTGTATCAGCAGCCTAAGCAACGCCGCTGGCCCTTGCCCTAGCTAAAGGTCTTCTGGGGATTAATCTGAGCTTCATCTTTGTCATTTTAAAGGAGGAACAAAAAGGCAAGAAGAAAAAAAATACCAAAAAGAAGCTGTCAGCCCCCAACGCAAGCAAAGCGGCTCAGGAAGGCAGCTCGCCCGAGCCGAAGCTGGAGTCACAGGCCAGCAGCCTCACAGATCACGAGTACACCGCAGGGGCCAGCACCTTTGGGGTCGCCCAGCCTAACAGGGGATCGCAGCCGATGGCACCCGGTGTTTTCCTTACCCAGAGGAGACCCTCATCATCCTCGCAGAACAATGCCTCTGCCAAAGGTACCAGGAAACGCCGGGGGTCGTGGTGCAGGAGTGGGGAAGGGTGAAGCCATCGTGTAACCCGTGCCCTTTGCAGGGCCTTCACGTGCCGTGTGTGCCGTGGGGATGCAGAAGTGCAGACGTTTGGATGCAGGTCAGATCCAGTCAGAGATAGGGTCCTGGCACTGGGGGGACAAAGAGGTGTTTTGCTCCTGGGCTGTCGGTTGCAAGGTGTGAAGCATCCCATGGCAGAAGCATTGCTGAGCATGACCTGAGCTCGTGAGGAACACCCACAGTGTCACATCCCAGTCCAGCCTCTCTGGCAAAGCCTTGTCTGGGGAGAGATGCATCCATGAAGGCTGTTCTGTCCAGAGCAGGGCAGCACTGTGGTGCTGGCAGGGGCTGTACACCACCCTGTGCTGACTGTACCTGAGGACACTCCTCCCAGGCAGTGTGGGGCAGGGCACACTGCAGATCTCTCTGGAGAGTTGCCTCAAAGGAACAGTGGAATAGTAAACCTTGGGAGTAACACAGGTTACAGGAAGAGGTGGCTGGTTGTCTGCTGTAGGGAAAGTGTGACAAAGCTGAGGCCATCCTGGAATCTGGGCTAGGACCTCCTGTTCTCTGCTTGAACTTGGATCAGGAGGTGTGGCTGAGGCAGGAGTGTGGGACAGGCACTGCATAGTGTGAAGATTGTGTGTCATCCCGCTGGGAAAGACCCTGCTGTGACAAGTGAGGCAACGTGGCCGATGTTTTCAGAATTCCCTGTATTTGAGTGGAGCAGGTTCGAGGAAGTGCATGGTATCCTGGCATCTTGGATGGGCCATAGAGGAGGATGAGTATAGCCTGTGGTAGGTGCTGGGGTCCTGCCAGGAGCTGGTAGTATCTGTGGCTTTCTGCAGAGCTAGAGCTCTGGAAGGAACGTGTTTGCCTGGAATTCTGCCTTTGTGTTGAAATGGTGGCGTTAGGGAAACGGTTCCAAGGTAGTGGAAGGTGTGGTAGGGAGATGATCCGTCAGATCCAGATGCGGATGGAGCCAACGCCCAGTGTGACTCGTGGGCTGGCCAGCACAGTGGGTGTCGTGCAGGGAGCCTGGCCGGGCGTGCGGATCCCACCCTGCCCGTGGGATCACTCACTCCTCACAGCAGGGAAGGGGTCACTGCCAAGAGAGGAGAGGCTGATGTGGCAGGGAGTGGAGTACCATCAGGTACGTCTTCCTGTGCAGAGTCTTAGGACAGCTGAAGGCTCTGAGTGGACTGCAAAGCACCTCTGCATGGAGCACAGGAGAGTTCTGGGTGTGGGGACCACCAGGTTGGGCATCACTGGTAAGGAAGGCACTATGGAAGGAAATGGTGGGATGAAGCAGAACCAGGGAGTTCTAGGACCTCCCCAGGGAAGGTCTCTCAGTTTTACAGAGTGATGTCAAAGGATGAGAAATGAGGAAACTTCCTGTGGGAAGTGTCACCCACACCATCACAGTCTTTAAGTCTGGGGTGCTTCAAGCAGCTGGGACCAGTGGAGAGGAGCTGAGTCCCTACAGGCACCACACTCGACTGACCCTGTGGCAGATCGGTGGGAAGGGGAGAGGCTGCCTGAGTTTGTGCCCAGCAGTGCTGGAGCAGTTCCTGGCTGTAAGGTGGTAGCTGGGGAGCAGCTGAGGAGCAGCCCCAGTCCCAGGACCAGCACAAAGGGAGCACAGAGCTCACTGAACCACACCGCTGAGGCTCCTAGTGTCCTTCTCATCAGGATGAGGACATGCAGTGATGTCCACTTGGGGTGTGCTGGAGTGCCTTGGTGCTAGTCTGGATCTGCAGGAAGGGAGCATGTGTGGCTGTGTGTGTGTATGTGTGTCTGTGTGTGTCTTTCCAGCATCCTCCTGGTGAGGCTGGATGCAGGTGGTGTCTCTGGCACTGCGGGAAGAGAGGGCAAGGAGAAATGTTGAGATGTGGTGTATGTGGGTTGGTCTCAGTGTGGTGGGTGAGGGACCAGGCATCCTCAGCGCAGTGCTTGTCCCAGGACCTGTAGTGGCGTGTGAGCTCATGATCCCTGTGCCACGTTTCCCATAGAGGAAGTTGGAGGGGAGCCCAGAGATCCCTGAGGAGCCTGCAGGTGCAAGGAGCTCTGTGTGTGTGTGTCGGTGTCTGTGTGTGTGTCTGTGCATTCTCTCCCTGAGGAGCAGGATGGCACTGGTGTGGCAGGGTTTGACTGTCATCCTGTGGGCAGACAGGTGACCATGAGCAGTGAGCCAGGGCAGGTGAGGACACAGGGCAGCAGGGCTGGCACTGCAGAGGCCAGAGGGTCCCCAGGAGGGAAGGGTCCCTGGGGTGGGTGGGCAGTGTGCCCCGGCTGTGGCAGGACTGTGTTCCTCGCTGAGCTCTGTCTGATGGCCCCCCACGCCTGGGGGGTCCTGGTGGGTGCCCTTGAATGTCCCAGGCAGGGCTGTCAGTGGGGCCACGGGGGCAGGAGGCAGCGGGAAGGTCGGTGCCTGTGGGGTGGTGTGGGGCAGGTGTGGGCCCTCACCGCGACCCCACTCTCCTTCCAGGGAAGCGCACGAAGAAGGGGATGGCCACGGCCAAGCAGCGGCTCGGCAAGATCCTGAAGATCCACCGGAATGGGAAGCTGCTGCTCTAGTGGCTCCGGGGACACTGCCACCCAGCTCTGGGCCCCCACCACAATAATCCCTTTAACTTTCAGCGGTCGGACTGTACAGAATCCTGCTATAAATATTTTTTAATATAGATGTCCTTTCTCAGAGTGCTGAGAGCGACTAGCCGCAAAAAGTTAATACTAATCTCGGCCACCGAGGAGCGTGTTGGTCCCCCCGCTCCGGCACCGGCACCGACCTGGCTCCGGGCCTTGGGCCCCCTTCCCGCCCGGCTCCGGGCAGAGCGGGCGGCCGTGGCCGGTGCGGCGGCAGAGCCGGGAGAACGGGAAGGGGCCACAAGGCCTCGTGGCGGGCGGGGACCGCGGGGCCGAGGCGTCGGGCCGGGAGGCGGCGGGCGCGTTTCTCAGGCACCCCCCCTGCCGCCCCGCCGCGTTCCCGGGCCCCCCTTTTCCTAGAATGTAGCTTGTACATAGCTTTTGGAATAACCACCGCCGGGTTTTTATACGGGGAGGGTCTCTCCGGGCGCCGCCCGCCGGTACCAGCTCTTTGCGTAACTTCTTGTACGAGGAGGGAGACAGTTATTTTACTAGCACCTTGTGGAGTGTTTCCGTGTTTTGTGACGATGTAATTTATTAATGTTTGTAGCTTTTTATATTTGTACATTTCTTATGGGCTTTGTTTATATACACACATTACCGGGGCGCGGCGCCTGCGGGGAACCAGAGCCACCCGCCCGCCGTGGCACAGGGCCACCGGGGCCACCGCCAGGGCCACCAGGGCCGCGCCGGCCTGGGCGTCGCGCCGGCTTTTTTTATTATGATTATGACTATTATTATTAGTATTATTATTTTTTCGCGACATGTACATTTCTAACAAAGTTTATCGTGGCTATCTATCTATGACGGTGTTTTATTTACCGATTCATATCAAATGCTCTTGTATCGACTTCACAAAAATCTTAAGTAAACCTAGAGCAAAGTTTAAAAAAAGAAGGGAAAAAAAAAAAAAAGGAAAAAAAAAAGAAAAAAAAGAAAGCAAAGTAAAACTATTTCAGGTTTTGTACAGAATTGCCTGGGCCTGGCCTTTTTGTGGGGTCGGCGAAGGAGGGGTGGGGAGGCAACCACAGGGTCCCTGAGGGTGGGTTGGAGGAGCGAGCAGGGACCCACAGCAGAGGCAGGTGTGGGGGGCTCTGCTGCCAGTGCCCCAGGTGCTCCCAACCCCCTGTCAGACCTCTGCTTGCTGCAGCACCACAAGAAGCCCTGGCTAATTGGGCATGGTTTGGTCCACCCAGAGATGTTCACCCACCTCCCAGCACTGCTCTCATCATCCACCTCGCCTGGACAAGGGTACACACTTGTTTCCCTCTCCTTCCTCCCGCCCTCTTGGATGGAGGTCACCAGGTGCTCCAGGCTTTCCTCTTTGCACACACTGAAACATGCAGCATCCCACCATTTATTCCAGGCTGGCCCTTGAGGCCAATTTCCAGGCACTCCTCAGTTGTCTCAGAGAGACTGAACACCACACCTGCTGACATGTGCAACCTGCAGTTCTCTTTGCTGACAAAAGGCTGTTCCCACCTCCCACACCTGCTCCCTGCTCTTGGAGACACTGTGCTGGCAGTGTTCCCCTTGGACAGTCCCAGCAACCCCTGTGGTGTAGGGCTCTGCCTCAAGGTGAGTGTGGTGTGGCCTCACACCCCAACCACGTTGTATTTGCTTACTGGATGGCAGTGACATGATGGGATAGAAGCATACAATCATGGAATCCCAGACAGGTTTACAATGGGAGGGACCTTAAAGCCCATCCAGTCCCACCCCCCGCCATGGGCAGGGACACCTCCCACTAGCCCAGGTTGCTCCCAGCCCTGTCCAACCCGGCCTTGGACACTTCCAGGGATGGGGCAGCCACAGCTTCTCTGGGAAATCTGTGTCTCCCCACCCTGACAGGGAAGAATTCCCTCTCAATATCCCATATCTCCCTGCCCTCTGTCAGTTTGAAGCCGTTCCCCCTTGTCCTGTCACTCCATGCCCTTGTCCAAGGCCCCAACCCAGCTCTCCTGTAGCTCCATCGGGGATAGTCAGTGATCTGTTTTGTAAGCTCTGATGTCCAAAGAAGAATGTGCAAGTGACCTGGAACATGTGGCACAGGCCAGGGTTTGTGGCTGTGTCCTCTTGAAGTCAGAAGTGCTCTGAGTGCGTTGATCCTTTATGGGTATTGATTGAGCATTAAGCCCACATTCCCTTCCAGCATCCCACGATGCTCAGACTCCGTGAGAGCGACAAACCCCACCCAGCCGTGACGCCTGCGGAGACGTGCTGACCGTGTGCCCCCCCGCAGGTGACAGGTGACCGTGGTGTCACCGCTCGCTCGGTGGCAGCCCCTGCGTGCAGCCCTCGCCCGGAGCCGCCCGCCCCCAGCCTGGGGTGTGACGTGCTTGGTGGCAATATCGAGCCATCACCAGCTGGGGGAGTTCACAGTTCAGAAACAACCGCAGCCGGGAAAATAGGACCCGTTGTAATGGAACCTCCCGAGCACCTCTCGAGGCTCAGGGAGTCGAGCAGCCCTTGCTTACCATAAAATATCCCGAGCTGGAAGGAAGGGACTCACAGGGATCACCAGCTGTGAGCGGACAGTGTGCACCCACCCAGCACACCCTCTGCGGGGCTCAGACACACACCAGCAGAGCCTGGATGCTACAGCCCGAGGGGACCGCAGCAAGGGCTGGCAAACCAGTACGAGCTGCCATTCCCATCCAGGGACAAGAGGTGGCAGTTGCTGTGCCAGCTGTCCTGTGCAGGAGCCTGGGGCTGGCATGGGACCTGAATGCCCACATCCCTGGGATGTTCCCTTGGGACACCTTTGAAAGCACAGTCGGGAGAACCCAAATGCATCACCCAAACGCCTCTGCCTGGCCTCCTTCACACCTGCAGTGGCTTTTCCAGGGACATAGTGCTGTCCACAGACAACATGGCCCTGGGGTGTTCCTGCCAAGGGAGGCTGCTCAGCCTGTCCTGCCTCCCAGCCCAGGGTGCCAGGCATGACGCCAGACACAGCTTCAGCTGGTGGACAATGTGGGCCCATCAGAAGTTTGAACAGTGTCATTACACTTTCCAAACCATTCCTTACCCTTCCTTATCCATAGCCAGCGACAAGGTTTGAGGAGGGTGCTGCAGGCATCCTTCACATGCTGTTTCTTGGGTATTTAGAATCGTCATAGAATAGTTTGAGTTGGAAGGGACCTTTAAAGGTCATCTAGTCCAAACCCCCTGCAGTGAACAGCCACTGGCCATTCTGGGCAACCATTTCCATGATGGTGTTTCAGCAGAACTTCCTTCCTGGCTTCTTGGGGTGCTGGGGGCTGCCTTAACAGTTTACTCCTGGTGTATCTTGGCTTTTCAGCCTTCTCCCCAGGAAGAACCCACAGGGGCTCATGACAAGTCATTCCTCCATCCATGATTCTGTCCAGTCACTTCAAATCTCTTGCCTAGTTCCCGGGTTGTTCCTGCTGCCTTTGCCTCCGTGTGGTTTTGCCCTTCCCCTGTGTTCCCACACAGTCCCTGCCTTCCCTTATACACTTCCTCAACAGCTGATGGGGTGTGTAGCTCGATCCTGGCATTCCCCAGGGGTGGTTTGTAGACATGTGGTGGTGTCTCTGTCTCCAGAGTGGGGCTGCTGACCCTGTGCAGTTAACACCATTCCCAGGCAGCTTCTCCGCTTCTGCTCAGACATGCTCCAGAGGGCTCTGCAGTTGACAAGTTCTTATCCTACACAAATGTAATATCAAAGCCAGAGACAGGAGAATTAGGGAGAAGGGTAGCTCAGTTTACCCTCTGGCTGGCTTGGTGTGTCCTGTCAGCACAGCAGCCCCGTGGTGCCACAGACACAAGGGATGCCTGGCCCAGGTCCCACCTCTGCAGCTCCTCCGCAGGGCTCTCCAGCAGTGAGAGCTCTTCAGGTGCCAGCAGACAGAAAAGCTAGGTTTCTTTTTTCTCTTACAGTGCCTCACACTGGAAATACAACCTGTGCAACTGCAGCCCTGGGCTGTGCCAGCCCCTCTGCCCTGCCCCAGAGCCTCGTGAATGCTGCCCCAAACCTCTGCTCCCAGATGAGCCGGGTGGAGATCCCGTTCCTGAGCCAGCTGCGCTCTGCATGCAGCACAGAAATGCTTTGTGTCCCCCACAGGCGTTTGGAGAGACCACAGAGTGTTCCACACTGGCTCCTCCTCAGTGGGCTGAGGACACCAAACACACTCACTGTGCTCTGTGGGTGCTGTACTGGGCGCTTTGGCAGGTGAAATTCTTAATTCTGCTGCTTTTGTTGGTGCGGAGCCGCCTGCAGGAGGGACAATTGGTTCACCTTCAGCTTTACTTTTACAGTGACTGGCAACTGGAATTTCATAAATTGACTGCTCGATACACAAAGGATGCCCTTCCAGGGAGGTGTTTTCTGTACACTCACATGTGGAGAGGCTGTTGGCTGCTCCCAGTAAACGATTACTCACATTTGGGTTTCTGCTGTTTCTGTCTTTAAACTAACAGGAATTACTCAAACCCAGACATTTGGCACAGCCACACGTTAATCTCACAGACCCCATGTTCATCTCTCATCCCTCCTCAGGGCAGACTCTCCTGCACTGTGACATCCAGCAGTGGCCCAATGCCATCCCGTGCTGCCAACACTGTTCTTTCCATTTCCATCTGCCACGGATCTGCAATGCCCACCCCACAGGAGTCACAGCCTTTGTGTAAACTGTTTTGAAGTTGTTCTCCGTATATCACAAGAGAGAGCCTGCTTCTCCTCTTCTCTTGGAAGTGTAATAATTATAATTAATTAGACTTCCTTCTGTTTCCAGCCAGTTGGGAAGATGCAGTTTGAGGCTCATTTTTAGCTCACTCTCCTGTCAAACTTCACATACTTCTGTCCCCCAGCTCATTGCATTTGCTAAACATTCTGCTCCATGGCACACTCCTCAGGGAAAGGCCCGGATCAGCCTGGGGCTGCCCGCCTGCTTGGCTCACTCAGCCCGCTCCTGGCTCCCTCCTTGGCTCACCCCATCACACACTGGTGGGTGTTTGCAGACTGTGTGTGACCACGAGTCTTCCTCTCACCTTCAACTCAAACAAATTAATAATTAGCAGTCACTTAGGAGTCAGTTAGGTGACACATCTTGAAAGGCTTTGTGTTTACACTACTCCTTCATTTATGGTTTGAAGAGCTCTCTTTGGCAACCCAGGGGAAACGATTTCTTCCTGAGGTCACCAGGGCACCCTCTGTTCATCTTTGGCCTCGTGACTGGAGTGTAACAGCGTTCATCATTCATTTCTCACTCATTAGCTGGGCAGTGGGCACTGGGGACCTCTGCTATGGCCACAGCTCTTGTTGCTTCATGGTCACACATGTCTCCCTGTCCCTTCCCGAAGGCCCTGCCCTCGCGCTGTCTGTGAGGACCCCGTGGGTGTGCAGGGCCCATTAATGGTGATGGCTCAGTCAGGAAGGCAGCACAGATTCTGTGTGCTGGACTTTTAGCATGAGGCCATTTCTGTAGTCCCTCCACTTCACACTACAGGGACCAGTGCACCCAGAGAGGACTTATTTCCCCTGCATTTGTGGAGGGCAACAAATGGCCCGTTCACAGAGCTGGATCCCTCTTTAATACAGTGCTACTTGCAGACCTACTGAGAAGTCCCTGACCCCAAAAATTCCTTCCCTTCCTTTCCTCTCTGCCCTTTCTTTCATCCAGATGCAGCTCCAGCCCCAGACAGACTTGTGCCCCCCTCACTTGCTGGCAGGATGAACGAACAAGATGCTGCAGCATAAGAACATCTTGAAAATGAAGATGTTCTTACACATCTGTACAACACCTGCAAGGTGTTCCTACACAGAACTCCTCCAAGCAGAAAGTGTGGCACTGCACAGCAGAAGGTGAGACACTTCATCGGGGTGAGGGGCACCACTGAGCCACTGGGCAAGTGAGGCAAGCACAGCTCCACACACAAGGGATTCTCTGCAGGGTCTGGGCCTCATCTTGGTGAATGGACTATAATTGAACTGGTTTCCCCTGGGACACCCCAGCATCCTTTATAATACAGGTGTGCCAGTGGCCATAACACGCTGGGATCATGTCGCCCATGAGCAGAATGCTGGAGAGGTCCCTAACAGAGCATTGCAGAGCTGGAGTATCAATGTCACAGGAGCATTAGACAGATTAGGTGCCTCCCCCTCTTTCTGTGCACAGCCAGGGAGGGCTTTCACTAAATTGCACCTGATAAGCTCACAGAGAAACCACTCAGCACATCGTGGCATCGTTTTTCTTACTGTCCTCCAGTTCACAAGTCTGAGATCTGTAATTACTTTGCTCTCTTGGGCAAGCTGTATCCTGAGGAATTACAGCTGGATTAAGGGACTGCTGCCTGACAATAGCCTGGGGCGAAGAGAAGGAGGAGACTCTGAATGGCTCAGCTTTGACGTGGTGCTGCAGCCATGAAATGGCTCCAACAAACCTGGGCTTGCAGGCCATCCTCTCCTGCTCAGCCCTGGGAGCAGCCTCCAGCCACTCAGGTGGGCTCTGAGATCAGACACAGGGTGGGCAAGTGCTGCTGTGCCCACTGGCTCACACACCGTGGGCTTGTCCTGGTAGCAGGCTGAGAGCTGGGGACATTCCCAGCTTGGCCAGTGATTTGCTGTGGAAGTTTAGAGGAATCTCTGCTGCCTGGTTTGCCTTTCTTTTCTCATTCCCCTGGATAAGGAACCCTAAAGACAGAGCCTGTGATGAGTGCCACAGCTTCTTCTTTTAGGTGGTTATACCTTGCTGGTAATGCCTCATGGGATCCCATGATTGCAGTGCCCAGTGCTCCACATCCATCCATCCCTACCCCATGTGCCCCCCAGCCCTTCGCCCTGAAGGCTGGATGACCCACCACCCTGCTGTATTCAGACTCCTTGCACTTGCTGCCAGCAGAAACTCTCCTCCACTGCCCATTTCCCCCCCTTTCTTTGCTGAACTCAGCAGTTCCAGCCCACAGCCACTTCGTTTTATTGCTGTCATAAAACACATTTGGTGGGTTGGTTTGGAAAACAACCCTTCTGCACAATATGGAAAATCAGATGCCCCAGTCCAGAGGAGACAGAAATGGAAGCAGGGTGAATGCTTCCTAGCAGCACTTATGTGTAAATTTATTGGAGCAGACCTTAAAATAGGACATAGAACAAGTTATACGATTAAAAAGGTGCACTAATGCTGTCCGGTTTAGATGTCCCTTGCCCGGGGTTAAAGTCTGCAGCAGCTCCTTTCAACAAATTAATCTTAATTCAAGCTCACCAGCCTCAGCACTTCGCCTCAAAATGTGCAAACCTTTAAGCTCTCCCAAGGGACAACTCACTCGGAGACTGAAACATTAATTAGAGCGAAGAACTCCTGTCCCTGTGTGGCCTCTCGGAAGCCTGGGGGAGCCAGACACGCTTCAGCCCCAAAGTGCTCCCTTTGTGCGGGGCTTTTGTTGCCCACATTCCACCCGCGGGGCCCTGTCCCGGTGGGTAAGAGCTCCTCAGCCCACTGAAAGGAAGCTGTCAGGGCTGAGTGTGCGCTGACAGGGAGTGTCACCATTAACCAGCTCGTTATCTTGAGCGGGGCTTACACAAATCGTTCCCTGCCCGACTTTGGGCATAAGCAGTGATGACAACTCTTCGACAGATGCTGGTGAGGAGAGAATAAAGATGCTGTGGTTAAAGACCATCTGCAGGGATTAAACCTTCATCACACTCAGTGACTTTTCTGCTCTCGAGACAAAGGGAACTTTTCTCTTTCCCCAGCCACACACCTTAGTTTCTCCAAGACTGTTTCCCTGCCAGACGCTTCTATCGTGGCCTGTCTGTCACTGAGACATTTGAAAACCACCTTAAACTGACTTTCTGCCCCACTAACCTCAGGCAGATTTAATCCATGATGCTTTCTAATGCTTTTCTAAATCTCCAGCTACAACCCACCCTGATCCAGGGCTGCTTCAGGAAGGTGCTGATGGCTCTTTGGGCCGCTGGCTTCCAGCCCTTGCCACAAAGGTCCAAAGAGAAAGTGATGTGTGGCCCTAAGAGTCATGGCTTTCTTTCTAAATCACCAAGATCGTTATGATTCTCCATTTTCTGAGCAATGCTACAAATACGATTTGAGGGACAGAAAGAAGCACAGAATCTCAGAATATCCTGAGCTGGAAGGGACCCACAAGGAGTCCAACTCATGGCCCTCCACAGGACACCCCAAGAATCCCACCACATGCCTGACAGCGTTGTCCAAACACTTCTTGAATGAGTGTTTGCTATTTAGAAAAAGGAGAATATTAAGGCTAGAGTTTGTTTGTCCAATGCTTGGGACTGAACAGGGAATTAAATAGACTCAGGCAAAGCAATTAACTGCAGTGAAGAAACTGCTGTTTGTTTTCAGTCTGTTTTTGCTGGGTGCAGTAGCACATGAAGAGCAAACAACATCAGAGGGGGACTCTTTATCTCCTGCAGTGACTCAGTCTTGCTTCTCAAAGCACCAGTCTCACTGCCCTCATTGCAGTCCTGTTTCCATCGAGCTCCTGATGCTCTCTAATGCTTTGCACTGCTATTCCTTCCAGAGCCCTGCTGGCTGTGTTTCAGGTAGGACCCCTGTGTGACTGTTGACAAAGGCCACAGTTAATCTGCCCCATCTCCTCTGCTTTGGCAAGGCTGGATAGCCTGTACCTCACCAAACTCCATGGCACAGCAGCCGTGCCAGCTCTGACCTCCCTCATCTCTCGGTTTTATTCAGCAGCAACACCAACTCCATCACTACCCAACAAGAGCCTCGTGAAATACTGCCCTGAGTTTTAACAACCTTGGTTTGCTAAATGAGGAGCAAGGGGAGAAATAAATCTGCAAAACTTGGGCAGCAAGTGGGTTTTTGATTCATGCTTACCTTGCACTGGACGAAAAGGCCGGTGAGCCGCTGACGTGCCTCTTTCCGTGACTGCAAACAGAGATCCTTGGGATTTGGAGGACTGACTTTGAGCCCAAGAGCATCTGCTTCCAGTTGTTCTTGGCAGGGATTTTTTTCCAGTAGGGACAGGGCACGATGAGAGCTGCTGCTGGAGGGTGGCTGTGGCCCCAAATACCCCCCCAACAGCATCGCAGTCCTGCTGCTGTGCCCCCCAAAAGGGCACGTAGGTTGGTTGTGCCCTATAGCCTGTGCCCCTTTGCAGAGGCATTTTCTGGTGACGGAGGGGAGAAGGGATGCACCTGGGTTCAGGTGCAGGACGATGTGCTCAGCTGGGAGGGGGTGCAGGGGAATGCTCAACAAGCAGGAAGGAGCCCACACGAAGTGTCTCACCCCAGTAATTTCTGGTTGGTGACTGTTTAACCAGCTGAAGTGCAGGGTATTCCCACAGCACCATGGAATGGTGTGAACCCAGCAGCACGAGGGAAAGGCCATGCAACATGAAGCCATTCCTGATAGCTTGGCTGCCCACAACATGAAGGATGGAACAAACACAATAAATACTATCCAAAATAGGCAGGGAAAGAGCTGTGTGAGGAGCAGACCCTCAGCTGGAATACCAGGGCCTCACTGATCAGTACGGTGCTTTTCAGGACATTCCCACCCAGCCACCATCTTCCTCAGCACAAGAAGGACACAGATCTGTTGGAGCAAGTCCAGAGGAAGCCACAAAAATGGCTGCAGGGCTGGAGCCCCTCTGCTCTGGAGCCAGGCTGGGAGAGCTGGGGATGTTCAAGGTTGGAGAAGAGCAGGCTCCAGGGAGACCTTGGATCCCCTTCCAAGGGGCTCCATGAGAGCTGGAGAGGGATTTTGGACAAGAGCCTGAAGTGACAAAACAAGGGGGAATGGCTTCCCACTGCCAGAGGGCAGGATCAGATCAGGTATTAGGAAGGAATTCTTGGCTGTGAGGGTGGGGAGGCCCTGGCACAGGTTGCCCAGAGAAGCTGTGGCTGCCCCTGGATCCCTGCAAGTGTCCAAGGCCAGGTTGGACAGGGCTTGGAGCAGCCTGGGCTAGTGGAAGGTGTCCCTGCCCGTGGCAGGGCTGTTAGAACAACATGAACTTTAAGGTCCCTTCCAACCCAATCCATTCTGTGACTCTGGTCCATCCATTCTCATGCTCCTGGCCAGCCCCCTCCAGCAGCACCCACAGCTGTGTTCACCTGAGGGCAATGTCTCTGCCATGTGTGACACTTCAGAGAAGGAGGCAAGAGGTATGTTTGGGATGTGATTAACAGATCTTGTAGCTCATCACTTCTGCCCAATTCCACTCATAGGAAATACAGCAAATAAATAAAAACTATCCAACCCCAACCTCGCAAACCTCTGACATGTCTTCCCATGTCACCAAGGCCAACAAACTGATCCTGAAATTCCGCGTTCAAAAATAACCTATTTGCCAGCAGTGTGCTCTGTGCTTCATAACACATTGTCCTCATAACCCAGCCTCCTTTTAGAACAGAATAACTGAGTTTGAAAGAAAACATGACTGCAAAGATTAAGATGTGGGATCAGAAGTAAGCCACCTGTCAGACAGGATAAGAGCCTGGGGATTTTTTTTCTTTTGGATTTAACCAGTCATTTAAAATGTAATAGTTGTATGTTTTAGTCTTTTCTATATGGTCTAATTGTAGACTATTTGCACAGAATTAAAGGTTGCCTCACATTTAGGAAAGAATTCTTCCCTGTGGGGGTGGTGAGGAACTGCCACAGGTTGCCCAGAGAAGCTGTGGCTGCCCCAGCCCTGGAAGTGTCCTAGGCCAGGTTGGACAGGTCTTGGAGCAACCTGGGCTAGTGGAAGGTGTCCCTGCCCATGGCTGGGGGTGGAATGAGATGAGCTTGGAGGACTCTTCCCACCCAAACCATTCTGCGATTCCCTGGTTTCAAGCCGCATTTTCAAATCTAATCTTCATCGTGTGTCAATAACAAAAAGGGGCCTGACTCTATTATAGTTGTCCTGTCAGCAGTAGTTTGTTTTTATGCAGAAATCAAGGGAGATTTCCCTCTGCAAACCATCTGCCCTCTGGTCCCAAATGGTCAGTGACTGTTGGGCCAGATGAGGCGCTTCCCACGCACACGCCTGTCCCGGGAAGTCATCGCAGTCACGTGCTCAGCACAGATTAGCACACGCGCAAATAAACAGACCGTTCTGGGTCTGCAGTCCTCAAATCCAGGTGTCTTTCCCTAATTACACACTGTGCTGGATGAGATAAACCTTGGCCCAGGTCCCTTTCCCAAGGCAGACCCCGGCTCAGGCACTGGAGGTGAGCAGGGACAGGAATAATGTGTTGTCCATACAGCGATTCCAGCAGGGAGAGGTGTCACTGCTGCTGCTCGTGAAAGGTTTGCTCTTCCTTAGAGCATTGTTCTTGCCAACAGCCCATGAGCTAATTCCCTGTACCAAAGGCAGGCTGGCAGGACACGGCGGCATTCCTCCTGGAAAAACGTGCTTAACTTTCCTGCCAATTTGCTTCTGACTGATGGATCCCTGGGTGACCAATTTGGCTGCAGCCCTTCTGCACAGCTCCATGGTGGGAGTCTTGAGCTTGGATCTACCTATGGGTTCACAAGACACATTACACTGCTTCCTAAACATCATTTTCCAGAATGACTCGGTTGAGAAATCTAGAGCAGTTGGAGGGTTTATCTGGAAATACATCCCTTTGCCCTTAGGTATATTTTATTATGTATTGCTATATTTTATATATAGATACGCATTTATTTATGTGAAAAACAAACTAACCTTAGACATAATGAGAGCTAAAAGCCAAACTTCAAATTGTTATTCACTGTTATTGCTATTGAACGTCTGTTATTCATAACACAGCCCTACGTACTTTGGATCTTAATCTCCTTTTGTGGTATAAAATGGGCCAAGCAGCTGCTAAATGGAACAAAAGTGTCATCCATCAGGATCAATTGGAATAAACATAAACATCCCATTTCCTTGCAGACAAACATGGCATGGGTTGAGCAGCTTGCTTTGACTGTGAGAATGATGCTCCTGGAGCTCTGGCAGTGTGGAAAATCAGGGTGTTAACCTGAGCCTGGCACGTGGCACTTGGTTTTGGGGAGCTTGGGGGATGGGAAAGGCTGGAAGGCATCATGTCTGGGCTTTTTGTGGGGCTGGAGGTTGGGAAAAGAAGAGCCCCAGCAGGAGACAGTGCTCTCCTTGTGTCTGCTGAACAAGAAACTCCACTTGAGGCCTTTTCTCCGTGAGGAGCAGCAGGACAGTGGCCACGTTGTGCCCAGCACAGCTTTTGAACCAAAACTGAGGGGACCCCAGTGATCACCTGAACACCAGACCACAATCAGATGGGCTTTTTTTTTTTTTTTTTTAGTGAGGAGAGGGTTTTTAATGCCTTTCCACTGTGCAGCCACCCCTCAAAACCCCACCAGTGTGTGGTGTATCTGTCCCTGGGCAAGCAGGCAGATTTCTAAGAGCTGCCAGGGAAGGGATCCTTTTGAGAAACAAAAATTAAAAATGGAAGTACTAGCATGGGGTTCTTCTAGAGAAAACACTGCCCAGTATTTTCTAAGACCCTTCCTTCACACCAGCAGGATCCTGGAGGCTTGGAAATGACCATGGAAGGAAGAGGAGGATCACAAAAGTTTAGGTTTAAGAAGCAGAAATGTTTTCTCTGATTGAATTTGAAAGGTATAAACCCGAAACTAATCAGGAAAATGTTCCTCCCTTGGAGATCACATTTATTTTGAACACGTTTCTGTTCATCTCAGGTTCAAAGAAAAGCGGGTGCTCAGCATTCCAGCACCACTTGGCAACAGGTTGGGGTGGGATGGGTGAGGTCACACTTGTCAGTCCCACCCCAGCACTTCTACACTGAGTGAGTGAAAGTGAGTCTGGAGATGACTAAGAAGAGGAGAAACTTCTCCTGGGTAATTTATATTGAGTTGGAGACAGACTTGGGGATCTGCTGGGGAAAGGGGAAGAGGGAAGGGAGGAAAGTATAAATAACGGATCTGGAAAAAACTTTCAGTCTCCACCCACAGATATCTGCTGCTTATATCAGCCTCCCTGAGTCACGGCTCTGCCACCTCCTTCAGGTGTTCAGCTATGGATAGACACCTCCACCGGGCACGTTCTCAGGAGCTCAGGGATGCTGAGGTGACTCCAGGAACAAGAGCACCACTGTGTCTCAGCAGATGCCTGATGCTCCCAGACTGCCTGGGTGACTCGCACTTTGCCATGAGTTCCAGATGAGATTGTAGGTGGCACAGCACCACCTCTAGAAAGTGCAGCAAGGCCTTGGCTTGCACGGCCTGCTGTGCCTCCACAGGGTAAAGGTATCAGCATCCATAAACAGATTGCTGAGCCATCCAGAAGGAATCACCCAGTCCTCAGCAGGGAAAGTATTATGGGTTTGAGTCTGGGACTGCATGGGAGTTCCTCTTTATTCAAACAGCCAGGCCTCTAAATCTTCCCTTGCAAAAGAAAACTATCAGCAGTGTGGCTCTGTTATTAACAGTTTTTAACATATTTCCAGAGTCTGTGTGCCCTGAGCTACCACCAGTCCAGACTCAGGGCTCTACTTGAGTGTGACCAGCTGGAGGGAAGTAATTGGAAAAATATGGCAAAAAATGTGTGTGTACACATGCACATAAGTAAAGCAACTCTCATTAAACAGCTGTAAACAGAGAACCATGTGCCAGATTTAAATCACAAAAGTTTCCTCTGATTACCACAACCAGCACTGGGTGTGTGGAGTGGTACCTGGCTTGGCTCCATGGTGGCCAACACTGGGACATCCAAGCAAAGAGGTGAAGGCAAAAATGGGAGGGTGGGCTGGAAATTTAGGCACTGACAACTGAGCATGGTGGATGTTCAAGGGGAACATGAGACCTGTAAAAGCGAAGAACCTCCTCGTCTGCTTGCAGCAGCTGTCAGTGCAAGTCCTGGGGATGATATAAGCTGAATTATATCTTCATGGTGAAGATATAAACTAATTATATCAAGTGATTTTTTTTTTTATATATTTTTTTTTTTTTAATAAAAGAGCACTCTCCAGGCAAGCACTCTTGGCATTTTCTCTCCATTTTCTGCCTGATGCTGATTGCTTGTAGGTATGTCTGGACTCCAGCTGGTTTTAGAAAAGCACTTGGGAGGGAAGGAAAATGCTTGTGAAGCTCAGGGGCCGGGAGAGCATCCTGGGCTGCCCACCCTGGTCAGACAGGGGTCCATTCCCAGGGCTGCACAGAACCCCGAGCCTGGAAAAGCCTGGGACTGTCCTCAGGGGGGTCACTGCAGGACAGGAGCTTTCATCACCCCTTCTGCCCCAACACAGCTCCAGTCCAACATGCTCCACTGCCCGGGGACCACATCCAAGGGTCCAGCAGGGACAGTGCCCCAGCCCTTGTGGCTCACCTTCCCACGGGAAGGCCGTGAGAGGGGCAGGGAAGGGACCAGGCTGGGCTGAGGGTGTCCTTCCTGAGCTCAGCAGGGATGCACAGACACCTGAGGGAGCTGCAAACCCAGCCCTGCACGCGCGGGTGTTTCAGAGCCCAGCTTGTGCACGCAAGGCTACAAACCTGGCAACCAGCTCAACCCCATCTGAGTGATTAAACTGCACATAACCCCATCTGTTCCCCCTCAGTGAGCCCCCCACCCGTGCCCAGCCCACTGAAGGGCTGCACAAAGAGCAGAGGTGCCATGTCCCCGTGCAGTGCAGCACGTCCTGTTTACAGGGCAGAGCAGGAGCCAGCCCTCCTGTTCACACGTGGTGCTGGCTGGCCTGCTGCTGTAATGGGAGTGCAGAGATCATGGGTTTAGTCTGTAATGTGTTTAACTTGTTTGTTTTGAGTCTAAATTACCAAACCTTTCTGTTCAGGAACAAGAGAGATTTTTTTTCAAGGCCCTCTGTAACACAAACTCAAAGATCCAATGTGTCCTTGGAGTGTAGCCCATGACTATCCAAGGCTCAGGTGTGATGCTTGAGAGTTTGGAGTGACCACCAAAAAGGCACTTAATGTAGCAAAGGAGATTTTAATTAAAAAGTATTAATTCATTACATTGCCCACAGACAAACAAAAGCAAAACAATAAAAATGCTAATCTGAATGGATTTGGTCTCATCCCACTTTGCCTTCGCTCTGTCCCAAAGGAAACCTTTCCTGCTTTGCTGAAGATTTAGAGGTTTCACGTCTTTTTCCCCTCCCTTTCCCTCCCCTCTCCTCCCTCCCCTCCTTCTCCTCCTCTTTTTCCTCCTCGTCCTCTTCTTTCTCCTTCAACTGCCACAAAAGAAAATTTCCAAGACACTCTGGCCCTTCCCAAGCAGTGCCCAGGACATGGGAAGTGGGGTGTCCCATGGAACCATAAACACATCGAGGACAGGGTCAGGCCTGAGGAGCAACTGAGAAGGGAAAGAGTGGAACACACAATCTTTGGAGGGGGCAAAATGCCGTCCCTGTAATGGCCCTACAATGTCTAATGTTTAGAAACATGAACCCAAAAGAGCCAGTTGGTTTTTTTAACTGGGAGTGTAGAGTTTTATTATTTAAAAGGTTTTATAAAGGAGGTTTAAATAGACCATGGAATTGCTGTAGCAGGTTGGGTTTTTTTCTCTTGGAAGTGACTCAGCCATTTGGTTTCTATTTTTGCACGAAGCACACGCTTTTTGAACAATCATTTGATATGCTTGTTGATGCATCACAAAAAGGAGATATGCTTTGAATTCTCCTTAAAAAACCCATGTAAACACAAGGCTTATGGATAATTGCAACAAAATACCATCTCCTTATTAAGTGCTTTCACATGTAATTTCCTCTCTGACTACTGCATGTAAACACACTTATTGTATTTGGGAAACTCCCAAAGAAACTCCCAAGTCGCAGGCACAGTCAGGATCAATAGCTCAGCAAAGGCAAGCTGTAGTTTAAAATACCCCCCTTTTGCAACGAGATGCCTGGATGGTGGCAGAGGAAGGTGGAAAGGGACATTTTAACACAGGGGGCTGGTTGGATAGCCCCAGCTTTCGCTCCTTGGTGTCGCAGGTCACACTGCACACACCGGCAGCATCCTCCACACCCAGGGACGGCTGATCCACAGTCTGTAGGAAAGACATCCAGACACAGCAGTGTCATTTCATACAGACAGGGGCATTTACCTCTCTGGTCCCTAAACTGGCCCCTAAACTTCTATCTTTCTGTGAAGAAATGTCTCTTACTCATAGCAGTCGCGTTTTTCTTGCATTTGCATTTCCCTAAGGCTTTATACTAGAAAAGCCATAAAGAAATAAGCAACAACACCAAGATATTGCACAGATGAGGAGAAATAGCAACTAGTGTAAAATTCAATATGGCAAAAGACTGCAAGGAAATTATTAAATACCACTGAAATAAGTGTATTGTCTTGTTTCCCATTGTGCACAGAGCACACTGATAGGCAGAGGATTGATCACTGTGTCTGTCCCTTTAGCTTCCTCCCCAGAAACCAGACAGAGTGCTGCACACATTTCCCATTTCTGGATCTTCAGTGTCTACATGGACACTTGCAAGGTCTTTCTAGTTTAGCACATAGGTCAGGGCCACTTTCTTCCCCATGGCTGGGCCTTCTGGACAAATCACTGAAAGTCTAAATCCTACTAATTTGTTGATGAATAACCACAAAATTCTCTTAGGAAAGTTCTAAGTTACTATTTGTGCCCCTAAGGCCATGTATGGCTATAATCATAGAATAATCACAGAATGGTTTGGGTTGGAAGGGACCTTAAACTCACCTTATTCCACCCCCTGCCACAGGCAGGGACACCTTCCACTAGCCCAGGTTGTTCCAAGCCCTGTCCGACCTGGCCTTGGACACTTCCAGGGCTGGGGCAGCCACAGCTTCCCTGGGCAACCTGTGCCAGTTCCATACTGGCCATAGGGTTATAACCATCTTTATGATTATCATTTTCCTCTGCTGAAATTGATATTCAAAGCCAGATATTGATATATATAAGCCAGATGTTGCTCCACCTGCATGTCAAGGCAACTCAAATTGGGTTTCTGCTTCTTCAGCTTCTCCTACAGGGAATTGCATCACTCTGGGGGGAGCACAACAGGGTTTAGTGCAGCTTGGGTTTTGCCAGGGTTGCCACAGGGCAGAGCATGTGTAGCTTTACCCACAGGCAATCACGTCACTGGGGTGCACAACATTGTCAAGCAAAGGATCTGTGGAACGTGAGTAACCTGTAAAAATGGCAGGGCTGCAACCTGAAATGGCTTTCCCCTCTCCTTTCTGTATATTTTTTTATTTTCAAATTTGTTTCTGCTATGCCCTGATTTATCAAAGCCCTAAAACACATGCTTGACTTTAAATGCCTCACTGCAGCTAAAACTAATTGCGTACTTAGGCTTTGATGGCTCAAGGTCATAAAGAAATCACTCGCTTTTCCAAACAAATACTCAATATGTTAATTGCTTGCAAACCACATCCCACAACCCCTGCAGTGATGTGTGGTTTGTGTGCCTGACTAGAGGGTTAATGTGTTCCTGCCTGGGGGTTCCCAGCCCAAATTTGGGCACTGCACAGTTGCTGAGGGCACAGAACGTCCCGAAGGGTCAGACTATCGGTCTGTATCTGACAGGCAACAAAGCACTGGGAAGAACACGTGGCTGTCCTGATCCTGCTGGCACGTGGCTGGGCTGGAGGCGCCTGATGTGCCACAGTCACCTGAACACATCTGAGAAGTCAAGTTTGACCTTCCTTTGTACCTTCTCAGTGCATTTGGGTTATATGGAAAAAAACCTCTTCCCAACACTTGGCATCATTTTATCCTACCAAGAAAACTGAGGTCCAAACAATTAGAGAGATTTGCTCTGGAATTTTGACTGTTTTCTCTTTTGCTTAGGAGTTTGGAAACTTATTTCTCATGGATTTATTGCAAATATTCCTTGGCCCCCAGGAGCTGAGAACAGCAGTTTGAAAACCACTGGTCTAACTTGCCTATTTGCACGATGTACCCAAAGTCTTCACACACCAGTGTGTGGATGATACCCTTAGAACACACATACCTCACGTTCCTTAAATGGTGAAGAAACTGAGAAGTTTTAGGACTTCTTGTCTGAAGACTTAAGAATTATCAAGAATATATCAATATCCCCATTGGGGATCTTACCAATGTGCATGAGTTACTGAAGGGAGGTGTCAGAGGCTGGACCAGGCTCTGCTCGGTGCCAGCAGTAGGACAAGAGGAAATGGGCACAAAACGATGCACAACAAGTTCCATGTGAACATGAGGAAGGAAAAACTTCCCTGTGCAGCGACCAAGCACTGGAACAGATTGTCCAGAGAGAGTCTGGAGTCTCTCCCACTGGAGATATTCACAGAATCAGAATCCCAGAATATGCTGAGTCGGAAGGGACCCACAAGGATCATCCAGTCCCACTCCTGGCCCTGCACAGACCCATCCCCAAGAGTCACCCCCTGTGCCCCAGAGGATCATCCAAACCCTCCTGGAGCTCTGGCAGCCTTGGGGCTGTGCCCACTCTGTGGGAAGAACCTTCTTCTGAGATCCAACCTGATCCTGCCCTGTCACAACCTCAGGCCATATAAAAATATATAAGTATATAAACCTAAATATATACACACGCAGAGCACACATGTAAATGCATACCACGTGTGTATAAATACACATATCCGCATAAAAACCCCTCACAGACACAAATACAGAAATACAGAACTATGTAAATTTTGTATAAAATGGAAACATGCACACACATGAAAAAGTGAAAGTGGCACCGAGTGTGTGGAGTTCCCATGGACATTTGCTCTGACAGCCTGGGGATATTCACTCCCTTCCTCTATACTGGCTGCTTTCCCCTCCAAAATTCTTAGGAGAAAGATAATATTTTAACAGTTGCAGCTTTAAAAAGCTTGATTATGACCAATCATTTCTCCCAGGCAATTGTATATTTAGCAGAAGGGAAAAATTAAACTTCCCAGGAATGAGGTTATTTAGGGCATAAAATTCAAGGAAATAGGCATTTAGGTCATTGTGGGCATGGTTTTTATTTTCCCTAATTTTCAGATTACTTTCGATTAGGGTCTGCTCAGAGTGGAAACTTCTTGATGTGAAATAGATACTATCTAAATCATTAGAGCTCATTCATTGCCATGTGCCACCTTTCAGAGCAATTAAACCTGACCTTGGGGTTACAGAGCTGAACACTGCCCGACCCAGAGCACTTCCTCTGAATATGAATAAGCTTGGAGCACAAATACAGTCGGGCTGGATCACTCCTGGCACAGATAATGCCTTTGTTAGACAGAGCAGGGCTCTGAGGGCTCTTAGACTATGGAGTCCATTGATTCAGAACATTCGTGGTTGGGATCAGGTCTTGGGATTTTTTTTCCCTTTTTTTTTTTTTCCCCCTGACATCTGGAGCCTATCTCTTTGCCAGCCTCTCAACCCTGCACTCAAAAAGGGAAAGTGGAGGAAACAGATGGACAGGCTCACAAACAGATAGAATAACCCCCCCCCAAAAGATGTGACAAAAATTAAAAAAGTTTACCAGAAGAAGGAGGAGAAGGAGAAGAAGAAGGAGAAGAACGAAGGACAAGAAGAAAGAAGAAGGAGAAGAAGAAGAAGAAAAGGAAGAAAGAAGAAGGAAAAGAAAAAAGAAGAAAGAGGAAAGAAAAGAAAAAGAAAAAG
>VXAY01000449.1:166735-185479 GCA_013399855.1 Oxyruncus cristatus | reverse complement strand
AGAAGAAGAAGAAGAAGAAGAAGAAGAAGAAGAAGAAGAAGAAGAAGAAGAAGAAGAAGAAGAAGAAGAAGAAGAAGAAGAAGAAGAAGAAGAAGAAGAAGAAGAAAGTCTAAATTTTTAAGTCTTTGGCCATTAATATTTTTGCCAAGTACTTTCCAGCTGAGCTCGGGTTCAGTCTCAAAAACCCACCCCTGATTCTCCCCAGACTGGTTTCTTCTCACTTTCCAACTTCAGGTAGTTCTGCCATCACCACAAAGCCCCAGCACCCGTGTGCCACATTTGGAGCTCTTTGATTACAAAATACTTACAGGGCAAGGATTGTCCAGTATTTCCCTGGGAATCTCTGGAGGCCTTGTTTCAATACCTTATTCCTTTGGCAGAAAAAATGCAGAAGCTGCCTCTACTTATATGAAACAGAAAAGGAGATGCTGGTAAACAATTAAGTGGGGTCTTGTTTAGAGAACAGACCTTTTCATACACTGCCAAGCTACATTAAACAATAACTGTCAGAATCTGTTAGAAGAGTGGAAAAATGGTATTGCTTGGTGCAGAACTAATTTTGCTGGGCTTTGCTGTCAGGCTGCGTAGCATGTTCAGTCCTGTTTGCCCCATGAACTCTCAACAGACCAAGACAGCTCCAAATGCTTTTCTTTCAGCTTTCATAATGTGTTGGGTAGAAAAAAAAACCCCATCTGGCATTCCTTCATCTGGCAGGGCCGCTCCTCATCAGGCTGCTAAAACAGAATCACCAACGTGACCTACCGAGAAAGGTGTGGGAGCCACCTGCAAAGGAAAAGCCCTTTTTTGGGGTGTATTGTCACACCTCCTGATGGCTGATGTGTTCACAGTCACCTTTGGGAGACTTTGCCAACTTGTATTTCATTACCACGATGTGAAAAGCTGGGACACCGCAGGGATCCTGTGCTTGGGTTCTGGCAACTTCAGAGAGAATCCTTTTTTTGCCTTTGTTTTTCCCCTTTATTTTCTCCAGGTTTCCTCCTCAGGTAGTGTGCTGAGTTCTCTAGAACTGGAAAGTTTTCTCTTTTAGCTTTACACTCAGGCTTATGGCCTAACCTACATGCAACATCTGGGTCTGTGCTGGCTGCTGATGGTGTTTCACTGACAGTGGGATGAATCCATGCAGAGCAGAGGGAACTTCTGGACAGAGGAAGGCACTTTTCTGTGAAAAAGACTAAATTTTTCTGTATTGTCATTTGACAGGGGATAAAGCATTTATTGCCTGCTTTAACATCCCTTGCCCCACGTATTTAGGCAACAGCCTACCTTTGAGCATAGCCAAAGCCAGCCCAGGGCCGGCTCTGCACACACCTGAGGGTAGAATGGGCACACGGAGCTGCTGCCCAAGGTCTTGTTTGCAGCACAACAATGTGGGGAGCAGATTGCACTGCAGTTGTCCAAGCTGATGGCGCTGTGGGGGTATGGATGTTGCACAGGCTCCTCTTAATAGGTTGGATAGTAGGAAACCTATTCAGGTTGGATCTCAGGAAAAGGTTCTTCCCCCAGAGGGTGGTTGGCACTGACCAGGCTCCCCAGGGCAGTGGGCACAGCCCCAAGGCTGCCAGAGCTCCAGGAGGGTTTGTTGTGAAAAAGGTTCTTAGATTAGATGTAGTGAGAGGTTTCCTTTCCCTGGAGTAATGCACCCACATGTCTCCCCTATATACCTATATAAGTAAAAAATTCTTGTTTTTTCAAGATGAAGCAGCAGATTTTTTATGAAACATGACCTAATGATCTTAAATTGTCTATAAATAATTAAGAATCACACAATATGATATAAAAATAATTAAGCTTGTTAAATTACTCTGCTTATGTCTGTGTAGATCCAGTGGGACTGTTGCCTTTCGAGATCCAACCCACATTAAAATCATCTGTTTGTTTGGGGAATGGTATTTCCAATAAGGAGATAAAGTGAAAGATGCTTTGGGAGGTAGAGCAATGAAAATCATTGTCCTTTTCCTCTTCTCAAACAAGGGCAAATTATCGTTGGGCCTCTTATAATAAAGACAAAATGATCACAATTCCAGATGGAAATCTTATCACCTAATCCTAGTGGAATGTTGTGGGTTTATTTTTTTTTTCCAAATGCAGTGGCTGCTAATTCCTGGGGAACAGCACAGTAATTTGGGGATTCCGCCTGAATTTATGAACGTACAAGGAAAAAAAAAATGTACAAACCAAACTCATCCCGGCTTAGCCAGAATTTGGAAGTTGTTTCATCACACAGCGTGGAATGTATGTTATTTCCATATCTTCATGGCAGTCTGGTGTTTCTCCTGCAGCTTGGGTAGCACAACAGTTTGGAAATCCTGGGTTGCTTTGGTCGATGTACTTGGTGACAGAGGTCCTGCCTCCCCATCTGTGTGACTTTGAAGGTGACTGTCCCTACGTCTGCTGTGGGCTCTGCTCTGTAACCCTGATGCCCCACCGAGTTTGTCACATTTATTCATGGAATGGGATCAAAGTTACTGACTTGGAGGCCCACAGCATCACCCAGTTTCCCCGGAAGACATGTCCAGGAGTTGTTTTTCCCTGAGTTTCTGTTAAGGCATGTTCCCCCCATGCTACATCCATGACATGTATTTTAAACAAAACTCCCCGTTTTCACTCCCCTTCAGCTGCAGTGCAGCAGAGCTACCCAGGGCTTTGGGCATAATTGTGCCAGCTGGGTTTTCTATCCCTGTTTTTCACCATTGTCGGAGTGGATTGTTGCTTCCTAGTGACTGACAAGGCAGACCTTGGAGGAAAGTAGTGGCTGAACAGCTTCAGGGTGAAAGCTTTGACTTTGTGTACAAACACAGAATCAAACCAAGCACTATTAATTACCCACTCCCAAGTGCAGCACTTGAATTCATGAAAACAACTCTCTTCTCCTCTTGAAAGTTTCTCTCGTTCCCATCCCCGAGGGAGCAACTGGTTCTCTGCGCTGGAATTCTATTTGAGAACTACAGTGTTACTGTGCAATGAGTACAAGGAAATGCCATCCATTCTGGGATATGATGCTGGGAAGTGGAGGCTGGAGATCCACACCACTGTCACCCTTCACAGAGAGCCAGCAGAGGAGGATATGAATGAAACTGTATCTGCTCACTTAAAATATTGAAGATTTTCTTGATTGGCTGTTTCTGTGAATGCACAAAAAAATGTATTATACTTTCCATGTCAGTATGTCAAAACAAAGTTAGATAATAATAATAAAAAAATACTTGGAAAAAACCGAGTGAGTCCCACCTTCTTTGACCATGGGGCAGAAAAATGAAGCCATTATCAGAAAGCAGCTGCAGAGGGAGCCTGGCCAACTGTGCCCTGACAGCATCCGGTGTGTGGCAAGGGAATGTACCTCGGTGGGTCACAAAATCACAGAATTATTTGGGCTGGAAGGGACCTTAAAGTGCATGTGTTGACATGCCGTCGTCAGGGACAACTTCCACCAGCCCAGGTTGCTCCAAGCCCTGTCCAACCTGGGCTTGGACACTTCCAGGGATCCAGCGGCAGCCACAGCTTCTCTGGGTCCCATTCCTGCACAGAGAGCAGCTGGGTTGGCATTCTCAGCTGGTGTCTGAAGGTAGGGTAAAAATGTACTCAGAATCTTAAGTCTCTTTAACTTGACACTTCAGCCCCAAAGCCCCCAACACAAGTTGGGAGTGTTAAGCTGGGAGAAACAGCCAAGGCAGCAACTCCCTGGTATTTCAAGGGCACTCCTGACATCCATGTGTCTGTAGTATTTTAGCATAGTTTTTTAGAACGAAATTACATTTTTTCAAACTAGAAGTGTCCTATTGCTAAGTAGATCTCCCCTGTTCCAGGCACAGAAACACTGCTTTCAGAGGAGAAATTAAGCAGAAAGCCTGCTTAAAGCTTACCCATTTCTTGCAGAAGTTACAATATCTCACTTGTAGCTCTGGCTCCTTTCTCTCATACGGTGAGAGTCAGGGCTGCAGAGGAGGGCTGGCTGTGAGCAGGGGGGGCAGCAGCAGCAGGAGAGGCAGTATTTCCTGCTCCACTCTGGCCATTAACAAGCACGATTTGCCCACAAACAATCTGGAAAGAGTTTTCTCAGGTTACAGTAAAAGTTAATGGAGTTGGAAATTCCTCCTCTTTCGGATTAGCTCATCCTTCTTTACCCAACCCTTGAGCACATGGTGAAGGGCAAGGGAGGTTTGGTAGCAGCAGAAGTAACCGAGAGCATAAAATTAAAATGATCTGTGGTGTGGGGGCCTGATCCAGGATCTCCTCACTGCTCCCATTACTCCAGGTGGGAAAGCACAGGACCTCCCTGTGCTGTGCCTTTGCAAACTGAGAGAAAAACAAAAGCACTTGTAGGCTGATTCTGCTCGACCTGGTTATTTAAGGGAGTGGGGAGAACTGAAAAAACCAATACAAATTTAGCAAGATACTGCATCACCACTGTGACATCAGATTTTGCTGACAGTCAGAGCATGGCAGAACCTCATGAGCACCGAGAAAGCTGTTGAGAGGACAGACAGACAACAGATGTTCCAACAGAAAACATGCATCACAGATTAAGTAAAATTAACTGTTGGCTTAAGTCAAAGCCCATCAGGTGACACAGGTCAATCAAAGCATCAAAAACCAGCTCAGTTATTCTGCACATCAGGAACTTTTTCTGTGGATCTGTGATCACGTTATGGATTCTTCAAGTCAGTCTTTCAAATGTACTTTTCCACCTCCTCAGATATAAGAGCTCATACTACAGCGTCAAAGTAACCCATTGTAAAAAAAATTGGTTGTCATCCATTTACATCAGAAGGAAATTAAGCCAAAGTTGTGCTTATATTTCATCCATCTTTACTATATCTAAGATTTGATACAAAAATGAAATTGGTAGAACTCTGTGTGGTCAGTTAAGAGTCTTTCCAGTTAGAGGTCAGCAGGATTTACCCACACCTTTTACCTTAAAAAATGGAAATCTCTTGCACTGCATGGACTTGACCCAAAACCTGCTGGAGCCATCGCTGCTACCTCAAGTGGGTTTGAGCTCTATCTGTACAACAGGCCATGTCTTCTTCTTCTAATCACTAAGTTAGTAAAGACAGAGCAGTTACTTCCAGGCTCGTTTTCTTTGAAGCCAAGTGATGCTCGTCAGGGATGAACCCACAGACACAGGTGACCCATCTCAGTCACAGGCTTGGTCACCCTCAGACAGGCATGGAGGAAGCTGGTGAGGGCATATCCTCCTTCCTTTATCCCCACCTCCCCTTTTTTTTCGGTGCCATTACATTACTGAAAAAATACTTATAGTTAATCAGCACTGCTTAATCCTGTTCACTTCCATCTGTGGCTCTTTGTAGCCTGACACCTCTCCTGTCCCGAGGCCATGGAAAGCAGAGGGTATTTAGTGCAGAGGCCTCTGGGGAGCAGCTGTCCCCAATCATCCTGTCCACAGCCCTTTCATTCCCAGATTACATCTTGTACCAACAGTTTGTGTGTGGGAAAAATCAAAGATGTCAGGGGCTCCTCCCAGGACGTGCACTTTGCGTGAGGTGCCCAATCACAGGGACGCGGGTGCTTGACCTTTGTGCTCACAGAGAATAATGAATTGGGGGCCAGTTTTCAGGCACTCGTCATCCTCATCCAGCCCCCTCCAGAGCTCAGCATTAGAGTAATCACTGACATGCCAAAGCAATGAAAGCAATCTGTTGTTAACAGGCTGAACCAGCTTGTCCGGAGCCCCCAGACTTCCTCGCTTAGGCATATCACACAACGGTAATTTTCTCTTTAAAGGAGCTAAAAAAAAAAATCTCAGCAGGTTAAAAGATGCCTCCCCGTGGCCTTCCTTCCCTGGTCCAGCTGTTCAAGAACAGTTGACAGAAAATCCAAGGATGAAATTTCAGAAACCATGGACTGCAATGAAAGTGGAATGCCTGAATAAATCTTAATGGACTAGAAAGATTCTATAGCAAAAAGAATTTCTTTAACATTAGTCCTTCACCCAAGCTCAGGGGGATGAATCTATTGACTTACTCACATTCACTGTCTTGGGAAGGGACTTCAGTCTTTAGTTATGGTGATCAGTGTGCTTCTGATGGATTGAAATGGGAACACTCTTACAATGTCTTAATGGGTTCAGCTTTGAATTCACAGCAAACAAAATGCTGGTTTTTGGGTGTCAACACAGCTACAAAGCTGGCAGAGGGACTAAAAACCCACTGCCTGCTGGGTTTCAGCCCGTCAGCAGCAGCAGCACTGAGTCATCACACATCCTTGACAGGCTCTCAGCCATTTCTGTCCTCCAGTTACCAGTAGTTGCATATCTACTAACATTAGTATTTTAGTTGTCTATTTAGCACTCAAATGAAGTGTTCAGTTGAAGGAGGACCAAACACCAAGGGGTTCCTGCACATGGCTGTGCTGACCCTGTATGGCACTGCCTGGCTTTTGGCCTCTGATTACTTTTAGCTTCAAACATGATCCTTTAAATCAAAATATCTTCATAAAATCATGAAAATGAAGTGTTTACAGAGGTGTCAGTAAAGCGCAGGACAGTGAAGTGCCCAGCTAAGCTCATGGCTGAGCTTGGAGGCCGGTCCCACTGCTTGGTACCTGCATGGCACTCATTAGATGGTGCCAAGCTCCCTGGACCCTGAAGAGTAGCAGGTTCTTGGGCAACATTGTGGAGGGGATGGATGAGCCAAAGCCACTCAGTCTGGTTACAAACCCTCCTGGGATGTTCCCAGAGATAGTGACCCCCTGCCCTCGAGGTCCTGCCACGCCCTGCTCTGTGCATGGCCCCAGCACAGCCCGTTCCTTTGGTCTGTTCTTATTCCCAGCCCAGTTACAGCCTTGGGAACACCTGTCTGGCTCATTCAGCATGACCTGCACTCCCCAGCTAGACAGAGGGTTTAGTAACTCAGTAGATGCACAGACGTGGTTAAGAGTTCATGGCAGGCAGCATGAGAGGATCACATGGAACTGCTGTGAGTGCTTTGAAAAATTCAATATCCACCCTCGTAACACGTGCTCTTTTTTCACTGCAGAAACACCGTTGCTGAGGATATCAACGGTATTATAAGATAAACTTGTCAAAGCTGGGTAATACTTCAAAGTAGGGTAATACTTTATGAGTGATCTAAACGTTTTTTCCAGTGTCTTCTCTTCTGGCTCGGACAGGGAAGTGCTGCTTAGTGCCTGGGTCACCTAAAAACGAATGTTGTTATTTTATGAACGGTGTGAGATGACACTGTCACTCCTTTTTCCACACTTCAACAGCTTCCTCTTGCTGACTTGTTAGCAGGTATTTCAGGATTAAACGACCTGATGTTGTCGAGCTGCCAGGCAGAGTTCAGCATGTCCGGAGGGATCTGATCGGCTGATGCAGTGTCCCCTCTTCAGTGCCCAGAGAAACAACCCCCATTTTCCATGGCACACGCCAGGAAATGTTGTCAGGCTTGCATAAACAGATATTTGGACAAATAAATTTAAATTTTTCCTCCGTTATTTTGTCTAATACTTCTCATGTTTTGTCTATTGTATTGCAGTTTGGTCAAAACAGGAGTGCAGCATGCAAAGTACAGGGAATGCAAACGTAGTGTCCACTGTCTTCCCTACTAGGCAGTACCTATGGGTTGAAAATGACTACTCCAACTTAGGAAAATATTATCATGTTTCCATGCAAGCCCTTAAAAAATGAAGCTTTACCACCAAATGTGCATATTCCAGCCACCCCCTTGCCAGTGACCCTGCAGTCATGCCCACTGACACTTGCTTGGGAGACCCATCTCAGCCTGGTCGTATCTTAAGGATTTCACAGAACCAGAGAATAGTAGAATGGGATTGGAATGGAGCTTAAAGATCATCCAATCCCTAAGCCCCTGCCATGGGCAGGGACACCTCCCACTAGACCAGGTTGCTCAAGGCCTTGTCCAATCTGGCCTTGAACACTTCCAGGGTTGAGGCACCCACAACCTCCCTGGGCAACCTGTTCCAGCATCTCACCACCCTCAGTGTAAAACATTTCTTCCTGATACCTAACCTAAATTTCCCCTCTTTTAATTTGTACCTATTACTCCCTGTCCTGTCGCTACAGTTCCTCATGAACAATCCCTCTCTGGCTTCTTTGTAGCCTTTTCAGAATCTGGAAGGTGCTCTGAGGTCTCCACACAACCTTTTCTTCTCCAGGCTGAACAGCCCCAACTTTCTCAGCCTGTCCCATAGGGCAGGTACTCCAGTCCTCTTATCAACTTTGTGACCTCCTCTGGACTTGCTCCAACAGTTCCATGCCCCTCTTATGCTGGGAACAGTTCGGGCAGGACTCCACGTGGGTCAGTTAAATGCCATAAAATTTACCAGTTTCCCCATTCTGAAGGGCAAGGCAACATGCATCCTCCTGTTATCATGGAAAGACATGCCCACGCGACATCAGGGTCTTCTTGCTCCTCCTCTCCATCACCCACCCACCTCGGGGAAGTCCAGCACTGCCCTGTGTTTGTCCTGCTTACCTTCAGGGACACAAGACCCTGTATCTGTCCCCAGCATACAATTTACCTGTAACAATTTCGGTTGTCTTAATGTACCAAGGGCCATTCCAGACCTTGGATACCCCTTGGCAGAAGTCCATCAGTTGCTCACCAAGCATGAGGAGAAACAAAGAGCAGAAGGGATCATTGGTTTGAAACATCTACAGTTGTGTCCTACCTCATTTTGCAGATTTTCAGTATTATTGTCATTTATATATGGTGTCAGATGTGATCTCTGGAGAGGTGGCTGAAGCTCTCACTGCAGAGACTACACTGCAGCCCACAGGTCCACACGACCCCTGGTATTTCTGCCCCACTCTGCCCGTCCTCCACCCCTCAAAGGGGTACAAAGCACAGAGCGTGTTCCTTAAACAACTTCAATCAGTGGCACCAGTTGGGAGTGTGTCCCTCAAAACCGAAACAGTCTTGCAACATGCCTTGAAAAAGGAGGAAATCGGAGGGGGTGAAATCCTGGCTTTCTGCAGCTGAGTGGGAAAGCTCAGACTGTTTCAGCAGAGGTTGGCGCTGTCACACCGGCTCTTCTGGCCCGGGGAGCAAAGGCAAACAACGGGTATGTTGTGGGGCCCCTCTTCTGGAAGGGAAGGTGTTGGGTTTAGGGTCTCAACAGTGGTGGTATATCCACAAGCAAGTTCAGAGCTGAGGTAGGTATCTCCAGTATGAGTTATGAAGTTGTTAATCCTCCACAGGTTTTAATAATCATTTAGCATTCAGTGAGTACGCCAGACTATAAATGTGTTATTAAACCTAAATTAAATGCAGATTTGGAACATAAATGTGCTAGAGAAATTTATGAGGGATCTTAACGGTGAATAATTTTTTTAGACACTGCTGTGAAAGCTATGGAATATCATTTTCCGAATTAGTGTAAAATACTGTGTGTTACTTGTCCATTATGAGAGAATGTGTCTGTGGAGGTATGTCCTAAAACCCCCACGCAATCCCGAAACCTAATTCACGGGCAGAAATTTCCAGGTCTGTAAAAAGCAAATGGACCATTTCCATGTCAGTACAGTACTGTGCCACCTGGAACTGCTGTGGGCGGGTCCCACCTTCTCCAGACCTACCGGGCTCAGAATGTGCAGAAGTCAGAGAATTATAGGATGTTTTGTGTCAGAAGGGACCTTAAAGCCCATCTTGATTCACCCTCTGCCACGGGCAGGCACACCTTCCATTAGATCTGGCCCCATCCAAGTTTGAATTTTTCCAGGGGATGCAGTTCACATCCCAAAGACCTGAGGCTTGTTTGGACTGTCAGTGTTTGTATCAGACATTTAAGGATGTCTGGCATGCTGTTGGTTGCAGTACCAGATTTGATTCCAGGCTTCAGGAACAGACGCTTAAGGCTGAATTTGTGGTTCTTTTAACACTTTTGGCTGAACTGCCTTTGACTAAAAAAAACCCAAAACCCGCAACTCTCAGCAAACGTTTCATTTTACTCCCATTTTATGCTGTCCAAATCAATGACAAGCCCCCACGTCTGCACCACCTCAGCACAGTCCTGCCATGCACAACTCCTGGGCACCACAGGGTCTTTTCACAGGAGGGGAAAGAGCTGAGAAACACCAAAATGAGAAGGAGGAACCGAGTAAAAGTAGGAACACGTTGGGCACCACTGCTGGATGCAGCTGCCAATGAGAAACACTGAGAGCTGAGTCCTGCAGAAGCAATACTGTGTTCCTTTAGGTCTTGGTTTCCTCCTCTTACCTGAAAGTGATCCCCAGAGCTCCTACATTCCTTGCTGCAAAGCCTGAACATGTGTTCAGGGAAGCCATTCCCAATAAATATCAAGTACCTCCCACACCACGAGGTATCACTGGAGGACAGTATTGTATGTGTTGACTTGCCTCGGTAGAACTTACAGCAACAATACTGAATTAATTTCAATTATGTTTTTTAAAGGAGAAAAGCAAACCTACAACAATTTCAACCAGCTTACAAAGCTGTTGATGGCTGCAAAATCTGGAGTTCTCTCCCACTGCAGCCTTCTGGTCAGACTGGAGTACACGAGGATTCCCATTTTCTGTGAGAGAACTGGTCATCTTGCAAAGTTGAACACCTTAAACTCAGCTGTTAGCTGAGAAATGAACATCATCAGTATCACAGTCAGGGAACAGGATCTATCTAAAACTCCTCAGTGGCTAGGAGGTTAGGACAAATTCTAGGAAACACGAAATAGCAGAGACTCTAATTGGTCTAATGATTGTGCTTTATTTTGGAGTCACACCAAATTTACTTCATGGTCTGCACTAAAAATTAACACACAGCTGTCATGTCCACGTGTGTATTTCCTAAAGGACCATCTCTGTTTCTAGTAATTCCAGATGAGATTGCGAACTTTACCTTAATCACGCATGATGGAAATCTGCTCCCATTCAGACAGGGGAAGAAGCGGAGAAAGGAAAGGGAGGGCAAGGGCAAGGTCCTCCCAGCACTGGCTGAGCAGTTTAGGTTGTTTCTGGAGGAACTGAAGAGACACTTCAGGCTGACTAAGTGCTTTCAGAGGAGCAAATCAGTGTTGATGACTTCCCCTTACTTAGGAGACTGACGCACCCATGATTTCTATTTCCAGCCCTGCACTTGATTAAAGGACATTCCGCAGCCAGAGCCATTTGTTGTACAGAATGCCTGTGTTATCAAATAATAAACTATCTGTCACAGAACTGGCTCAAGGTTTGGGAATTTTCTAACGTAGGAAGATTAAGAAGATTGCACTTCAAATAAGTACCATTTTTGACTAATTGTTTGCAGATATGGCATAGAAGTAAGATGGCTTGTTTTGGGAAAGTAATGTGATTTTACCTTACAAGATTCTAGTTGAAAAATAAATGCTCAGAGCCCAAACTTGCTTAAAGCTGTGCATTTGCATTTACTTGAAGGGAAGCTGCACTTAGAGAGCTTGAGAGACGTCCCAGCATGCTGGTCTCCCTTTAAAACTGGAATAAAAAGCAGTTACCTACTAGATTCAATCACCTGGGCCTAGATTTTGTCATAACCACACGGGCAGCTCTTCGGATCTACTCTACAGACAACAGACTCGACCTGTGAAGTCTTCCCTCTCCCTGCACCCTACCCATGAAGACGCACAAAGAAATTCACTCCACAGAACCCGTAGAGGCTCCCACTCCTTTTTCTAACCCTTCCTATATGGCCTTTTCTATATGGGAAGGGCACAAATGAGCACACGAGCTGCCCTGCAGCACGTCCAGCAACTCAGGCACAAAGATCTTGGTTCTCCACTCCAGCTGAGTCAGAGGCTTCATGTGTGACCTTCTGTCACTTGACCTCCTTATGTCAAAACCAAAATCGAGTTTAAATCTAGGAACACACTGAGAACCAGATGCTCCAGCTGAGCCAAAACTTTCTGGGTAAATACGTTGCAAAGAGCACAAATCATCCCATTTCAAACTTTGGGAATCTGTATATATTTAAATGTATACAGAATTCTGCTTTTTCTTGACAATAGGTTCATGGTCTAGAAGAACAGAAATCCAACAGGCTGAAATTAATAATGCACTAGAACAAACACCAGTGCATTGTTTCCCATTTAAGGAACTGTCTGGATATAAATAAATCCTTACTCATATTCTATGATTTAAATAACAATCATTCTTAATATTAGTAACAATTGCACCTTTCAGAAAAATAAGAGATAAAAACTAGTTTTGAGAAGACATCTGGGGAAGGAGTCTTAAACTCTGATGCTTTTGCTGTCAGTGTACTGAATGTGACTCGGTTCAAACTACCTCTGAACATCCCCAAAATGTTTGGTGTCGTGGTTTAACGCCAGCCAAGCCCCTCACAAGTCACTGCTCACTCCCCTACCAGGAGGATCAGGGAGAGAATTGAAGGGTAAAAGCTGGAAAACTTGTGGGTTGAGATAAAGACAGTTTAGGGAAAGCAAAAGCCGTGTACACTGGCAAAGCAAAGCCAGGAATTAATTCCCTGCCTCCCAAAGGCAACAGGTGTTCAGCACCTCCAGGAGAGCAGAGCCCCATCATGTGTCACGGTGACTTGGGAAGAAAAATTCCATCACTCCAAGCACACATCACTCCCTTTTCCTCCTTCTTCCTCCCACTTTCTATGCTATACATACATGTCATATGGTCTGGGATATCCCCTGGGGCAGCTGGGGTCACCTGGCCTGGCTGTGCCTCCTCCCAGCCTCCCAAGAACCCTCCCCAGCACGGCACTACGAGAGCACAAAAGGTCTTGGCTTTGTGTAAGCTCAGCAACAACAAAGCCATCTCCCTATTACCCACCCTATGTTCAGCACAAATCCAAAACACAGCCCCCCACCAGGCACTGGGAAGACAATTAATTCTACCCCAACCAGCCCGAACCAGCACTTCAGGAGGAGAATGAATTGGATGAGTGGAATTCAAACAAAGACCATTTTTACTTTTGGTGCTCTACCTCAAGGTACTGTTTCCACAATATAGCCACATCACGTGTTGCCTAAATTTGTGTCAGCACCGAGTCTCATTAGGTTTCCTCTTGCTGAATGCATGGAGAGTGCAGTGTATGGAAACATGGACACAAATATCTGCCCAAAGCAATAACTAAGCTAAAAACCAATAAACCTGAACATGAATCAATGGACCCTCACTGAGATAATTCTCTCAGAGAACCTGTGGACTGGCTATGGGCAGTATCATGGCAGCAGTGACAAGCTGTGTTGCTTTGCCTCTGGGTTCCGGCCTGTGATGAGTATGACTATCGGAGGTCACTGGACAGCAGGCAGCTGAATTATTGCATGTTTATGCACCTCCAACAATACCTCCAAATAACACCAGAAAGAGCCCAGGCAAATGCTTTAAAAACAAAATTTTCAAAATCTGAAACACAGAGAACAATTTCAATTCAGTAACTGGTTGTACGGTTTCAAAAAAATGTATTGTGCTTTACATTCAAATTATTTTTGCTGTAATTCCACAGCAGAGAAAGTTGGTTGCAAGGTAGATTGCTAGCAACCTGATTTTTATTTTCATTATGACATGTATAAGCCCACAGTGTTCTACTATAAAATTCACTGCAGCATTTGGAGTGAATAAGGAAAAAAAAACAAATCACAAAGTATTTCCCTTTGCTTATACTATTGGGTTTGTGAAAACAAGGGTCTGATGAACAAACCTTTTTAAACAAACAGGGGTTATGAGTGCACAGTAGAGCAAATTGTGGTTATTTCTCACATAACTTTGTTACATGTCAAGCACTGATTTCCTTTTTATGTAAATGAAAGGCTATAAACCAATGCAATTACCCTCCACACATTGGTTTAAACGCTGGGGTGCTACAAAACCCATTTATCTCTCATACTTTCTGTTAGGCTGTGAGTCAGCTCTGAGGTTTAAATTTTGTTTAAAAGTTCTTGGCTAATTGATCACTTTAGAGATGCTTTAAACACAGGTAAAACACCGACAAAGACGTTAAAAGTAAGCTTTCTTAATGGATGAATTGCAACTATCCATCATCCTTCTGCTACTTCCCCACCACCCTCCCATTAAACCTAATAAGTTCTATTAACGCTGTTAACATGTGGCATCTGTTAATGGAAAGTGTACAATGCAGAAGGTAGGAGGGGACCTGAGGGCTCAGAGAAGCAAAGTTTGGAACAGAAAAACAAATTGTGACTGTTCCCAAAGTTAATGTAGCGGCAGGTCAGCGTTCCAGGCCCTTCTCAGAGGCGATTTCCATTTAAAGCCCTGCCGGAGCGAAGGCAGCGAGGCCGCGCTGCTGCCGCAGTGCACGTTAGGTTTCAAATACAACAGCAGGCAAAACGTAGAAGTTGAAGGGGAAAAAAAAAAAAAAAAAAAGAAGAAACGCATTTATTTTTGGCTTGAGAAAACAGTGTGACACATGACAAGCCTGGATCTCTTTCAGAGAGGCTGTGCTCTACATTACTGAGATTAAGTCTGATCATTCCTGAAGGAACACAGAAATCCCCAAACCTGGATGGCAAGGGCTGTAATAGTTGCCGTTAATGTCTGCTGTTAGCTGATTACTGACATCTTGAAAGCATTGCAGGGGCAGGGCTCCTCACAAGCTTCTGTCATGTGGATGCTCTGGCAGATGGAGAGCATGCACTGCGGGGAGAGGGTGGCTGGGAGCTTCAAGGACCAGCGCATAATCAAAGGCTTTGAACTGTTCCTCACCTGTGAGACCACTTTCCTTCTTACTAGGGGGACTATCAGAACATATTATAATGACCAAAGCCAGCCCATGTAGTAACAGCTGTGAGTGTAATCCAAAAATTAGCTCATTAATTCACAGGAAAGTATTTTCTACTCGTCTTTCATTACCAAAAACGTGTCTGCTTGTTAGCAAAACCTAGAGCTTTAACTGGAATCTTTAAAACATTAGCAATGCACATGTGCTTTTCTGTGCCTTAGTGGGAGATTTATTGAGTTTATTCTCTAATCTCTGTTTACAAGCAGAAATATGACAAACATAAATCATTTGAAATAAGATTTCAAGCCACAAATCCCGTTTGCTATTTTCCGACGCCGTCATGTTATTTCAAACCTGCAATTAATTCTTTTCTTTGCTGGCCTGTTTGTTTTTAAAAACAATTTCACTCCACTTGACCTTTGTAGTTCTTGGAAAAATGTTCAAAGTTGGAAATAACTCTAGATGTTATCTGCTAGTGCTTATTTACCATGCACAGTGTGCTCAACTTGAGCTGAAGCTTAGGAGCCCCAGATACAAGATATGAGGGGCAAATTCCTACCAGCAGGAATTAGTATCAGAGGGATGCTGCAATCATTGTTGAGGACCATCAAGCTGCTCTTCAAGTGGTGGCTCTTATAAAAACCTCAAATATTTAAAAGAGAAAGGGAAAAAAAATGACACAATGCCAACTCTTGCAGAAAACTGACCCTACTGTTGCTAAAACAACGTTTCCCGTCATAAGACCAAACAATGTAAGTGAGCAATGACACTGTGAATTAAATGCTTAAACAGGGCTTACAAAAGCCCTGATCCAATATATAGTGGTGATCTTGCAAACCATTAATGTATCCAGTTCATGCACTATGCAATGGATATCTTTTCACACTGTGCTAAGCTCTACTTTCTTCTTTATAATGAAGAAATTGATAAACATTAAAAAAAAAGAGAATGAATAATCACAGAAGTGTGAAAAATCACCCAGGCATATCCCTTGGATTATGGTCCCTTTGTCTTATCATTTGTCCAAAATCCCAGAACACGTCGAGTTGGAAGGAACCCACAAGGATCATCCAGTCCAACTCCTGGCCCTGGCACAGGCCCATCCCCAAGAGTCACCCCCTGTGCCCCAGAGGATCATCCCAACCCTCCTGGAGCTCTGGTAGCCTTGGGGCTGTGCCCACTGCCCTGGGGAGCCTGGTCAGTGCCAACCACCCTCTGGGGGAAGAACCTTGTCCTGAGATCCAACCTGAGCCTGCCCTGACACAGCTCCAGCCCTTCCCTGGGTGCTGTCCCTGGTCCCCCCAGAGCAGAGCTCAGGCCTGCCCCTCCTCTGCCCCTGCCCAGGCAGTTGGAACTGCACTGAGGTCTCCCCTCAGTCTCCTCCAGGCTTCCCCAGTCCACTGTCACTGCCTTAAATACATTAAATCTATTCTTCTGGGTGCTGTTGGTCCAGGAGGGATGGGTCTGTGCACGGCCAGGAATTGGACTCGATGATCCTCATGGGTCCCTTCCAACCCAGCATATTCTGTGATCCTGTGATTCTATAAGTGACCTGGCTCGGACTATTCACTCCCATGTTCTGAAGTCAGTGGGAAATGTGCTGTTTTGGCAATACCTGGCCAGCCTCCCCTCCAAACCACCTCAAAGTATCTCATTTTGGTCTGCAGTTCCAAAGTATCAGCCCTTAAACCAACCTTTCAGAATGAAAAGCCTTCGATTGTATAATTAACTTTTAATTGATCAATAAACACAAAGCCACCAGGTCATTAGCACAGCTTGCTCAGGACCATAAGCTCATTAGGCAGGAGAACTTGTAATTAATGCAATAGCCTGATGAAAACCCAGATGATCATGCCCACAGAGCTGTTCATGTGGGTAACAGAAGGGGAGGCAGGTTATGTTACGGCTTCGGAGCCAAAAATGACCAAAAAACCCCGAACATCCATAACCTTAAACTAGGCAATTTAAAAAAATAAGTATTTCTGGTCCTATAAGCTCACCATTATGCTGGAAAATGGGACATGAATGCCTTTCCAGGGTTTGTGCATTTCTTCAGTGTTTTTTCAGCTCCTACATTCCATCTCCTGGATCCACGGTACCTTGACGGTCCGCACATCTGTACAGCAGCACTCTGGACCAGAGGCCAAAGTTATTTTATTTAGTTTACGTTTTCCTGAGGAACAGCCGATTGTCTGCCTTGGAGAGGGAAGAGGAAAGCTGGCCCAAAACACACAGGCCTGCAGAATCACAGACCCCAGAGCGGGGGCTGCACAACCCAGGTGAAGGATTGGCACAGCTGGGGGAAGACTGGAGTCAACAAAGCCACATGACATGAGCAAACTGGGGAAGAGAAGAAGACGTTGGCCCAAGAAAGGCCAAGACAAAGCAAAGTCCTGAAATGAGGAGACCCCATATTCTCCACCCTCTATGGCAAAACACTAAAGTCTAGAGAGGTTTTGCTCCTGCACTGGACACATGTGAGTTTGGGTGGGCTTGAAAAGAATTCACCCTTTTTTGGTTGCTCTTAACCCACCTACCCCCCGTCTGTCTGCCTCCCCCCAAAAGAAGCCTTTTTCCAAGCACTGCATTTTAGCTGTATTAGTACAAAACTATCACCTCAGGGATTTGACTGCACCTCAGTGGTGAGCAGGACAGCAGCTGAAGCTCAGGGTAGTTACACTGGTGGAGCTGCAGCATCGCTATGTGAACAACACAACTAGTTACAAAAGCCTAATTTTTCAAATTCAGGTGTTTGGGGGAAGAACAAATATTTTAACTCTCCTCCAGAGCTCAGTCCTTCAAGGTGCTGGGCACAGTGGCCACAGCCTAAGCAAACACTTCCACGCAATCGCTCCCTGGGCACAGGTACAGAACTGGGCCCTGAAACAGCAACTATTGCCATTATTGATAATGAATTCCAATTATTGCCATTGAACAGGTTGAAAAAGTCCACTAAGTGCATTACAGCCACTCAGTCCCTTTCACTAGAAGCACGGGATTTGAATGAATGAAAAAGTTCAACTCCTGGGACAAAAAATACAATTAAAAGAAAAAATAATCCAGAAAGCCAAAAAGATTTATATTTAACAGATTGTAGCACTTTGGTTTTCAAAAGACTGAGTCCAAGGCAATTACGAAGCTGGAAATGGTGATATTTAGAGCTATTTTAGTGATTCTGCAAGAGTCAGTTTAATCTTTTGAGGAAGTTTTGCCTGTTTTCAGTGGGAAATGTGCAGCCTAAAAAGGGCTGTGCTGGTTTTGTGATGGTTGCCAGCCCAGGATCTGCTGAGCCTTGTGTTTTCAGAAGTGCAGACCATCTATATTGAAGTAGCATCAGGGCAGCAGCAGTTCTTTGGAGCATTAACTGAACTGTTACATCCATGCTATATAGTCCAGATACACAGTCTCTGCTGTTTTATGCGAGGGGTGGTGGTGGGGGAGAAACTCCTGTGACAAAAAGTACAATTCAAAGCAAAAAATTCAATACAGAAAGCCGACAATATTTACATTTAACAGATTGGAGCAGTTTGCTTCTCAAAAGGCCGAGTCCACGGCAATTAAAACTTTGGTGGCCTTTCGGTTTTTAAATTTCAAATAAAGGATAACAAAACGGAGAGAGTGAGGCCTTTTCTGCAGCACATGTGGGGCTGTCAGGGTTTGACAGGTGTGTGCCTGGGCACTGCCGGGGCTGCTGCTGCTCCGAGTTCCTCGGGAAACCTGAGAGTGTTTGTAAACAGTCTGTACTTTCTCAAAAGTGCCCTCGAGATTTGTTACAGGAAGTCAAATTGCTCAAATCTACCTAATTTGGCACGATACGTTGAAAGCATGCTTGAGTGATCATAATTGCACTGGGACTGACTTCATTTAGCAATCTCTGGGCATACCTTTCCAATAACAACTGCAGGCGATATAAATTCAATCTCTTGTTTGTTTCTGAAAGTGATTAGCCTAAAAAATTTGGAATTTAAACACTCATAATTGCAAAGTGTTATTTATATTCAATTTTGATTTATTAAAGAAAAAAGTCCCCCGACATTTTCTTCTTTCCCCCCTTCCCCCC
>VXAY01000449.1:144675-166699 GCA_013399855.1 Oxyruncus cristatus | reverse complement strand
GGAATGATTTGAGTTGCTTTGGAAAGCGAAAGGGATAGAAAATAGAAGTGAAAAAGGTGTTTCTCGTCGGTGGTGAATGCTGCTCTTACAATGGGATTTTTTTTTTCTCCTACAACATATAATTTAGCAACAAGAGCATAAAGGATTCTCATGTTTGCTTCAAGCCTGGGCTATTTGCTGGGAAATATCAATGGCTCACTAGGATTAATATAATTTTCACATCTATGCAGTAATACGTGCAAAAATAAGCCAAATCAACCGTGCTGCACAACTGAAAGGACAGAGAGAGACCTCAAAGAGTCCCATTTACATTCTGAGTATGATAATCAGTGTTATTCAATAACACAAACAAGGCTGAAAGATTATTTAATTTGTGCATCCATTCAGGTTTTTTAAACCAAGTCATCTAATACATATTTGCATCCTTTTTATGTTTGCAGCCTCCAGGAACTTTTGGGGTAAAGCCCGTGATAGGCCAATATTGTCCCAAAAGTGAATTTTTGGAGATCTGCAGAAAGAAAATAGTGATTCCTAAAAAAGGCAAATACTCACAAAGCCTCTTCAGCAGGATGCCAGCTCAGCCAAGCAAAAGCTCCCCCAAGAAAGCCCATAACATGTATAGACCCCAAATGTCAGATTAAGGACAAACGCTGTGAACTCTTTAAATTTTCGCTCACAAATTATGAAATTAAATTCCCAACAGTTACGTTGCAAAGAGCAGCTTCAAAAATGCAAAGAAAAACACAAAATTCATCAGAAAAAACTGTTTCCTGAGAACATCTTGCTCGGCCCTAATCACGAACAGACCTGTGTATAGCTCCCTTGCTCTAATTAAAAACAAGACATGAGAGATGAAGCAAAGCAGCAAAATCTCCATAAGGGCTGACCCTGTGGCCCCAGCCTTACACTGTCAGGAAGGACAGGGCTTTCCTCACAAAAAACCAGCAGCTGAACAAGTCTCTCTGCCACATTGTTTTTTCCATGTCTTCTTTATAACCATCCTCCTCCTCCTCTTTTACCAACCTGAGTTGTCATTGAACTTAACAAATTTGGTGCCCACAGATCGTGCTCAGAGTCAGAAATGTGGTGCCTTGAGACCAAGAGACCCTATGTTTCCCTGAAAGCGTGTTCAGGGAGACCAGGGCTCCAGCAGCAGCAGGGAAGCCAAGGGTGCTGTGTTTCCTTGCACCCACCTCCACGAGCCCACCAAGAGACCCCGCTGGTCTGCACAAACGCCTGACAGCAGGGTGGGGCCTGGAGGGGTCCGGCTCTTCTCCCAGGTAACAAACGATAGGACAAGAGGGAACGGTCTCAGGTTGTGCCAAGGGATGTTCAGGTCAGATATTGGGAAAATTTCTTCACTGAAAGGGTGGTGCACTTGGAGCAGGGTCCCCGGGGCAGTGGTGGGGGCACCATCCCCTGGAAGTGTTCGAAAGGCTTGGGATGTGACACAGTTTAGAGGTGAACGTGGCAGTGCTGTTGGACCTGAAGGTCTTAGAGGTCTTTTCCACCCTTAACAATCCTCTGATGATTCTATGATCCCACCTGGCAGGTCATGACCTACCTGGGTGCTGCTGCTGTGGGATCCCACAGCCCACACTGGACACCTGGGTGGGAAAGGCAACTGAGGACATGGAGGCAAAGGTACCTGTGCCTACTAAAGCTGAATCTTCCAGAGAGTTCTGAATCCCTACAGAGACCCCATGGCAAGGCATGGGGTCCCAGTGGCAAAAACCCATGGGAAGTGCCTGCTGTGTGATGCCAGCAGGTGTATCCAGGGGGGAACAGGTCACTCGAGTGGTGCTGGAACACAGAAGGAATTTCTCAGATCCATCAAGCTTTACCTAAAGTTTACTTTGTTTTTAAAGCAACAAATTACCCAAATCATCCCTAAAATAAAGCCAAACCTCAGGGTGAATGATTTTAAAAGGGTCTGTGCACAGACTGTCACAAAGTAGGTGGGACCTCCACCTACTTAGCAAATAATTTAGTGCTACAATTATCCCATTTCCCTGTCAGCAATACTACGGCTTACCCAAAACATCTCCATTTAGTTTTAAACCAAACACATTATTTACTTGATGGGAGGGAAGAGAACAGAAAGAGCGGCACAACCTGAACATTCATCATTGTTGTTTGTGCTGCTTGAAAGACATTGTTGAATTATTGCTATAAACATTCCACATTTGGCTAAATGTTGTTGATATAAACAAGGATTTTTCCTCATTAAGGTAATTTGGTGCAGTCTGAGAAACTGATTTATCAAGAGAATTAATTAAAGGCAGATATGATTTGTGGCTCTTTGTACTTGTAGATGTTTCAGCATAAACATGCCATTAAGTCACCGCTGGTCTGATCCTACTAACAGTAGTTTTCAAACACTTTTCAATAGTTTTCAAATAGTTTTCAATTTCATACACATATGCAGACACGATGCCCTTGGTCAAATTTGGAGCTGTGCAGCAGAGTCCCAAGCTCACAGTTGTGCCGGAGCACAGGAGGGAGAAGAGCTTGACAGATGCCTTGTGTGGCATTCGGTACCTTCACATGGAAGGTTTGCTGGCTTTCGGGGAGGAGAGAGGGAAATTCTGCTTTCTCATGAGGTTTTAAGGATTTAAAAGGACTTTTTTGAGCTGGAGACAGGATGTAACTAGGCAATTAAAATGCTAAGTCTCTCTCTACTTCTCCAATGTGGACTTCACGTAGTCCACAGAGGCAGGACACAAATCAGGTACCAGTGAAACCACCTGCCCCTGAGCCAGGCAAGATTTGTCTGTAGCATCTTGGTTCAGGAGTCATCACTTTATACAGCATTTCCTAGTCTTCTTCTTTTTATCAAAAACAGGAGTAAAAGAGACACAGTGGCCAATGATGTCCTGCTGGTTGGACTTCAGGACACACCCCAGTCACCCACACCCTTGTAGTTCCCTCCAGCACAGTGGAATCCTGGTACAGCCATGGACACACAGATCAGGAGCCCTGGGCCCTTCTGGGACAGCATCTGGACACCCAGCAAAAGTGAAGGGCACTAAATAATTATGCTTCTGGACCCTGAATCACCATTCTGCAGATCCCTCAGCCTTTCTTTCACATGAATCCACCAGAGAAAGGTTCACAAGTGCTAACCAAAGCTACTGAACTGTTGCTTCTCCTCCCGTTACCACTGGCCCTTGGAGCAGATCCACAAAGCAAAACCAAAGTGCAAATTTGGCACGGGTTACTCAGCTGCTTTGGGAGGTGCATGAAATGGGCAGCAGCATCAGTTGTGCCAGGCTGCCTGAAAACCAGGTCTTTACTCAGGTACTGATTAAAACTCAGTTTTACAATTTATTTTGTTTTCTGTGCTTGCTGATGGGAATTAGCAAGTAAATGTGGTGTGTTCTCCTGCTCCAAATGGACTGGTATTTGCTCCTTGGTTCTTGAAAATCAGGGGGCACAGACGAGGACTTGGGACACCCGGGTTCCTATGCTCTCACATACTGCTTCAAATTCCAGGGTAATCAATAGGGATCACATCATACTGATTTTCTTACCTGCCAGCAATACAGAATGTAATTTGATAAAGAAAGTAAAGACTTCTAATCTCCACACAGAAAGAAATTGGGCACGAAAAGGAACGGGGAAGCAGACCAATCTTGCTCAGGTCATGGACATACATCATGTCTCAACTAACAGCCTCTCAAGGACTGAAGTACTTGCTGTTCAAAATGCAGCTGAAAATGCCTGGATTTATCTGCAGTCAAAGGAAACAGGCATTGGGTGATTTAGGACAAGCCACCTTTCTGTTCCCAATCTCGGTGATCAATCCTGTAAAGATGTTGAACAACTTCAAGCCACTGTTAATTGAGTCTGCTAATTACAGTTCTCAGCAACTCACAAGCCATGGACATCACAGAGGCAGATAGAGCACATATTTACAGAGAGGGCCCTTGGGAATTCTAGATTAGTCCCAGGACAACTTGAAAGGAAAGATAAGGAAGCTTAAGGGGACTCTTCCTCTCCTGCAGCAGACGAATGAATTAGCGGAGAAGGCTCCAGCTCTGGTCAAAGGGAAGGGATAATGTGGTGATGAAGTAGGTCTTAAATCATTGTGATGTATTTAAGTGTCACTCCAAAGAAGATCTAGAGATGCAGGGAGAAAACAAAGTATCAGTCAAAATAATCAGGCACGTTTGAGGACACCATGGGCCCGTTGGATACGTAGTTTTTTCAGCACAGAATTTTTTTCGCTTTTAAAGGGTCTTTCACGTGTTGTTCATTGACGTGACAGAACTTTTGTTTAATCAATTTATTTATCCAATTTTATTATCTGATTTCTCTCACAGGGGAGACTCACAGAAAGAGTTTTATTTGCCACTGGCCAAGTGTCATGGGGGCAGGGAGGGCTCTGTGCTGCCAGACCAGGAAACTACAAACAGTTGTGGGGGCTCTGGTGGCCCTCCCAACAGAAGCAAAGTCCTTCCCTGGACACTGCCATCGGACAGAGCCTGACATGTGGACCCCAGCACCAGAATACGGTCCAGTTACAGCAGTAACTCTGGAGTAAGTGTTTTGGTGGCACTCAAAGCTCCCAGCTGAGGAATGGTGAGAATTAAACACACTGACACTCCACGTAAGATGCTTTTGGGCTGACCAGGCAGACCCTGAATCACTGAGGGGCAGAAGAAGAGTAGAGAAGCTCCTTTGAAGTCACCGTAGTGCAATGCAGAAACAAAAGCCTCATCTGGGATGTGGCAGGGAGCAAAACAGTCCCATGCCAGGGCTGACTCCTGTCTCCAAAATCCCTTTGGAGCCAGGGCTGAATCCTGTCTCCAAAATCTCTTGAGAGCCAAGCTCCATCTCTAGTCATTGAAATAAAGGCAACAAAGACAATACATTGTGCTCTTCAATTTGAGATTTGACTTTCACATCCTCTTACAAATCTCAGAGGTTCAGGACTCAGGGGGACACAGGATAAAAAAAAATTTTGGAATATATTTTTTCAGGAGTGAATACTCCTCAGGATACACACAGGTAGTTGAGGTACTACTGTATAGAAAATAAATATAACATTTCACTTGTAACTAACTGGTAATTAATTAGTAATTCATTAATGTCTTTGGCCTTCATGGAAATATTTATTTCAAGGAAATATATGATGCACATACATCATCTGGAAGGGGAGGGGGAGAATGAAGGACTTATCTCCTAGAACTTGAGAAGATACAGGAGTCATGACATTCTATACTCCTCATGATGGTTAGCTGTCAGCAGCTGAACTAAGTGGGCTGCATCCATTAGGGGGATAGAAGATGTCATCAAAATGAATTAGAGGCTTATTGGGCCATCGTTGCATTTTATATTCTCTTGGCAATTCACTTTGTATCTGACACACTTGAGAAAAGCAGGCTGGGAAAAGAGGGCACTAGTCCATAGGAACACAAAGGATCTACATTATTTTTCCTTTTCATAAGGGAATCCTGTGGGGTTTTACAGCCACTTAAACACACTTCCTCCCTCTCCCCCCCCATATATCCCACTACTAAAGAGCAGTTGCCATCCTAAATCTTAACTAAAGATTATTTGGAAAGCATAATTAGTGGTTACGAGGAGACATCTCATCCACAAAGTTAGATTAATTAATGAGCAATAACTGGTGTACTTGTAACTGTAATCAAATATGCATCCACATTAAACTGAAGAACAGACAGAAGTTCCAAGTCACCTACAACACCAATAAATGGGCACAGGAAGGCTCAGATATGAACCAACCTGGTCCTTCACACACTAGTTCTGGAGGAAGAAAAACAGACAAATGAGTCAGATTTTAGTTTGCTAAATGCCCAAATAGCCTCTAAATGCCCAAATATATGGAAAGATCATAGGAAACAGGATTATTTAGAAGATGTTAATGCATGTTTTAATATTTTTAAAGTTTGAATAACAAGCACTTTAGAACGCAGCACAGAAAAATGTGGTTTATACATGGGGTCACTTATTTTATACAGTTACATGGTTTTCCGGGGTCAAAAAAGAGCAGTGCACATCTATTTTGCCAGCAAGAAAGAAGGGTGGGAGGTAAGAGGGGGAAATGCCTACTGGATGAGGATGTATCCTTGTCTATTTTGGTTCCAAAATGCCTAGCATCACTGACTGCATGACTGTAAAATACACATTGCAGCACCCAGAACCAACAGGGAGCAGCCTGGGAGCTGTGTGGGCTCAGGGGACAGGTACTCACCTTCACAGCTCATTGGCAGAGCACTCCAGGACTGTTATCCCAGGAAGGCAGCACCTTTCCTTCCTGAGAAGGTGCAAAGCCATTCATCATTTTCCTGGGAGCACAAAACACTCATAATACTTTCCTTGATACAACAAGTTGTGTGTTGAAAATGAGGATTCCCTGTATGGGAAGTGGGGCAGTTCAACCATCCTGACCTCCTCTTCAGAGGGTTGAAGACAAAACTCCAACAAGGCTCGAGTGGAAGTGTCTCACATGCTGTCACAAAAATAAGCCAGCAATGCCCTGCTAATTTTTCTTGCTAAATCAGTCCATCTCTCAGCACCATTGAGTCGCTTATTCAGTAACTTGTGGCTGAGCTCACTGACACCACCATAGGGAAACAACACCCCAGGGGATGGAATTTTTCTCTGCCAGCCACAGTCCTACAGCCCTTGCTTATCTGTTATCCCTGAGTTTGTCTGCACAATGTGGTGACAAGAGCTCAGTGCTCTGCCCGTGCCACCTCATCTTTTACAGAGCTCAGGACACCTCTGCAGTACATTTTGGGAGCTGTGGAATGTTGCAGAAAGACGCTGAAGCATCACACCACTGGTTTGCAGCCTCCAGACCTGTAGTTCCTGGGGTTCCTGAAAGCAGCTGCGACTATGAAATTCAGTTCAAACTTTGGGTTGCAAAGTGAATGCAACCTACTAGTCCTAACAAGTTACCATGATCTAGAAAAACAACATGATATGAAAAACAATAATTCAACAGAATTAGTAAGATTCCCAGCCTAAGGAAAAGGATAAATGTAATGATCCTATTTTTTATCACACTAATGAGCCCAGCAAACAATCAACTGGCTGTATACCTTCAGCACCTCTGGGCTCCTTCCATGCAATTCATCCACCCTTCAAAGGCAAAAACTCTATTGAAGAGATGAGGTGGATAATTCCAAACAATTCCGTAAATCACAAAGTCATCCTAAATTTGTTCCTCTGCATTTGTGAAGCAACACCCTGACTCTCCTTCCTTCTGAATTAGCCCCAGATTCTGCTCTGTCACTGTCCTAGTGAGGCCCTGGCACAGGTTGCCCAGAGAAGCTGTGGCTGCCCCTGGATCCCTGCAAGTGTCCAAGGCCATGTTGGACGGGGCTTGGAGCAACCTGGGCTAGTGGAAGGTGTCCCAGCCCATGGCAGGGGGTGAAATCAGATGATCTGCAAGGTTCCTTCCAACCCAAACAATCGTGTGGTTCTATGAAATAATTTTGCCTCTGAGTCTCTTGATCCAGAAGTAACACCCTTTTTTATCCAGCCATTTGTGTTTGTGCTTAGCCAGTCCAACTGCAAATACAGCATGAGCTGCACTATTTGGGCTTGGAGCCTCTTCCCCCAAATCTAAGACTCAGTAGCGAGAAAAGGGAGGTGTGGGGGTTGCAGGTCACCTCTCAATGCAGATGAGTTTATTGCAATCCCAGTGAAAAGCTCCTGTTGTGCAGCAGGCGATTTCCAAGTGTTAATCAAGGAGCCAGTTTTGCCAAGCAACACCCCGGCTCCCAAGATAGTCATAAATACTTGAGCATCCTGCCAAATTGCAGCGAGAACAATAAAGCATTTTCTGTTATCAGGGCACAAAAAGCACTCTCAGCTACGGTAACTTACCCCTTAATTTTAATTCAAGGCACCCCCAAAATCATTATCCCTGGAAGGCAGGGCTCAGTGGCAGCAGCGAAGTCTGGCCAGGAGAGCCAGAGGCCTGACATTAATAAGGTGCTCTATGCCTGGAAGACCATAAAGGGAAAACCTTAACTAGGTGTTATAACAAGTGGATATGAAGTGTCACAGAGTGTGTAAGTGTCACAAGCTCTCTGCGAGGCCTCTCTGTTAAAAATCTGCCTCATCTCAGCTCCTCTGTGTAAACTATTTCCCTTCTGCTGCTGCTCTTTGTAAAGTATTTGGATATGTGTGAAGAGTGAAAATGGTAATTTCAGGGGTGTGTGTGCTGGCAGCTTTGTGGGGATGGCAGATCACAGCACTGAGGGGGAACAGGGAGCATGTAGTCCGACAACAAAACCCAAACATGTATTGCCATTAAAAGCTGCTTACAGAGTGCTGCGAGTGTTTCAGAGACAACATAAACCCTGCTGCCTGCCACCAGCATTTACAGTCTCACATTAGGTGTGTTCTTAACTTTCTGCACTTGGTAAATCCACGGGATTGTTCTCATGGATTAATGCCTCTAGGGCTGGGGGGCTGTAAATCCAATCCAGCGAGTCTTGAACCCATCACCCCAGCAGAGCTAATCGCTGCACTAAACACTTCATTAGGCAGGTATGGATGGAGAGTCTGGAAAGACAGTGGTAGCCTTTTTTGGGGTTAGTTGTTTTGGTTTTGGTTGTGGTTTGGTTTTTTTGTTTGTTTGGGGTTTTTTGTTTGTGGGGTTTCTGGTTGTTTGGTTTTTTTTTTTTTTTTTTTTTTTTTTTTTTTTTTTGGTAATATGTTGGACAGATAATTTTGATTGTGAGATCATTAAACCACAGAATCTCCAGAGCTGGAAAGGACCCTCAAGGATAACCAAACCCAACTCCTGACCCTGTACAGGGCAGCCATGTGTGCCTGAGAGTGTTATCCAAACACTCCTCGGGCTCTGTCTGGCTTGGTGCCATGACCACTTCCCTGGGGAGCCTGTTCCAGTGCCCAAATACCCTGTGGATGAAGAACCCGTCTTCTGGGATAATGTATTAAAGATGATGTGATAGATCGTAGGCATGTAGAAGTTGGTTCTACCCTTTTCTATGCATGGCCAAAGAATTAAAAAAAATAGCCATTACTCTTACTAGGACCAAGTATTCCATAGTTGTTCTTAGGGACTGCTTTAGTTTCTAATTCCTGGTACAACCAGAAATCTTAGAATAATCACAGAATCCCAGAAAATGTTGAGTTGGAAGGGATCCACAAGGAACATCCAGTCCAACTGCTGGCCCTACACAGTCTCATCCNCACCCTCTGGGGGAAGAACCTTGTCCTGAGATCCAACCTGAGCCTGCCCTGACACAGCTCCAGCCCTTCCCTGGGTGCTGTCCCTGGTCCCCCCAGAGCAGAGCTCAGTCCTGCCCCTCCTCTGCCCCTGCCCAGGCAGTTGGAACTGCACTGAGGTCTCCCCTCAGTCTCCTCTTCTCCAGCTGAACACACCAAGTGCCCTCAGTGCCCTCACACGGCTTCAAATCAAGGCCCTTCCCCATCTTGTTCCCTCCTTTGGACACTCTCCAATGGCTCAGTCTCTCCCTTCCATTGTGTCCCCCCAAACTGCCCCAATGTTGAGGTGAGGCCGCCCCAGGGCAGAGCAGAGCGGGACAATCCCCTCCCTGATGTCCCCAGGACAGGGTTGGCCCTCCTGGCTGCCAGGGCACTGCTGGCTCATAATGGAACAGTCTGAGTTGGAAGGGACCTCAAAGATTATCTATTTCGAACCCGCTGCTACCGGCAGGGACAGACCTCCCAGCCTGTTCCTCACTCTGCACTCGGCCAGGGCAGGTCCCACCGCCCAGGTGGCAGCTGCAGTCCCACTGCGGGCAGCACCTTGCCCACAGTTCATTGGAGCCTCGAACCCTCCCGTGTGCCTCAGGCAGCCCTATCTGTGCTGCTGACAGCAGCAGGGACGGCTTCCCTCGCTCCTGTTAATGAGAGGAGTGCTGAAGTGCTCTGAGCACCTTTCCCCGGCCCTGACACCACCGTGCCTGCCTGTGATGAATTAGGGCTGTGCTTGAACCTAAAGACCAGCAAATTAACAGTTAATTAGGAGTTGATAAATAGCAGTGGCACAGACCCTCTGATTTAGCTTGTTTTCAGCTGCTGCCTTTCTCCAGTATCTTGAAACAGCAAGTGTTTATGTGCGTGTAACAAGTGCCTGAGTGGGCTGCGAGCCTGGCCTTCGTCAGGGCTGGATCTGCTGCTCCCTCCTGTTCCAGCACCCACACGGCTCTACTGTATCAACGTTTATCCCCAGATAAAGACATGTGACAGGGCTCACAGGGAGAAGCTAGAGCATGTGGTGGGAGGGAGGGGAGCGTCCCAGTCCATCCTTCACTCCCGTGGAGATGCTCTTGGGCCCAGAGTCTCCTCTCACCAGGAATAATATCTCATCTGACCACTTGAGACAAGCTCTTGGCTCTGAAGAGGGGTATTACACCAAAGCGAGGCAACTGCAATTCATTCCTCCTCTATACAAGGGCAGTGTTCTCAATTCACAGGGAGAAATCCTCCATTCCAGTGGGAGCAGCTTTGCTCCATCCACCTCAGGCAAAAAAACAAATGTTTCAGTGATGGCCCTGTACAGCTGGAGCCCAACAGCCTCTTTCATATCTTGACAGTGCTGATGATTGCAGGGTACCAGGGAAGGCAAGGTTGCCCAGAGAAGCTGTGGCTGCCTAATCCCTGGAAGTGTCCAAGGCCAGGTTGGACGGGCTTTGGAGCAACCTGGGCTGGTGGAAGGTGTCCCTGCCCATGGCAGGGGGTGGTACTGGATGAGCTTAAAGCTCCCTTCCAACTCAAACCATTCCATGATTCGATGACAAAATTAAATTAGAAGATAAAATAGCTAAATTTGGTTAAACCTGCATAGGACTGGAAGTGCTGGATATTGGCAGGACCAATACAAACCCCCAATAACAATGCTGTGTGCAGGGTGTAGATGTGCGTGTTGGTGTCTCCATGCACACTCTGCTACCTTTCCTCAGCTCCAGAGCAGCTCCAAGTGATAAGGTGGGAATAACTCTTTAACCAACCTTGAAGCACACCTGGTTTGGACAACCATGGGGCGGGGACATGACCAATATAGCTTCAAAATTTCAAAGGTAAGAAGGTTTTAGGTTTTCTTCCTTATGAATAGGAAGCTGAAATGTATGTACAGAGTAGAATCACAGAATCGTTTAGGGTGCAGAAGACCTTTGAGATCATGAAGTACAACTGCTGTCTTTAGACAATCAACACATTGTGAAATATTCCCTTTTTTGATTGTGTCATGTTTTTACCTAGCTGGTGGTTTTCTAGCCCTGCAGGCTATGGGACCTCTAGCAGTTTACATATGCTCTATGACCTATTCCAGGAATTACTAAATTTGGCCAAAAACCAGGAGAATAGACCCAAAATACTATTAATTTGAAGGGGCTGTATATTCATGAAGCAGGATTTAAAAGAACCCCTGTTAATAAATACGTAAATCAACAAAATCCCTTAAGTGCCTTAAAGGTGATTAAACACACACTCAGATTGAATTAAATTCACTGTAGCTTTTACACATTTCTTTAAGTGACTCAAATAGGTTTGTTTTCCCTTGGAAATAAAAAGAACAACTGTGTGACATTCATACAAGGGCATTGCTTCTCTCAATAAAGGCACATTCAATCAAACCCAGAAACCAACATTTAAAGAACATTACAGCTGGGCTTAAACCAACAAGCAGAAAAGGCTGCAGTGAGGCAGTGATACCACCTTCCTCCCCAGTCCTAATTTCTAAGAAGAAGGGCTCCACTGTGAAAGAGAAGTAGTTTCCCAGTTTTACTCTGGGAGTCTCTGTGACTTTGCATTGCTGACACTTTGCTCTGAGGACCATGCAATCGTTTCTTGTGTTCCACTGCCGCGCTTGGAGACGTGAAACAAGGTGGAAACTTGTTTTGGAAGTTATTAAACAATTACCAGTCCCTGATGTGAACGATCATCTCCAAATACTAATATTCATTCTAATTAATGGCAGCAAGTGGACACGGAATATCAGTTATCCCCTTACCACCCACCCTTACTCCCTGTGCAACTTGGCAGAGGAATTGGGCCAGTTCAAATGAATGCCTCTATAGTTGGAGGTTTCTTTGACTATCAGAAATGTAAGATTTAAGGACCTGAAAAGAAACCCAGGCTACTGAAACAGTCAGTAGGAATTCCTTCTCTAAGAGGCAAATGGACTTTGGAAGGTCCTTAAGAATTCTTAGATGGTTTTTGTCTCTTCCCTGTTCAGCAACATCCTGTACTGCTTTTCCTCAGCTTTTATGATTCCCCACAGAGCATATTAATGAATCCTTCTTCATTTTTTCCAAATAAGAAGTTAAGTTCTTAGTATCAACAGCCAGAAAATAAAGATTCGTCTGGCTGTATGTAACTGTTTAATCACATTTCTATTCCCCTGAACACACACATAATTTTAAGCAACAATAAGTTTTAAACTTGTATTTATCTGTCCTTAAAATTTCACACCTTAAGATTGTTAGTCCTTAAGATTCCTCCCATTGGTCTCTGGTATTTTCCCAAAATGAATTCAAGAGGACGTGATCTTTCAAGGTTTGACCTCACGGTAGCAAACTTAATCTACAGTTATCTTATTAATTGTGTGTTCTCACAGGATTAACACTATTCTACAGGACAGACCCCAAGTGTGTGTGGGAGCAACCGGTGGTTATATTTAACCATGTAATTTGGGCTCCCTGTTTAAGTAAAGGAAACAATAATGGTGGCTTTAATTGCAGAAATTACCAGTTACTCAGAGTTTGACATGTGCTTAATGACCAGGGGGTTGGAAACACTAAACCTAATGCCACTTGGCAGACAATTGGAATTGATAATCACCTCTCTAAAAGCTATTGATGGTAATCTGTTACGAGCAGATTTGGCTAATTCCAAGCAGAAGGGTGCCTTAGCTTGAGAACACAGCCTCCAGTGGTAACAGTAACGGAGAGTATTCGCATACCTTTCAAAATAAACACAAACCCTGTAAAGACAGCACTGAAGTACCGAAAATGTTGTTTCTATCACTAATGCTTTTTATAGAAGGAGTTTACTTTCAAGTAATGATGCGCTGCACATTATTTTCTGCCCTATATTACTGCCCTATATTACTCTGTATATCGTATTCCATGTCCTATTTGTGCTGCCACTCCCAGACAACAGTTTTCCCGAAGTTGTGATGAAGAATGCTCACATGCTGTGCAGTATTAAAACTGGATTTCTCTTCCAGCAGGAAAGAACCTGCCTTAAGTGGAAGAAAATCCTTCAAAGGGATAATTGTAGGACTGATACTGAACAGATCAGTATCAGTGGGTATCCCAGGTGAATTTTTTCATGCAGGAGGGCTTGCCCAAATCTGTCTTCTTTCTTTGATTTCTGTCTCCCCAAGAGCTTGGCCAGTACTTTCCTTTTTTACTCTTAAAAAGTATATCAACACAATTTGCAACTATTTTATATATTATGTGATCCGTATCAGCAGCCCGGGTCCATCTCAACCAAAATGTTAACTGGATCCTCCACCAAACCTTCTTGTAACCTAAACAAAGCCAGGGCAGAATGTGATAGTTTTGTGGAAATGTGTGATCACTGGTATCACTTTTCCTTGTCAGTTCTCTAAAAGAGCTCTGATTTTCCCAGGCAAAGTACCCTATCCAATACTTTACCAGGTTCCAGCTTTACCTTGGGATTAGTTTTCCAGTTAAATAAAGAAACCAGAGGTAGAAAGCCATTATTAGGCTTATGCATGGTTCTCTCCCAAGCTTAACCAGGCCAGGGCCAACAAACTCACAGGTTGCATCACTGTCCTTACACAAAGGAAAGCATAAGAAAATCTTCAAAGTCTGTGGTTGGTATAGAAAAATCACGCACTTTCCATTGAAGGACAACAAGGTTCCTTAACATGAAAAACAATTCCAGCTGTTCTGTTAACTCCTCACAAATCTCCTGCATTTTTATGCTAAAATTCCCAGCACCTCTGCAAGTTCAGTCACGGAATGAGACAGATAATGTACCAAATCTAAAATGCAAAAAACCTCCTGATATTTCTTACTCCTTTCCCATCCATCTGAAGCTTTCGGGAAACATTTTGCCAGACAGCTCTGGAGTCTGTTCCAGACTTTGCTTCTTTGCTATTTTGCCACAGGAGGAAAATAAAGATTCTGAGGGTTCATGCCAAAGACTGGTCTCGCCACAACACAGCAAGAGGCAGGTTTTTCCTGCTTCTGCTCATTCCCTGGCATTTTCAACCATTCCAGAAAGAGCAGAAACCACCTCTTGGCTAGGCAGCTATTGTGAGATATCACTCTCGTGAGATAACTCTCTCCCCAGGGAAAATTTCCAGCAACAGCTAAATTATTTAGGTGAACTGGGGTTCTAGGCCAGGTTTACAAGTCACAGAACCAACTCAGCATATTCCATGATTCTCTAAAACACTTCACTTGTGGCATCCATGTGAGGATCCAGGAGGGATGAAAGGAGAAGTCACCTTTTTAAGTAGTATCAGCTTTAGTTCAGGAATGCAGCATCACCAAAATGCTGCCTGTTAAAGGACACTGCTGAAGCCAACACTGGAAAGGACAAGCAGAAAAAAGAATAGAATTTTTAATGTTTTTTTATTGTCGTTCTCCTAACTTGCTACAAAACTTTTGGTCAATTTTCCTTCACTGGTGTAGCTTTAGAAATATAGAGACTGATTAATAAGAAATATTTAAAGTCCTATTTCTGTCCAGTCCAGTATACTTCACTCAGTACAACTAACATTCCCTTACATATAGAGAAAAATGAACATTAAAAACATGGCCAGAAGGGGGCCAGAGGAAAATACATATTTTCAGTCACAAATTAAGGATAGAAATAAATAGTGGAATATAATAGAAATATGAAAGAAATAAAAATTATAATAAGGCTCGATACAATTAAATAAAATCAAATTTGTTTGGAGATTTTAATAGACTGAATATCTAATTAATCATGAAAGGAGGATATTTAAAATTATTTTAAAGGCATTAAAGAAGGGCATAAATTATATAAATCCATTTAACAGATACATAGCTTTAGGAAAAGTAAAATGCAATGATAAAGAAGAAAACAAGCAGCCCTACTCCTTCAACCTCTCCCACAAACTTTCTGTATCATGAATAAACATGAAAATTTTAGTCCTAAAGGATTTGAAGAAAGATGAAGCATGAGAAAGTGGAAGATAATAGTGAAAATCCAAATATAACCTTCCTTGAACTTCAGCCAACGACAGTGATGTAGAATGATTCTGGAGATAACAAGAGAGCTGGTAATAGAATCTGAACATCAGGTTCTCAGTTTTAAAGAAGCAGTTTTCATAGCTAAAAATACTCTCCATGCAGGGAAAAACCAAGTCCTTACTTTATAATTTAGTGACATACCTCAGATGATATTTATTCCTTGTACAACAGATGCATAACCAACAACTCTTCTGGATAAGCAATGATATTTTTGTGACTAACCCAAGAGGATTCCTCACTCATTAGAAATGCACTGAACTAGCAAGACTTGCTACTTATGATTAAATCTATACTTTAAAACATATATAAATATACATTTAAAACACTGCAGCGCCAGGAGTTGGACTGGATGATCCTTGTGGGTCCCTTCCAACCCAGCATATCCTGTGATTCTGTGAACTAATTTCACTGCCAGCACAGAGTCAAAAGTCATTTGCCCCATGGCCACAGCAGAAAGGGAGCAGCTATGACCTGACAGAGTGGGTTCTTTGTCTACCTCTTGACTCTATATTTGCGCTTGAAAAATGAAACACATTTAAGTCAGCACTTCATACAGGCCTATTCACTTCGTGCTGGGATTAAAGCTGAATGTGGAGAAGCAGCAAGGCATGGGACAAATGCTGCCTATCACAGTGCACTTGAAGCCTCCATCTGGGCACCACTCCAGGGACATCCCTTCTCCATGGGTGACAGCTCCCCAGACTCTCAGTTGAGGTGCAGTGAGCAGTGCAACAACAACACGGAAAATAGGTAGGGTACTAAACTTTAGACTGGAGCCCAAACATGCCATGTCAATTCATCCAGGAAGAGTTTCACTTACAAGTACATTTCACATGTAATTCTCCTCTTTTTTAGTGGGTTTTATTGGTGCTCTTGAGAAGGAGCACTGTTTTTAATTGCAGTTTTGACTGTGCCGTAAGTAAGATGGAGGAGTTTGGAAGGTTGCTGTAAGCAGGAGCTGAGAATTTGTTACGAAACGCAGGAGACAGCCCAATTGTCAAGGCATTAGAAATCATTCCCCTACTTCATTCCAGGCAGGAGTCACCTTGTGCCTAAGCCAGAGGCAGTGAGATGCATTGGTAGGAGCAGCCCATGTGCTGGAGGCCTGTTGGTGACACAGCAGCCTCATTGAACAGGGCACTGGATAAATACACGAGCAAATTCCTTGTTTCCCTTCAAAGCACCCGATTCCAAATAATCTACCATGAAAAAAATCAAAAAAAGCAAGCAAAAAGGCAGCATTAGGTATTATCTGCAAATATCATCAGGAAATTCAACATAGCTCAGCTCTGGCTTTGATCTCTCTGACTTCTAGGAACTTAAACATTTTTCCACATACACTATTTCCCAAAAAAGACTCAAAAAATCCACAAACTCTTTAGCTTTTATAATACATAGATTTGTTTTGTTTTATTCCTCTACACAGGATTCAAGGCTAAACATTACCATGTGTCAGAGATTCTCTGGACAGAACTACAGGACCATGAACTGGACTACGAATTGGTGCTCTAAGCAGGACCTAACATTTCATCTACTCCTTTCAACAAAGAATATGAATCCAGAACACAATATTTTAGAGTATAACATTGAGGCTATGCATGAATTACACCCCAGCATAATTCAACAGTACAGCCTTTGTGCTCGTTCCTTATGTTAGGACAAGTTCTAACCCTGATGTACAAGCGACAAGCCAAGCCCAACTCAGACAGCCTGAGCTAGAAATACAGTTTGCAGGTATGAGTTAATCATAAATATTGAATATGGTTTCACAATACACAGAGAAAAGCTGCCCCTTTTGGTGATGCTACACATCATCTAAATCAGGAAATGTATCTAGCCATTAATCACAGTAATTAGTCAGCTCTTGTTGAAGATCTCATTTCCGTGGAATTTCCGAGTTACAGTCACGGAATTGCTGAGGCTGCATGCCACTTCTGGAGATCATCCTGCCCAAATCCTTGGGTAGATTGCTCAGGGATGTGTCCAGGTTTTGATTATCTCCAAGACTGGGCCCCCATAGCCCCTCTGGGCAACCCGTTCCAATGTCTGCCACCCTCACTGGCAATCCCCAGCATTTCCAGCTCTGCCTGTTATCCTGAGCCCCACTGAGAAGAGTCTGGCTCCATCTTTTTTCACATTGTCCCTTCAGCTATTTGCACCCACTACTAAGTTTCCCCTGAGCCCTCCACATCTCAAGATGTGGAAACTGAAATGACCAGTTTATTTTATAATAATGGATTTATTAATACATTAGGTGGATCAGAGGTCTTACCTGTGGCTACCTCCCTGGCTACCCAAAGCTTTCCTTGGCTCTGGAGAGAGAGGCAAAGTCTCAAATGTGACACTTGCACCGAAGTTTGTCATTCACTGCAGAAATGGGACAATGTGACACCAGCCCTGCCAGTATGAAGCAAACCCTGGATCACAACGACAGTTGATGTAATCCAACATGTAAAAACTCCAAAAACTTTTTGGAAGGGGTCTGGATCTTGTCAATACACTCCATTTGCTCTCATTAGAAAACAAATTACAAAACAGCATCAGTCACCAGTAGAAAAGCCACGTGCTGCCAAGTGACTTCAAAGGCAGCCCCGTGTGTGCTGCTGCCTTTGATTTACAATATCACCAATTACTTAAACTCAACACCAGCGCTTAAAATCCGTGACTAAAATCCTAAAATAATGAAGCAAAACATTTTTGATGGGATTATTTTCCTTGCCTTCTGATTTATGATCCATAGGGCTTCCAATATTTAGGCAATCTCGCACGCCTTGGGCCTGCAGTTTGTTTTGAAGTAAGAGATGATTCACAGAATTATATGCCTGCAGAGCCTGGGTCATTAAGCAAAAGTGAAATATTAGGAAAATGATCATAAATTTCAAGTGTTAACCATAATGCCAACCCTACATATCAGAGCAAGACTTTTTTTACTCCCCTACATGAGATTCAAGGCTAAATGTTGACGTTAGTCAGGGATTCTCTCGTCAGAACTAGAGGACAATGAGTTGGACAATAAAACTGACACCAGAAAACGCAGTACTTTTAAATGGTAACAGCCCATTTCCCAGCTGCAAGTGACTGCCAGGCTGAACTCAAATCCAACAGCCAGCACTGTATCAAAAGCTCAGATAAATTCTGCACCGAGATAACTTTAAAAGACCTCCCTATGACCAAAACAGATCCAAACTGCACAACTTTTACATACATATATATAATGTATTCAAGCCAAACCTAAAATTCATCTCCTTATGAACATTATCCTTGAAAACAGCCATGGATAATGCTGGTGTGAGATGAGAGCACGAAAAAAAAATTCATGGATTACATTCTTCACCTTTTTATTATACACAGAATTCTAGTATCTATAATGTTTTAAAGTACTTATATACACTATAGTCTAATATGATTTATTTGGTTATTGCAATAACATTTTAGTGCCATTTTATCTGAGAGTTCATGGAATGTTTTAAAATCCAAGCCTAATGGAAGCCAATCAATCATCACATTTTCAAAGAACAAATTATTTAAGTTTTTTGTACTACACGGAGCTAATCACTGCACAGAGATATCCGATTGTTTTGACTGATGTCATTCAGTTCTCTTTGGGCTGACCTGATTGATGGTCTAAGTGCTGAAGTTAACCAGACAAATGGATATGGACTTCTGGGCTATTTCCAGCCCAGCTGCCTTTTTAGCACTAAAAACTTCATATGCCTGATAGGAGCATGCAGCTGCTCCTGCTCATGCCATTGAAATTAAAGCCTGGAACTGCCCCTGACAGCCGGCACTTTTTCCTCTTACATTAAGGATTTTGTCCATGATGCCTCCAAGCAATCACCGGTTACAAATGAGCTGTATTAAACCCACATCTATATTTGAGTATGTGGTGGCCTGCTTTCCAAGTTCCCACTTTCACATCTTCAAACACTTATTAATAGCATTGCTGAGACACCCAAGAACTGTTGCATCCAACTTTGCCTCTCCTCTCTGAACTGGGATCCAGCGCTGTGTCACATTAAGGCTGTTGCTTTGATAACTAGAAAAGTCCTCTGTGTGCCAGAAACTAGCTACACTTCGTCAGGGGAGCTGCCTAACTCACATCTGTGGGATGATTACCTGATTAAGACATGCAAAATTTGGCTTATCACATGTAAAATCTTCAGTAATAGCAACACAAACTTCCCCAAATTCTGTAAGATCTAACACAGGCCAGTTCCAGCCCGAAGTACTGACTAGATCCTTTTACTCTAATGTATTACATTACTGCTTTATTAGCTGACATGCACTATAAAAATTTTAGAAGTTTGCAGGAGGAATTAAAGGAAAAGCTTGCATACCCATAATTTTTCATTTATGCAGTCACTGGCCCAAATATATCCCTGGTTCCAAGGAGTCACATTTAAAGCCATTGAAGCACATTTGACCTTCATGCTATGACAGAGAACATAAGCAAGTTATACAAGTTTTGATTGTTTAATCTAAATCCACATTTTCAAGGCTCTCCCAGCCTTCACTGTGAAGAAAGTATCAGCATTGCTCCCTTTTTTTTTTTTTTTTCTGGCAATGGGAAGAGTTTTCAGACTCTGGAAAAGCGTAAGTGACTTTGCTGTTATTTTGATGTGGATTTTTATATTGCAAACAAGCTGCGCATAACTACACTTGGGACAAGAGGGTAGAGCTGGAAGTTAGAAAGTGGTTTAGCACCTGACAAAGTGCAAGAATCTCTTTGTGAAGAGATTTTTCCATGAACATGTGAAGTTCCTTAAATGTGTTTCATGCAGACGGATTGCAGGTGTGCAAAGACATGTAAACGCGTGTATGTGTGTATAGGATGATAAATAAAACATTAAATCATGGTTTTTATATAATAGAATCACAGAATGGTTTGAGTTGGAAGGGACCTTAAAGTTCATGTTGTTCTAACAGCCCTGCCATGGGCAGGGACACCTTCCCCTAGCCCAGGTTGCTCCAAGCCCTGTCCAATCTGGCCTTGGACACTTCCAGGGATCCAGGGGCAGCCACAGCTTCTCTGGGCAACCTGTGCCAGGGCCTCCCCACCCTCACAGCCAAGAATTTCTTCCTAATATCTAATCTAAACCTGACTTTCTTCAGGTTCAGGCCATATCTCCTGGGATCATCCCACGCAGCCGAAAGGAAAGAACAGCCCCTTGCAGAGCAGTTTCTCCCCAGCCCAGCACACTCCATGGTTTTACATGCCGTGAAATGCACTTGCAGAGTGTTCATTTTTGCCATTCACCCAGGAAGCTGAAAACTCACATATTCTCTCCACGCACTGACACATCTTTCTGAGCAAAGCTACTGCACAGAAGTCTCCTATTGCCCCCCAGAACCATGTTTACCGTGTAGGAATCACTGATTCCACATAACGTGGCTTTTGCAAATGGAATTTCAGCCGTGTGCCACCTGACAGAAGTACTCATATGGGGTTCAAACACTAATTAGGTTATTCTAGTAAAGAAATCTGCCCTGTCAGCTGCGACTTAAAGGTCACTGCTGCTGTGCAGGAAAAGAAACAGCAAAGCCGAAGACAGGTCCAGAGGAAATGATGGCAGATATCCATCCCAGCAAAAATAACACAGATATAACAAACAACAATGCAGCACCTTATTTTACCAAAGCACAGAATTCAAAAACAAACAAACAAAGAAAAATCCTTCCATAAATCAGAATTAAACGAAATTTTGCTAGAAACCACCTCCACTGGAAAAAAAGCGCTTCCAGTTTCTGCAGTGCCTTCTGAGGGTCCAAATGGCTCCTCGACCATATAAACATCAGGAACATTATAAATCGAAGCAACAGGAAGACATTACCTTCAACATGTGCTTGTTGAAAGGCCAGGTATGTTTTTGCACGGGTAAAATCCTGCTCCTTTTAAAAACAATTAGAGATCTCTCTGCTAAGCCCAGGGTTCTGAGGTCCCAAGAGCTGAATAAAAAAATAAAGAGAAAAAAAAAAATTTTCACAACCATTCTTGTAACCAAAAGCGTCATGCTGTGGTTTTATTAACTCACGTTTGCTAAAGCTGAGTTGTTACAAAACAAATGTTTTCAAGCAGCAGATACTTATCAACATGAAAAACGAATTCAGCCCCAAAAATGAATATTCAGTTGACACTGGACATGCAACTACTGCAGGCTCTACACTGTCACATCATTATTTGTTAAAGTGGAAAATACTGGACTAAGATTCACATTTCATCCAGAATTTCAATGAGAAGCACTTATTCTCATTTGGGGGGAAAAAAAAAAGAAACCAAAGAAGACCCAAACAACAACAACCACCCCACCCTGGAGTCTTTTACAATATTAACTGTGTTACAAATATTAGCTATGTGTGCATATGGTTAATAAAAAGCCATATTTAAGAATTACATTAAGAAAAGCACTGTTGGTGAGCACAAAACACCTGCGTCCCCAGGGTTTGCTGTGGGGAGCTGAATGAAAATTGAATGTATTTCCTGCTGTGTAGCCACGTAATTCCCTTCTACATTTTATTCTTTTTTATATTCTGGTTCTGAGATACCTCCAGACATTGTAAAAATGCCTAAATCCCAGCAAAAGTGACTTCTCAGAGGTCCTTCTGAGCAACCAAGTGTGAGAATTAGGCGGATTTCTTCCCCATGTGGATATTCTGTCACCCGTCTTTGTACAAGTGAAATTTAGCCAAATTCTGTTATTCTACCCTCAGTGAAGCCAGCAGAGTTAAAATACAGACAGAAGTCAGACCATACAGTTTAATTCCTGTGTTTTTCTTGAAGAGTCTGAGCTAGGACA
>VXAY01000449.1:54731-144627 GCA_013399855.1 Oxyruncus cristatus | reverse complement strand
TATATATATATATATGTTATATTTTATATGTATATACACATACTTATATTAATATATCAGCAGAGCTGGCTGAAGCATTTGCCAAAGAGCTGGACAGATTAGACAGAAATTGTGATTAAGGTACATCAAAATTATTAGGTTTGAAGTGCTCAGTGAGCTTTCACTTGATAAAGTACAGTTAGCAGTGATATTCTGGAATTTCATAGCAAAAATATTACGTCGGACGTCTGGAATTTGAAAGAGCAGCTGTGTAAAATATGTTGGAGTTTTGCTTAGTCCAGAGAATGAGAATTTTAAAAGCCATAAAAGCAAGAACCTTGAAAAAAACCCCACAGAATAAAGAATCCCTCAATTCACTGTCTAGTTAAAGGGCTCTGTTCATAGTTGGAATACCTCTAAACTCAGAAAAAGGCCATTTCATGTGGAACTCGACTGCAGACAGGACAGCCATGGCCTGGCAGGAGCTACTTTGGGTCTGTCCCCTGGCACAAACTGGGGGCTGGTTCCCTCCCTTTGTCACAACCTTGTCCTGTGTCCAGGTTCTGTCACCTTCATCCTGCCCACAACACTTATTTATTTGTGGCAAAGGACATTCTGCCACAGGAAGAAACTGCTTTTGTTCACTCTGTAAGCCTCAATTTTATAAATGGTTCGAGGTGCCCAGAGCTTTGGGGAATGTCTATTTGCACAGGCACTCATTTTTGCCCTGACTTTTGTAAGAAAAATGCTGATCTTATAACATTAACAAAAGCTAAACCAGAACACTTAATTTTACTGAGACAGGTGAGATTTTGATACCACAAAATTTCAGTAAAAAACAAAGCTATTTTCTATTTTACATTAAAAGAAAACCCGTTTGGATTTTTTTCTTTTTTTCATGACTTGGAAATGGCTCTGAGGAGGGAACAAAGACCTTTCAATGAATTAAATACTCTGAACCTTTAATACTTTAATTTTTAAGCTCAGTCACACACTATACCTCCTTCCATTCCACTAAGAGATGTCCCCATGACCTGCTTGCACTGGCTTTATTTTTTTAGGTTTTTTCCTTTGTTTTCATCTCTGTAGCACATACAGCAATCAGCCTGGGGACTTTTGTAAACTTATATTTCTGTACAACTAAGTCACACTCCTTTGAACACATATAATAACTAAATGTATTTCTTTTAGCATCCCTGAAACAAATTGCAAGAAGGAAACTAAACTTTAGCAGAGTCACAGGCAGTGAAACAAGAAGAACCATCACAAAGATCTATTTTGGCTTCCTTTCTGTCTCTTAGATAGAACTCACTTCTCATGTAGAATTTCAACTAACATTTTCATCACCTAAACACAACTTTTGTTCACCCAAAACACATCTTTTAGAGAAACAAACAGTCTTCATTCAAATCTCAGTTGAAGAGATCACTCTATATATATACACAGGCAATGGATATTTCCAGTAGTGCCTTTGGAGAAGTGGACAAAGGGAAGAGAGCTAAGCCCCTTGCTCACACCCAATTCTCCTTTCTCTAGGACAACTTCCTGCTCAGTTTTTTCCTCAGCCTATTCCATTTTCACCTTCCTAATTATTTTTTATCTTTCGTAGTGTCGAGGTTAACATGGTTCCCCTTACAACTTCTCTGAATAAAAAATACCACGCAATGGTCATGGCAAAAGGGAAAGCTCTCCTGGGAAGTATGGAATACTAATACAGAACAATGGCAACTTGATAACATTTTCTGTCTTAGCTAAAGTTTTTTATATTTTTCTTTCTTTTTTTTTTTCTTTCTCTTTGGTATTTTTCTTTCTTTTTTTTTTTTTTTATTTTCACCTAAAAAACTAACAAAAAAATGTCCCATGCACCAAAAATTGTGATCTGATATCACTAGAAATTATCAGTTCACCTGGATGACAAGAATTTAGGGAATTCCATCCCTGGAATTGTCCAAGGCCAGGTTGGAGCAACCTGATCTAGTGGAAGGTGTCCCTGCCCATGGCAGGGGGTGGAACGAGGTAAACTTTGAGGTCTTTCCCAGCCCAAACCACTCTGTGGTTCTGTGATTCTGTCTGGTGTATCTTTGAGAAAGAGATATTGAGTTTAACGTTGCAATAACCTAAAGCTGCACCAAAGAATCACAGAATCTGCTGAGCTGGGAGGGACCCACAAGGGTCATGGAGTCCAACTCTCAGCCCCTGCAGAGCAGAGTGTTTGTGCTGAGTTTGCAGCACTTGAATCCCAGGGTGAATCCCTGAAGGTTCCAGTGCCCGGGTCACTCGTGCCAGGGGTGAGGATCCAGGTTCACGGTCACACCCTGAGCAAGGTGTCACGGAGAGCTCTTCTCCCTGACACGCAGCAGGGATTGCAGCCACACCTTGCCCTAGGAAGAACGGACTCTTTAAAACGTAACTTCCCTCTGCACTGGTTATCAGTAAACATATTTCGTGAATTACGACTCAGGTAAGCTCAGGATCATGAATCTTAGGACAGGTAGAGCAGATCGACCTTATCAGATCAGCTAAGTGCTGTTTACACAGTAGCCCTGAGGAAATCTTGGAGAAAGGCTGTAGAGTTTTGTGCTGTTTGCCACAACTGAGGGCGTCAAAGTCTGCACCTCAGGATGTCGACACTGCTGTGATTTAACATCTTCAAAACTTCCCCTAAACAGTTTAAAATACTTTTGTTAAGTAAGTGTAGCCAGATCCTCCTTTCGTAGCATCTGCCCTTCAGACTCGAGTTGGGGTGAGGGGAAAGGGGAAGCTCACACCTATGACACGTAGGAAACGCAGCTCTGTAATTGATACTCTGTCTAACAGGGAACTAATGTAAATCTTTCAGCAAAGGGGAAATATGCTTTGAGTATTTACTTTGAGTGATAAGGCCTCCTGATACATTTTGAACCTGCTCGGCTCCATAAGAAGCCCTGCCAGGAAAGCCCGCGAGCATTAGTGTAATGAGTGGTCAAAAAAATCTGGGCTGCCATTCTGCCTGGCAGACCTAACAGGCATAGCAGAGCAATGTGCTAAATGGAGTCTGTAACTTTGAGACTAATATTTCCTAATGTTTATTTAAGAGCCCACAGTGATGGGAATTGCTGAGTATAGGTATCATGTTATTCCTCTTAATGGCAATGAAGAATAACACGAAAGAAGTTAGGCAATTGTTGAGTTTTCTCCAGCAGAATCTAATCCAATTTCCATTTTAGCAAAAAGAAATTGAGTTTTGTAACGCTCAAGCAGATATATTGCTTTTTTAAAGAACTAAATCCAGGTTTCTTTATATTTTAAACTGCATCGAAATTATAAAATGGAAAGATTTAATTTTCAGTAAGTTTCCTGAAAAGGTTATATTAAATATTGCTGTTTGAGAATTTTCGTTCAGTATGAAAAGCATGTAACTTTGCTCAGTTATGGCTGAGAGGAGTATTGTTTAAATAAAATGCCTGAAACAAAATCTCTTGAGTCAATAGAAAGACCTGCACCAGCTCCCTGGGCATTTGATCAAACTTTCATTCAGAAAACATTTTTCTCCACCAACATCCTTAAGCCGTTAAAATTAAAACGCAATTTGAGCAATTACATAAATAAGAGTGACAAATGTTTCTTTTCCTAAGTGCAAGCAGGTGTAGGGCACACTCAAGGTTGTTCTCCAAGAGCTGGATCCTCTCGTGCCTGAGAGGTGCTGAAAGGGCCCAAGGCAGAAGCAACAAAGCATTAGGAACCTCAAACAAGATTAGCCCAGTTTACAACTCCCTGTAAAAACAGAGCTGCAACGGCATCCACTTGAACACCAACTGTTACCACCGGCCACTGTCAACACAAACAGGCGTTTCATGGCATCACCACAAACACCCAGAAACATGGAACACAGAGACACGCAAATGACAAAAGCTTGCATGCTTTGGGCTACGTGATTGATCACGTATAACCAGGGATAATAAGTAATTATATTTTAAAGAAATCAGAGCTCGCTGGTTTACTTTAAAGTAGAAAGTTTGCTACGTGCTGTTACTATAAGTAGTAAATTCACTGCAATCAAACTGGTGTTTTCCACAAAATTCTGATTCAGATACACAAGAAATTTGCAGAAAACAAAATTAAGCCTTTTTTAAACGACAGGTTCTTAAATATCCAAAATGTAGCTCAACCCTTAAATACTCAGATCTCTGCCTTTGCTGCTAAAACACTGTATAACTCGAGGTGAACAGAAAATTATCTCAGTTCTTTATAACTTTTCTGAAAATAAACATTCAAAATCCTAAACCCTAAGCCACAACAGTTCAGCACCTACTGTAAAATACCTGCACTTCAAACATATCAAAGTTAGAGACGCCTTTCCTTGATAATGACACCTTCTCCATGACTGATCTACAACTGCTGGATTTTTCTTCTCTTAGTCTCAAATGCTTAATATTTATTCACTCTATCAATACAAAATCTGCAGAACATTAATTATAAAGGCTTTCTTCAGTTATTCTAAGGTTTCCTTCAGTTCACCAGACAGTAAAATCCTCAGCTGGTACAAACAGATGCTGATTTACACCTAAACAGTAGATCAGTTTGGTTTTGATGGCAGTAAAGCCTATTTTTGTGGTTTCTAGTGGTTTCTAACGGTTTCTGTTGGAAACAGCTTCTGTATTTTCACTGCCAGGATGTGATTCTGTGCAGACAGGTACAGTCTGATAATGAATTCTTCAAATCCTTTTGTTTATATTCTTTCCTTTGATTTTCTCCTGCTTAGTGATGAAATAAAACTGTATGCAAGACCAAAAAGTCCCCTAAAAATTTTTATTGAGTAACAAAAACGAAAACTAATTTTTTTGTTTGCTTCTTGTACATTCATTTCAGTAAGGTTATTACTACATTTTAATAGTTTTTTTAAAAAATTCCTGATGATGATTTTCCTTGAGATTCTTCTGCATACACACACACCTCCCTATCAGAAATCACTATAAAGCCCTACTCTAAAGCTGCCCAATATTTGCTACTGCTTACACTGGCAAGGCTGCTTTTTCTCCTACCTTCATCTCACATCAGCCTGCACCAAAATCCTGCTGGAGTTACAGAAACCACTGCTGAGAGCAATAGTGCTTGTGCTTCCTTCTCAAGCCATGAGGCACCTGATATCCTGATGGAAAGGCACAGCACGAAGAGCACCTCAGCACTGTAATTTTGCTATGAAAAAAACATTTAAATATTTCCTTGGGGTTTTTAGAACGGCTCTGGCAGCAGCTGAAAGGTAGGACAATTGTGTGTGGCTCATTTGTTCCTGTGTCAGAAATATTTTTAGACAACCACCGCAGCAATTATTTTACTGAGCTTCAGGAAAATTGCGATTTGGTGGCTTTTTCTTCCCATACGTAACTATGTAAAAATTAACAATACCCAAATGCAGCTTTGTGGGAAATAGATTGGTATAATGGCTTTATAAAGGACTGAAGGATTTCATTACTGACCTGTGTTGAAGGAAATAATGGAGAGTTGCCTGATCTCCAGTTAACAGCCACCCCCTCAGAGCTCTGCTACAGCTGCTCTTGATTTAACTTCTCTTTATTGGGAGCTATGTAAATTTGAATCATAGGACCACAGAATGGTTTGGGTTGGAAGGGAACAGAAAGCTCATCTGGTTCCAACCCCCTGCCATGGGCAGGGACACTTTCCACTAGCCCAGGTTGCTCCAAGCCCCGTCCAACCTGGCCTTGGACACTTGCAGGGATCCAGGGGCAGGCACAGTTTCTCTGGGCAACCTGTGCCAGGGCCTCCCCCCCCTCACAGGGGAGGATTTCTTCCTAACATCTAATCTAAATCTCTCCTCTTTTAGTTTAAAATTGTTTCCCTTGTCCTATTACTTACTATCTGAGCTCCCAGAAGGGAGAATTTTGGCCAAGAATTATGATCCAATTCTTTAAAATCTTTTCCTGTCCTTGGAAGGAAACCATGCCAACATGCAAACCTGGTGCTAATTATTTCCCCCTCTCCACTGATTGAGCTGAGCAGGTTTCCACCACACAAGGAAAAGCCAGTTGCTCGTACCTTGCCCTTTTTACCTCTTTACCACATGAATCTTTATTCACAGTGGTCTAGACGATCTTTGTGGGTCTCTTCCAACTCAGAACATTCTGTGATTCTGATTCTATTAGGTCAAAAAAGTAACATTAGAGCACATGCACATGAGAGCCAGTGCAACTAGCAGATCCCTGCACCAGGGCTTCAGTCCTTTCTGAACAAGGTGACCCAAAATCCCACAGCTGGGGCAATGACCAGCATGACTTGTCTGATGCCCAGGGTCATTCCCAGCTGATGTCCATGGTCATTCCCTGCTGCTGTGGCACACAGGGACCTCACACCACTAGATGGCAATGCATAGTGGAAAAGGAATAATTTGGATTTTACACACACCAAACACGGTGTGGGTGAAGTTGTAACAGCACCGGAGTTTTCCTTGTACAGAGCTTCAGGCGCTCCTTGAGAAGGAATTACGAATCCTGCTTCACAACAGAGTAAGGATTTATTGTAATTTGGGAGCTGACTAAATTACTTAAGTGCAAGTACCCAGGGAGAAGGAGCAGTAAAACACTCACAGCATAATCTGCTGGTGATTTGGCAGCTTTTGTCTTCATGAAGCAGCTTAAAGTAAATCATTCCTTGATTTCTGTGCAGTTCTGTTATTATTGGATGCCCCAGTATCATCTGAAAACCACAAGAACAGGACTCAGGTAGTGGAGCACATGTTTCACATTTATCAAAATTCCGTTTGTTTTAATTTATTTTTTTTATCACTTCACTTAGCACTATGAACTACTAATTAATTTATACCCAGTTTTGCGACAAGTGGTACAAAGGAAAGACTAATAGAATGCTCCCACTGGGTTATACAATTAGCCTTTAGAAGTTTTCTGGTTTACAGTTAGAACTAGTACTCAGGTTTTACCTATTTTTGTTTTTTTTTACTGAAGTAAATTTCCTTTGGATACCAGCTGCACATGCAAATGCATCAAAAATAACATATTTTAAACTACACCCACATTTCTAAAAGCATTCAAGGGAATAAAGCAGCAAGTCCCTTTCACATTTCCTTCCAGGGGATTTTTTTTAGAATCAACTGTATTTGAAATATCTTTTATTCTCTATTTTTTTTTTTTTCAGGTAGTGCCAGGAATCTCTTCCTGGGGGAGTTCTTTAGCGGTGTAAAATACTGCTTCAGTGGTAAAATGCTGTGTTTTACTTCAGACTTCTGAGCAGCCTTGAAGCAACAACATTTGAAAGTCTTTCTAAACACAATTTTGGAACTGCAGCAGGACTTTAGGATGAAATTGAGACCTGGATCTAAGGTACATCAAGCTCAGCACAAAGAGTTACCAAGTCCAATGGCCTTTGAATACCCAGAAACAATAATCAGCTGCTCCACTTAATTAATGAGCTCGTTTCAGCCCTCTGAAATGAAAGTATGATACAGTGAATACACTGATTTTCTCTAAAAGAGTGCAAAATTGATGCCTCAGGTGGAAATGTTGAGACTATTTGGACTTAAATACTGCATCTAAAGTTGTAGACTGAGGCATAGCAGGATCTTTCAGAAATGCCTAAATATTTTCATCATATAAGTGAATTTCCTGAAATTTGGTCAAACACAGTCATGCCTATGACACTGGGTACTAATCTGCATCTTTAGACAGTTTGGATTTATCCCTTCACACATCTAAAAACTGGGATTTGCTGATGCTTTCCAACGACAGCAGCATCTTCATTTCAATGGCATCTTCACAGTCAGAGATCCTGTTTCTGGACTAGTTTGCTCCCAGCACTTGCTCATGACGACAGCTTCCCTTCAAAACATTGAATAAGTTGCAGAATATTTCCAGATCTCTAAATATATTGGCAACAACAATCTATATTCTTGGAGTGTCAGTCTTTCTAAGATAAACCTTCCATTTTTATGTTGCTCTAAAGCAGAATCTCCTGCTGCAGAATTTGGACACATCTGTATATTTTTATAAAGAGCAAATGGCCACGAGTAGGCTGCAGTGAGTGGGCAGTAGAAACATCTCAGGACTTAAAATCTAGTACGATTTTTGGAGGAAAAGGACTCCTAGAGCCAGATGCCCAACTTACCCATACTCTTTTAAAAGGTATCCAAATATTTCTTTTTGCTTTTACTTGTTTGTTTTTTTGGATTTTTTTTTTTTGTTGGGTTGTTTGCTGGTTTGTTTTTTTTTCTGGGGGGGTGTAAATGGGAATAAGATATTACTTTGTGTAACTACTTTGGGATCTGTTTCCTGGGAATGAATGCTTTTCTTCACAATTAGCACAAATAAGTGATTTTTGTACCAGGTAGTCCCAGCTCTAGTTACTAAGAATTTTGTGCTTTTAAAAATTAATTGGTAGATATTCCAAGTGCTGACTAGGGATTTGCACTACATTCATCTCAAGATTAATGGGAAGCACATGGTGAAAAATCCACAAATCACCTGGAAAATGTACCCTATGAAGCAAGTGAATACCTGCTAAGGGACAGATCCTCCTCGACTTCGCGTGGGGAAATCCACTGATATTAAGGGCACAGTTAATCCTGAGGAAGGATAATAAAATCCACTTCGCCTTCCATCAAGTGTGAGAACTTTGAGAACTTTCACAGCCATTTTTCATTCTCTGAATTTGTTCCCAGCATATTATTAGAAGTCTGCAGAAACATTCAGTGCTGGATAAGCCTTCCCAGTGTATTCAAAGTCATACTGGATGCACTATGAGAAGCGGTTTGGCCTTTTAAGAAAACCATCAGTTCAAAGTATTTTCAGCATAATCCAGGACACTAAATCACTAGTTAAATAGAAACATTTACTGACAGCTCGAGTACAAATGTTTTATTGTGAAGAGCAGTGAATATAATGACCATAGCTGTAGCCTCTTGGTCTGGCTAAACAAGGTGGTGGCGTTGGTGGGGATATGTGATTAAAATGTCATTCCTAGGGCCTAGCTGGCAGCTAAAAAGAAAACAGGGAGAGTCCCCACCAGGCCTGGTAAAGCTTTGGAAGGGCTTTAATAACCTCTGTCCATATAGGTCTAGCTGGAATAGACTTATTTACTCTTAAAAGAGCAAAAAGATCCATCAAAGTCAGTAATGCTGTTCTAAGGTTCGATCCACATATGGACCATTCACTGAAGAATTGGACTCAAGGGGCCTTGTGGGTCCTTCCAGCCCAGAGTGTTCTGTGAAACCCATGGAAGTCTAATAAGATGGAAGACTATCACAAGCTGCTCCCAAATCAATGAACCCATCTCAAAGCTGGCTGAGCAAACCAACCTCAGCAGCAAAGGTTGCCACGTCCACACTGAAACAACTTGTGCAACTGTTTGCCTTAATCCAGTACAGACCAGCTTTAATTTCACTGGTTCCAGTGTCCGTGGTGGTGTCAGTGCAGCAGCACACACAGGGGTCACCAGGGACCCTCCTAGTTTGTATGATCCCCTCCAGATCCCGTGCTCCTGCAGTGCCTCTCGCCACCAAGCACCCAGGACATGGCAGTGGAGCTATAATTATTATTTTCTGTATGTTATTTATTATATATATGATATATAATTATATTTATTATATATTCTTATATATACTTATATATACATTTAATATATAGATTTATAGGTACAGATTTAGGTATTTATACAGTCATATAATAATGATATAATAAACTACCTCCCTTGGAGTAGATCCAAATCTGAGTTACTGTCCTGGTAATCAAATTGCAAATATTTTCATTAGTTAGTGTTTTAGTATTAAAAACCAAACCAAAACAAAAAAACCCTAAGTCTGTGTTCAATGTCTTTATTTTTTTCTCTGCCCTGCTCTTTTCAAGCTTCTGCTTGCTCATTGCTACTCTTCTACAAAAATCTCATTAACGTTGGGCCTCATTTCAGAACTTCTTACAAAGTACCAAAGCTGACCAGGAAAAGAACCCAACCCAACTCACTATCCCATCCCAAACCTTGCAGAGTTGTTTTTCCACTTTGTAGCTCAGTGTCATGGACAGGCTGCAGAAGCTTGATGGAATCATTTTGCTGCCCAAATTCAGGAGTTTACTACACATGAAACAGCAGGTCAGTGATCCTGACAGCCAGTCTCCATTGCCCAGTACTTAAGGAAAAAGAACTGTACCATAATCCAAGGTAAAAGGAAACAAGAACCAGTTTATGTGTTCAGAGACTGGGCTTATGGACTGCAAAATCTTTGGAGAGAGGTGTTGGAGAAATTCAGACAAGTGTCTCCAGGTACCCTGATGCTCTGCATCTGATGCCAGCAGGACCTTTCCCCCCCAAAAAAAAAGCTCAAAAGAGCTCAACCTTTGCTGAGCAGAAAAGAAATATGACAGTGTTATAATTATAATTATAGCTGAAGACTCATAGCAGAAACAAGGCTCTATTATGGCTCAGCTGAATAATGCAATGTTGTATTACACATTCAAATATTTAAAAGGGAAAGGACAGGGGGTTTTTGCTAACAATCTGTTTTTGTTATTTCAGCTCTTTATTTTCTCTTTAGCTTTCAAAATGATAAGAGTGATACTATACCATACTTGAAGAAGAAGTGGCCACTAGTGCATGTAAAATCCCACTGGTGTTCTCCTTTCTGCATCAACTTTTAATATTATTGGGACCAGTGTGAAATAGTGAATGTTGATGTTGTACTAGTCAACAAAAAATGACAGAGTTGAGGAAAGAGGAAAGTAAATCAGCTCAGGTGGAAAAAATGGATAAAATGCTGGATGCACAGACCCTTTTGCAGTTACTTACTGAGTATTTAGAGATGCTACTATTATATATTATTATTACTATACATTACTATTATATCTTGTTATGGAACGGTCCTATACACAGCACATCACTACAGGATGCTTGCACTACCTCTTCAATATTGTTAAGCTGTATTTCCTTTTACTGCCATTAACAATGAGGAAACACGCCCTGCTATAAAGTACTTCCATTACCCAATTTTCCAGGAACCAGTGTTGAGAAAAAGTGCAAGAGGGTGAGGCCTATTTTACTCAGCTCACAAGATTGTCCACTGTGTGCTGTGTGAGGAGGGAGTTGTCATGATCAGTTCACCTTTTTGTTGAAAAAAAATTAGATTAGCAAGTAAGAAAGTAAGCACTGGGCTGTCAGCTCGGACAGTGAGGGGAGCCTGGCCTCCTGTGCTTCCCTCCAGGCCAGAATTCCTTTTTAATCCACAGAGTTGGAGCACTGAAGCAAACCCCATCTCTTCCTTAATTGATTCTATGATATACTGTTAAAAAAAAACCAAAACAGCACCTTTAATGGTCCTTTAAATCCGGGTTTAATTATGTTTAAGTAAATGTAATTTAGGCAAACATGCTAAGCTGCAGGTTAAACTTCCAGGTTTTGATGAACGGGAGATTGCAAACCAAATCACCCCAGTGAGAGTGGGCAAAGTTGGAAAGAAACCAGGGAAAACCCATCAGAAATGCTGTTTTCTCTTCCAGCTGAAGACTTGCTATTTTAGTTTTTATCAGCTACAAACGTGACCAACGTAATTTGTTTGGCTGAATAAAAAGGGCATGAGTAGTTACAAGGGAAATGTGCTCCAGGATGAATTGTCTTTGAGATTTCAATATTCTTTACAAGTGATATGAGTGTTGAAGTACCAAAACTAATGTCTCAGTTTCCAGATCGTGTGATGGCAACTCACTCTGCTTAGTGAAAGAGATGTACAACTTTAAAGTAGGAAATAAAATTCAGAGACATCCCTTTAGGATACCACTGAAACAACATGCCTCAGCACTTCATAATAGATTACTTCAATCAAAAGGGTGTTTTTATGCTTTTGCCTCAGTTTGAATAGGTCTGATATCTGCCTACATATATTCCCTAAGAGATAGTCTTGGTCTAGTGGAAGGTGTCCCTGCCCATGGCAGTGGGTTGGAACTGGATGATCCTTAAGATCCCTTCCAACCCAAACCATCCTGTGATTCTGTGATTCGATGAAATTTCAGAGGTATTTAGGTCAGATCCAACAACAGAAGATCCATTCTGAACCACGAGTACACTTGTGCTTCAGTTTGTAAGCACAGACATGCAAGCACTGACAGGCCAAGTTTCAGAATTGAAAGATAAACCTTTCTTGAATTTCATAGGAGGGAAAACAAGTCACGTGAAAAAAAGCCAATCTGAATATGAAGGACTGGATTCTACAACTTTTGATTGCAAAGATGGTGCCTGGTGTAAGACTCATTTGCAAAGCCTAAAGCTGACAGGGTATCTCTACTAGCTCCAGATTACAACCCCATTTGTCACTTAAAATAATTTAAGAAAAACACAGATACGGTAAATGTGCAGAAAAACAAACATCTCCAGCAATCACTGCTGGATGCCCATTGCTGTCTGTGACAAGTTGCTCCTCCTGCCCATTCTCCTGCCACCCCCATGGATTCCTTCCCACCTCCCCTGCTTTACCTACGTCACCACGTTCTCCATCTGCTGCAGGTGCCAGGGGGAACTTTGACTTAGTCTTCTTTCAGCACTTCTCTTTGGACCTTTTTTCCAACCTGGAAACTTGCACATGCTTTAGTCTAGACATGAATAGCTGTCTGTTTTTGCTCCTCAGACAGCATCTTTTCACAGTAACTTCTCTCATTATAGCTGAAAGTGGAACCTCGATATTTACCAGTGGGGAAATGGAGGAAAAACACCACCACTTTGGCAGTCCCAAGCCCAAGCTTCCCTGGCTATCCATCCATCCCTTCCCCAAACTGTGGTGGTGCCACTGAGGATGCCACTGTAGGGAAGAGGATGGCTTGCTGCTGCAGCACAGCCCCCAGTGATTCCTGCAGCCATCCCTGAGTGCCACCAGAATGGAGGAGGCTGGAATGTTCTCTGAGGGACAGCCCTGTCCTGCTGCATTAGCACAGTGAAATCAGGAGTTTGAGGCAAACTTGGTGCCTTGGTATCACCTTCTCACCCTCCCCACACACCCACCTTGGTCCTGAGGCTGCTGCAAGACAAGGTCATCTTATTCCTCCCCTTCTCCTCTGTGTCCCGGCTCGCCACTGGAGCAGAGCAGCTGCCAACCAAGGTCTCAGCGTACTGAAAGAAGTTAAAAACTATTACTAATGATGCTCCATTTTTTTCCCTCTGGCTGATTTCTAGGATGTCAGGGTAAGTACATTCCATCCCAAATGTACCGTCTCCGAAGGGCTGCTGAATTCCTCCTTCAAGCCTGGCTCTGTTCATCACTCAGTACCCAGCCTGTGCCTCCAGCCCAGGCCACGTTACTGCTCACGGTTCATGAGCGCTAACACAGATTTTGTTTGAAAAGCCACACGTTAGCAAACCACAGTTATTTGCAAGCCTGGCCCAGGGCTAGTGTCAGACATCAACACATAGGCAGCACAGATATTTTATTTAATTAAGTCATGCCATCTGGGCCAACAATGAAGGCACTCATACACTTCGCCCTCGCTTTCAGACTGTGTAGAGCTCTGATCCCCCCAAAATTGTTCTAAAAGCCAAGTCTCCAGGGAATCGAAAGAACACTTTCAGCTGTTACTTGCATTCGACTGAATTTCTGCTGCAACGTGCTCAGGATTTTTCCTATCCTAATAAAGCCAATCAGATTTATGTGCCTTAGTTTCGTTCGAACGCTGCGTCCACTGTGCAGGAAATTACTAATGAGCAACTAAAAGGCCTGTACTAAATATAGTACCTGTGTGCACCACCACAGAGCCACCAACGTTACTCTGCCAAAGGTTATTTGCTATAAAAAACAAAGGTAGCACCAAACAGCCAAGCATTAGACATGGGGAGGTGCTACTCATGCCCCGTAGGTTTTCCAGACCTGAGGTGTTACTACCCCTGTCTACAGACTCTCCCGACAGAAATGATCCTTTCTTCCAAATCAGAGGTTTCCTAATGAACCCACAATGAAGAGAAACCAACTCAAAAGATTTTGGGGCAAATATGAGCTCAGGTCTTCAGAAAGGAGGAATGCTTAAAGGATGTTAAGTTTCCTTAGTTTTGGGGCTCAAGGAAATTGCAGAACCATAGAATCACAGAATGGCCTGCGTTGGAAGGGACTTAAAACTCAGCCCGTTCCAACCTCTAGGCCATGGGCAGGGACACCTCCCACAGACCAGGTTGCTCCAAGCCCCATCCAACACGGTCTTGAAGACTTCCAGGGATGGGGAGTCCACAACCTCTCTCAATGTGTGCCAGGGCCTCACCACCCTTATAGTCAAGAATTTATTCCTAATATCTAATCTAAACCTTCCCTCCTTCAGTGTAAGGCCGTTAGCCCTTGTTCTGTCACTACCTGCCCTCCTGAAAAGTCCCTCTCCAACCTTCTGCTGAGCTCAACACAGGAAAAAATCCAAATTCGGAAAAAAAATCCTGTATGCTCCAGCACCATTTGTGCCACGGTCTGAACCCAAATACAGCCACGCACAAACCTCTCTCCTGTGAAATAGTGACAGGCAGACTGAGCTCTGGAACCCCAAAAACTTATCAACACCTGCAAGCATTGAGAACACTCATAGCATCAAATGCACAGTGCAGAGGCAGAAACTGAGCACCTGCAGACTGTTCGAGTGATTCTTAATTGCTCTTTCTCCAGACTGTGGCATTTCCACCCTGTTTATGGAGAATTTACTGGTCGTTCTCAGGGATGGGTGGTGTGGGTAACACCAGAGCACCACCCTCACCCAGAGTTATGGCACGTGATTACAGTGTGACTCATAAATGCTTAAAATTAATTAAACTGTTTCAATAACCTGACTGAAGTATTTTAGCAAAGTTCAGTAACTTTAGCTGGGATGCAAAGTTGTGTCAGATGTAATTAAGTCATTATGCAACCCCCTCTTTATCTGATATAGGGAAGATTTTATCATGCAAATCAAGTTAAATAGGAGCTGAAGTGTTTTGCTGAATTGAGGCCTAAGCCCATGGAAATGTAATTTCTGCTCACTGTATTAAACAGCATAAGGTATTACTTAGCATATCTGTAATACTCAGTTTTTCAAAGCTCTAGAAAGACATGTTCACCAAATTTTTGTGAGGTAAGAAAGCAGAGAACACAAGCTATGATCAAAGTATCATTATGTCACTCTCTAATTGCTGGATCTCTGGGAAGCCACCCAAGTCTTTGCACTTCCCAGTTAAAATTTACATCTGACTCCATTAAACAATTGATTCTAACACACACACATATGTCAGCACAACAAAGCCCCCGTCTCCATGTCATTAAAAAAAAAATCAACCCCTCTATCCTGGGAAATGGCATCACAGAACATTTTCAAGGGAACGAGTATTTTTACATCCCTATTTTCCAAGTTTCTGTATTTAGCAATGCTGGGCAGCAAGTCAAACATTTCCTTTTTGCTGGAGCAGATGCGAACTGCTGAAACTTCTCACGCTCTTGCTACCACCTTACATTAAGGGAGCAAGAGTAAGTGCTCTGAGTACCGCGAAGATATCCGCGTCAGAGACAAGAAGAGCAGATGGACTCCCCGGTCAAACACTACTTAGTACCATCAGCAATAAAGCACTCGGGGCTCAAGGACACCTGCAAACTAATTTCTTTAGCATCAGGCGTATCTGGGCTACCACGAGCTGCCTATTATATGGCTCGTACTATTTATGAACAATTTTAATGGATCCAAAAGAAGTGTAACAGCAGAGGTCACTCTGAAGTATTCCACTGATGTACTTGATGCTCTTTCTCTGTGCTTCCAAAAATACAATGACACTGTTTTAGCATAGCTGGTTTATGTAGTAATGAACGTAGGAATATCAAGCACTAATGAAGATGTTGTACAGAACAGCAAAACATGCTGGGGAAATTAAAGTATTGGAATGTGCTTTAGCGTGTCAGCTGATAAATCAAACAGAAAGGCCAGCATTGTTATTAGCAATTGGTTAAAAAAAGGAATAGAATCACTCAAGGCCAAGTATTCAGAAAGTGTTCAAAATAAGGCAGTTCAAGAGCGGCATCTAAATATTTTAGCAAATATTTATGAGGGTATGAATATTCTTATAAAGGATAAAAGCAATTTAGGTTTGTTGCAGATGGAAAAATCAACTTCTGACTTATCTACTCAAATTTAAAGTTTTACCCAATGAGTTCTATGTATAAATTAAGTTCAGTTTTTTTAAAAAATAGAATTTGGACTGCTAAGTAAGCCCAGGCTTGAGGGGAAAAAATGAAGTTGGGAATATTGGGAAATAGCATATCTGGGTAAATAGGAACTCTCCATATTTACACATAGCCTGACTGGGAACGAAACCAAAGCAGTCCCTCTCTTACATGTGTCACAAAGAACTCATATATGTGATATATAAAGCCAGTATTGCATTTATTGTATGCGCAAGGCAACTCGCAGCTGTGGCTCCCAAGTCAGAGAAACTTTTAGAAGACTGAGCACAAAGAACAAGTTTCACGGTAGTGAGACAGAAGGGGTTGGATTTTTCCGATTTTAAAAAATAATTCTGAAGGTGCCGGAGGTCCCTGGGTGCCTGTCCCAAGGAGCTCACCGAGGCAGGAGCCCTGTTCTGCCGCGCTGTCAGGACTCAGAACCTGCTCAGCTGGAAGACTCTCTGCAATTGACACAGAAGATAAAGCAGACGAGGAGCGATGGCCAGAAACCAGAGGGGAATTTCTGGCAACATTGTAGGAAAACATTTTGAGAAAGGACAACTGGACAGTGAACAGATAGACAGGGAAAGGGCCGTCGTGGCAGCAACGTGCGGGTGAGGCACGGAAGTCTCCTTAGTGACACTGGAAAACAGCAGCAAAGAAATCTTCCTAAGGGGGAATACGGGGTATTGTACATCTCTTGTAGGGTTTATACAACTGTGCTTTAGAAAGTGCAGCTATGGTCTGTAGGCCATTAAATTTTTCAAGCGAAGGGTGCAAAGATTGTCAGGATTTTGTTCGATTTCTGAACAATTTGAAGAGCTGGAGGAATTATTGACATGAGAATGGCAATTTCTCATTGACATGAGAATGGCATTCACACTCTGAGGAGTTGTGTTGGCCATCCAAAGCAGGGGATGTGTAAGCAGGTAGGAACTGAAGACAAAGGTCAGAGAACCAGCCTGGACACAGGCACAGCCTGAAGTCCTCCCTGTTTGAATTGAGCATCTTGAATTCAGTGGGACTTCAAAAGGTGTCTTAGATGCTTTACTGATTGGGATTAATAGGTTGTGCAATGTGAAAGCAGTAGCTTCCCAATGACAAAGGTTCACTCTTTCTGTCTCAGACTTTTTTTGGCACCTGGGACTGCCTTCTTTGGACTGTGACACGACATTTACACATGAACTTGCCCTCATTCTTAGGTTTTATCCAATTTCAGTAGGAGGACAGATATAGGGTATAAATTTACATGTGAGTTTGGAACATTAAATCCTGTCCAAAAGCAACAGGATTTCAACCAAACATAAAAAAGAATAATTTTCTCACTGCTTACAAGCCCTTGCTAAGGATGCTTTAATTCCATGGCCCTTGTAAAGCAGCTCCTGCCAAAATCTGTAGTTTCTACATTTACTGCTCTAAGGGCAATTTCTAGGCTTTTTCTTTTGGAAACAGAGGAGCAGTGAAAAGGAAGGGAACTCTGTGAAGAAGAAGTTACTCCATTCTACACCTCTAGGCAAAAAATTATCCGCAAAGGTCTGTCAATGCAAGTCAGGCTGAAAGCTCAACATCAGTTCTTCACCTTCCAGCTCCAATATTCAAGAATGTCACTTCATCCCATTTCAAGACTCTGGTAACTGATAGAGCTCTTGAAGATCAATTTCTTTTTTTTCTTTTTGGCCTCTAAATTCTCCAATGCTTAACAATTGCTAAGATGAGAAGCTTAAAAGCACTTTCATGAAGTTGTAAACCTAAATTTGGGGTTCATATGAAGCGGCATCAGCTGTTGGTTGAATTTTTAGTCTAATTGCTCTTAAATTTCAGACCGTTATTTAAAGTCACTGAGCACAAGTGTTTGTATACAACCAAATACACATGTCTCTCTGTGCATTTATATGCTATATCACAGTATCTAAATCTCTATAAGCCCACAAAAGTATCTATGTGTAGATATTTTAGACACCTGTGAGCACTGAGCCTCCTCACTCCCTTGAAAACACAACAAACCCCTCATTGACATGGACTGATCAATATTTCTGCCTAGCAACTTTTAGGTCAGGGCTTCCAAACAGGTGTCAGGACGGTAGAAAGGCCCTGCACTGTTTTCTGACCCCAAACCAGAATACAGGGTTAAAAAATGCCAAAGGTCAAGAATCAGCATTTAATGCTACTTATTTCCAGCAAAATTACGTCCGCCTGCCTCTAAAATAGGCTTTTCCTAAATTTTCCTCCTGCTGTTTCACCTGATTGGATTAATCTCTTTTCCACTCAGTGGAATGAACTAGCTGTGTGACAAAGTGGTGAAGAAATCCCAAACAGAATATAAAATTAAATATAAATTATTTGAAAGTATGTTACAGCAAAGGATAAAAATACATAATTCTATCAACGGAAAGAGCTGACTGTCAAAAATCCAACACACAAAGTATATATGAAATACACAATCTGGTTTTTTTCGTGTTTGAAAAATTACATTAATCCTTTTAGTGAATTTTTTTAACGTGTGGAGTACATTAGTCTGGATTAACGGATGGTGTTTATCATACTTTGTATTGTGGTTTCAGGAAATAGTCTGGCAATGCTGGGTTTCTACAAATGGATTTAAAATTAATCAACATCTATTTATGAGAAAGTTTAAACCATTATTAATACACTGTAAATACAGATCTCCTTAGAGCTGACCCCAAGTGTCTACCATCTGCTCAACTGTTGTAATCACATTTTTAAAGAGCATGGTCATACATAATGATTCTTCTCAGGAAAGAGCATCCCTAAGTACATCAGCAACATTTTAAATTCCACTTGTGCAATGCAATAATTTCCTACTGCCCTTTGTTAAGGAAAAAAAGCAAAAGGCAGTGACTAAAAGCCAGTTAAGCAACCCTTGAACCCTTGATTTGTTTTCAGGGCTGAATGGGTGACGCTTTTTATTTCTTTTTAGAAAAAACAACCAAAAAATGTAGCTCTCATAACATTTTTTTTAATGAAATGTAAGTATTCTCACTGGTTTGGTTAAAGCAGCCTTGATGTCAATATAGGCACAGAGAATAACTCCAAAGACAAACGTTGTGGTAACTTTGGATATATTATATGCCTGAATTAAAGCACAGTTTTAGCAAAGGCAGCTGAACCAAACAATTTAATTTGGAGTAGTCCACAAAATCCTTTCTAATCCTCACAACATTGTTCCCAGTTAATAAACAAGACACGAGGCATTGGTTTACTACTAGTCTGTTGGACACAGGGACAACACATCCCACCCTCCCAGCATTTATACATCCAGGACATCCATGCTCTCCTTGTAAGACAATTAATGTCTTTTTATGGGATGAGTGGGACAAAGAGGGGAAGGAAGAACAAGCCCCACATCCATGGCCCTTGTAAACACAGCTCCAAGTGGGAGAGGAGGTTCCTCCAGTCAAAGAGAAGCTGCTTTACATGAAACCACCTTCAAACCATTCCCCTCCTGCATCCACTTCCCAGCATTAAATCCCTCTTTGAGTTAGGTCAAACCCATCAGCAGCCAATACTACCAGAAAATCATTCTCATAGGATGCTTTTGTAACAGCCCAACATGAAATAATGTTTATTGTCATTGCAGTTTTGCAGGGTCTGCTGAGCTTGCTTCAAAATAACTCAACATGTTGATGGATAAAGTTTGATTCCACACAAACAAATGGACTCCTCCAATCTCCACAATATCCACAATTTCCAGAGAACATGGAGAAGAAATTTCACAGGTTATGAAGCTGTTGTTGTATGGACAAGTCACTTCAGCAAAGACCCCTCTGCCTGTGCAACTCACCAATGAGCCCTAAAAATGATGGCTTTGAAATGAATTGGACACCTTGAACACATGGGAGGACATTGAGAAATGCACACTCATTGCAGTCACTCAGGTCTGTTACCACTTCATCTTGTGGAGAAGGGGCTGGACATCTAAAATCCATGCTCTCTGCACTGACAGGGCTTGTGTTACTGTTCTGGAGCTTAGCAGTATTCACCAGAATTCAGCAGGGAAAACAGATGGGAATGGACATAACTTGAGCAAAGCCCTCTGAAATGCTACCAGCAGGCTGTGATTATGCCATTACTGCAGCTGATGACTCCAGTAATGGCTGGAGCAGCCTTCACTTCCCAGGTTACTTCCAGAACAGTAATCAAGGACTCATTTTCAGCCATGAAGGAAATCCAAATGAATTACTCTTTCACAATGGGCATAAATTTACGTCTGTGGAATCTGCTGAATTTCCAAATGGGGGAATTATTAGTTACAGACATTCTCCTGTCTATCAGCATCAGGCCAGTGGATGCAGAAAATGTTTCAGCAAGACTTTGAAAGCTCCTTTGCACGTTGCTGCCCCACAAAGAAAGCCATGGAGTGATTTGCTTGGCCGCCCTTTGCAAACGTGACAGGAACTTGCCCAGCAGTCAAATCCAGATGTCTCTCAGGACTGCTGCAAGGAAATACTTTACAGGCAAAGTTCTGGTTACCAAGAAAACCACCGGGCTGGTACAGTAAAACTCACGGGAGAAAAACCTGCGAGGCAATGTTGATTAAAAAAAAAAGCCAAGACCAACTCACGTTGATGCAGGGAGTGCGTAAAGTTCTTGTGCGATTTTACTTCGTGTCTTATAATTCTGTATTTATTAAAAAAAAAAAAAAAGCTTCCGTGCAATAGAAATCGCCTTTCTGCACAGTTATTTCTGAGGAATGAAATACACAGCTTTTTTTCACTCGTCCCCCCGAAGGTTTGCAATTCTTGGCTGACTTTGGCAACGTCATGACTGTGTTCATGGTTTCTGTGCCTCCTGAATCCCTACAGCCATATGCCACCTGACCAGGCTGTGAAAGCAGAGGATCCCAGGTGCTTTCCTCTGCACTGAAATGCTTTGAGAACTTCTCGTCGCAAAGCTGATAATTCTGCACAAAAAGAGCCCAAAGTGCTCTGCAGAGGGTGACAAATGCTCTGACAATGGAAGGGCTCTGACATCAACCACCACCGTCTGGGAGAATTTTCATTCAATGGACACATTCAGTTCAAATTTGTGGCTACTGTATTCATGTATTCTATTAGTAAACATAACTAATTACACTAATATATTGGTAATTATTGCCATTAAAAAATGGCAGACAAATACGCTTTTACAGACAGGTTTATTTATGTCCTTCTCAGCAGGATTCACAAGTATTCTCAATTTAGTGCAGATAATAAACTACTCTAAACTGTTCAATTTCTTTTCATGCTCCTGGAATGAACTCAGTACGATGCTTAATTTTTAATAAAATTTAGAATATAGGACTGTTAATTAAGGATTAGAATTTACATCTATTGAAATTTGAAGAGACACCTGCCCTCCAGAGCTCTTTCTAGGAAAAGATCACCAGCCCTTGCCCCACAATAATTCGTTTTATTAGACTAGTTGCCAAACCCACAGTTACATTTCCCATGTGCAAGTTGGAACCACGCTGATCATATTCCCTGATTCTATTAATTTCATAATGGAATATATTTAAAATAACTCTACCTAATATAGTTTTTGTTATATTTTATTATACTATTATTTACTTTAGTGTTTATTATAATATTTATTAGAATATGATGTATAATATTTTCTAATTATCTGGCAGCAATTATCAGGTTATATTTAGCCAAGTTTGTGGGAAATGTTTGGCCAAGTTTGCTATATTCATCAAAAAATTAATACTACAAAAACCACAACTGCCTAAGGGTCGTTTGATTTGGGAACAATGTAGAGACATCCCACAGTTTTCTTTTTAAATAAGAAACTAAAGAAATTAAACAAATCCATCTTTACTGTATTTGCTGTTGTTCAAAATCCAGTTAGTCCTGAGAAATGTTCTGGAAATCTTCAGTCTGGATACACCATCCTGACAACATTTCTCTCTGCCAGTTGCCCTCAGGAATTTCTCTGATTCTTCATTTTCATGAACACGGGTAGAGAAACCATTTTTCAATGGAAATTTCTGGGCTCTCTGGCACTTAGCAGGGATTGGATATTGCAGACAGACCTCAATGGGTCTTTTTTGAGCTAATAGCAAATCTTTAAAATCCACAGCTTCATGGAGAAAAAAAAATATTTCCAGCCACGTATTTAGCTTTCTTTGTGTAGCTGCGCTCAGACAATTTTCACCACAAACCGCTTTGCAGTTGGATGCCACAGAGCCAGGAATCCAAATGGCACCAGCCTAACGAATTCCTCAGCCATGCCACAGGACTCTTTTAGCATCAACATCGTGGGGAATCGCTCAGCACTCCCGAAGATGTCAGAGATGGACAACAAGCTGGCTCAGCAGGAGATCCTAAACCTCCCCTGACACAACTTCAGGCCATTCCCTCGGGTTTTGATCAGTGACAGGACTCCAGGGAAAGGCCTGGAGTCGCGTCAGGGAGGTTTAGGGTTGGATCATAGAAAAAGGTTCTTCCCCCAGAGGGTGGTTGGCACTGACCAGGCTCCCCAGGGCAGTGGGCACAGCCCCAAGGCTGCCAGAGCTCCAGGAGGGTTTGGATGATCCTCTGGGGCACAGGGGGAGACTCTTGGGGATGGGCCTGTGCAGGGCTGAGGGTTGGACTCGATGATCCTTGTGGGTCCCTTCTGACTCAGCATATGCTCTGACTCTGTGACTCTGACTCTGTGGTTCTGTGAGATGGGCTCTGCCTGGCAGAACAGAACTAGCTGAAGCACCAAGTGCTGTTTCTGGCTGGATGGTGCCCACACACAGGGCCAGGGGCCATGAGAAGGCTGGAGGGACATGATGGCAAGGGAAGAGAATAAACATGAGCTTGACTGATGGGTAGAAGAACTTGAGAGCATAACTGAGAGCTGAAGAGGCAGCTCTACTGTCAGGAGCTATTCTTTTCTACCATATTTGATTTGATAGTCAAGGAAGGCTCTCTGCTTCTGGTAACACCTTCTTCTTACATCTACCATCTTGCCTGCTTGATCCAAGCTAGACATGAAATCACAGAATCACAGAATATCCTGGTTGGAAGGGACCCACAAGGATCATCACAGTCCAATAAATGGCCTTGCAGAGGAGCACCCCAAGAGTCACAGCAGGGGTCTGAGAGCATTACCAAACCCTCCTGGAGCTCTGGCAGCCTTGGGGCTGTGCCCACTGCCCTGGGGAGCCTGGTCAGTGCCCAACCACCCTCTGGGGGAAGAACCTTTTCCTGAGATCCAACCTGACCCTGCCCTGACACAGCTCCAGCCCTTCCCTGGGTGCTGTCCCTGGTCCCCCCAGAGCAGAGCTCAGTCCTGCCCCTCCCCTGCCCAGGAAGAAGAAAGCTGCAGTTTGCTGTATCAAGGCAGAGAACAACCTGCCCCTGTCCCAGCTGCACAGATATGTGGCTATACCTTAAAAGATAAAACCCCCCAACAACAGCACTGTCAGATTGCAAGCATTGAACGAGAGCTTCTTCCAGGATGATTCTATTGCCACATCAGGGGAGATGAAGATCTCACTTTAGTGTTGAGCCACGAAGTTCCCCATGTAAAGTGAGCAGCCATTACTTCCTCACATACTATTTCAAGGAACAGGCAGGTCCTAGTTGATGAAAAGGTAATTTCTGCCTGTAATAAATACTGAGATCCATTATTCTCCTGCTAAACACAAATTCTTGCAATAGTAAGCATTTCAGAAATTCTAAGTCCAGACTATCACTACAGTTACATTATCTCAGGCAGCTCTGCTGTCTGATAACGGCTGCAATCAGCTGCTTGATCAAAGTAATTAAAATTGAAAAACAGGTGCCAGCTTTTCAACTGACAGAAAAACTTCTGGGATCATGAAAGTGTAAAATTAGGTCTGTAGGAAACCTCTCCCTTACTTGACTTTATTTACTCAGGATTGCATTTAACAGTCATGGAAGACTGAAAATCATTGATGCAGAAAGCACTTGGCAATTTATTTTGTAAAAATCTTCTAAACAGTTTTTGGGAGCCACAGTTCTATATCCTGCAGAAATTAAATGAAATTTGTACTTTAGAGTTATGAAGGACACCTCATAAAAATAGGTGATGGTACCTTTAAAACTTCTCTAACTGTCACATGCTGATTCATACTTGTTTTTATGAAATGCTTTAAAGCATAATATTCAATATTTCACTATGAAATGCACTGTTCCTTTCTTAAAATAAGTCATTTATTTATCTGATTTCTGCATTTATGTGTATGATTTATCATGCACTGCACAGATGAAAGAATTCCACACCCCTTTCCTGTACCAGATGGACTCGGTTCCAGTAATTGCTATTTCAGGCTGGTTACTTTTTTACCTTCATTTTGCCGCAGGATAAATGGAAACACAGAGTGTGGTGGAAAATGGAATTGGGCCTGATGAATCAAATATTAATTTACTGAACATAGTGCAGGAGGTGTGAACACACAAGAAGAAGCTCCATTAGTGCATATCAAGAGAAAGAATTTAATATTACTTGAGAAGAGGTTTTAAATGGGAAATGAAGCCATTTGAGAAGCAAAATGAATATTAACTGATATGGCATTACTCTGGTGTTTATTCTAATTTTACAAAGGTGTTCACATAAAATATTACCTGGAACACCTGATTGCCTGTGGCAGACAGATGATATTTGTGTGTTTATGGTGGACATCCCGCCACTGGCATTAAATCCAGCAGGGCTGAGGGGGTTAATATATTCCTTATTTCCTTCAGGAGGGAGGCCTGGGTTCAGATTCCGTTCAAGTCACAAGTGAAAATGCATTTGGTGGTCTCGAAGCAAAGCACTTTTGTTCGTGTGCTACAAAACCACGGCGCAGTTTGGCCGCTCCCTTGGATGTTCCTGCTCCGGAGAGCAGGGCTGGGAGAGCTGGAATGCTGCAGCTCAGCAGTGCCAAGGGAAAAACGTGGGAAAACATCAGCACCTCTGGGTCTCACAGGGGTACCAGGCTCACCTCCGCTGCCCCAGGAATCTCTGCCTTACCTAATTACCCAGAAAATAAATCACCTTTTCCAGGTGAAATACAGAAGAGCTCGTGCTCTTTGCAAGGTTCTGCTTCCTTTCTGAAGGTTTTGGGAAGGTTTTCTGGCTGAAACGCTCAGGCTTTCTCAGAACGTCTTTGAAAAGGCATTTTAAAAATGTAAAAACAAATAATCAAAAGGTGAAATCCCAATCGTGGTGTCTCACTTCAGCTTTTTCATTAATTTTAACGAGCCCAGGATTTCATTTTTATTTCATTTTCAATTTTATTTTGCCACCCTTCCATGCAGGGTCTTTATTATTCCAAATTGATGTAAGACTTAACAAGCATAGAGGAAAGTAGTAATTTTCCATTAAAAAGTGTTTCAAGAAACTGCTCTAAGTATGTATTAAAAATAAGAATAATGGTAAAAATTATTATGTTATTAAAATAATTGCAAGAATAATAAAATAATATATTAAATATTATATTGAAATTAATATATTTTATGCATTTATGCATTTCTGCAGAAAACAGATTTCTTTAATAATCCCAATCCCCAACTTAAACACTGGGTAACCGTACAAGATTAAAAAAAACCTTCTTCCTTGTCACACACCAGTTACAGCTGAAATATCAGATTGAAATTCAGGTGGAATTACCAGAAAGTAATTCCTTCTCTTGGAATTTAGAAAGATATTGACATTATTAAAAGACAAACAAAAGGACCCTACTGAATTCTTTTGAGATATTTAATTTTTGAATATTCTGCTCTCAGGCACAGAGCTTGGAGGGATCAAGGGGCATTTCTGTGCCCTGAAGAACTAGTGGAGATAAGTTCTCCTGCACCTTCTGCAGGACATTTCCAGTGTGCACGAACAAATAAGACAAAATTCCTAAGGCTTTCTCCACCCTTCACAGTTCCTCATTATTTCTCCCCAAAGGTGGTTCAAAACTGGAAAAATAAGTCAAGCAATTGATGTTTCCTGGGTGATTTTTTGGGTGACCAACACAACTGACATGGGGAGTGCCCACTCAGCTGGGTGCTTTCCACTCCTTTATGAGCTGGTTGGTAACTCTCACCTGCCTCCTTCCCTCTTGAATATTTTCTTCTCCAAATATTTGGACATCAACTCCCCAAAAGCCTGTGAGAAAGTGAGGCTTTCAGCTGGAATGTGTTTGAGGAGCAGCATCAGGAGCTGCTGTTTATTTATAGCGGGGGAAACACGACGTGTATTTTATTAACGTAAAACCAGCTCTGCCCTCGGCTGGACCACAGAGCTCTCAGCTCCCTCTGCCTCCTCCATCACCCAACAAGACTGTGCTACCTCTGCCCAGTTTATGGGCTCTGGCTCCAGGGGAAGGTGAAAGGGCAGGATCTTGGAGCTCGTGCTTTGAAACCGAGCGTAAACCAAGGAGAACAAGAAAGCTTTTGGTATCTTTCCTCATCCCAAAGCAATTAAGGAATTTTCTATGGCGACTGAGGTTGAGTCTCGGTGGTTTGCAGCATTTAGGGTGGAAGCTTATATTTCAATATGCCAAAGTATGTAAATAATGAGTTTACTGCAAACAATGTGAAGAAAATGCGAGAACCTGAAAACCAGCACTAACTAAAATACCATCTTTTGTTCCACTTCTGATGTTTACATTTGCTAAAAGAATTCTACGATGATTCTCTCTGAAGGTCTGTTTTAGTCTGGAGGTCTGTTTTAGTTGAGGGTGATGGAAAGGAAGTAGATAAAAATACCAAATTGTTGATACTTGCTGCAGTTTTTAGGGCTTGGCAAACAGGTTTATCCCAGATATTAACTGAAAAGTGCATAAGGTTGCCTGCAAAATCTAATGAGACTTAAAAGTATTCAGGAATATATAAAGCAATAAGAAAATCTCTGTCATTTCCCACTGAGAGACTTGGATGCTGTCTAGTTCTACATGCTATAATTTTTGGGAAAATATTTTTTTGCAAATGATGGGAAGTCAGTAGTTACAGTTACTGCTTACTGTTGACATTGGGTGACTGTTCGTATGCCCAGAATCCCACCTACCTCAGCTAAATGGTATCTTTATGAAATTAACAGAATGCGGTTACAACATGGCCATAAGAAAAAATATTAACATCAAATTTCGGATTATAATTGGAAAACTGACCTTTGGAAAATATGTTACCACTGCAGTCCTGTACTGTACTGTAAAATGACAACTTTAAGAACTGGAAGAATGACTGTATTGTGCAGTTTAGAAAAAGGCAGCAAAATACAAATAATTATACTCTTTATGCTTCGCTGGAATTCTAAATTAAAGAAACCTTGAGCCTTTCCTCTCATGAAACCATTCACATTATTTTCTGCCTTCCAACTGCTTGGAAGTGTCTGTCAAACACTTTAAAGCACTTTCAGCGAACTAGATTTGTTCGTCATTACACGGGCAATCTCCACAGGCAATTGTGACAGGTCGTGTAAATAAAGCTTTTCCTAGAAACATCTCACTGCGAGGTTATTTAAGAGCACATGAATCTTTCTTCTGTTGCTGTTGTTACACAGCTCGATTTGATTTAAACCCCTGAAATCAAAAATCCCCAAATGCACCGCAGCAGAAAATTTTGAGAGGCTGCTACAAGATTCACTTTGATGCCTCCTGGTTTCTCTTGGCCAGGTTACTCTTTAGACTCCCGCCACTCTGTTACAGTTTAATCAGTGCTACATGCAATTTTCCTTGCTTTTGCCCCACTGCTGTCCTCCCCAGGTCAGTATTTATTCATATCTATTGCTCTATGCATGTATGGCTTTATTTGCAACTCTTAACCATGGGGCCACTCTTGTATCATTAAGCTGAACAGCCCTTTTCCAATAAAAACTCAAAGATGCACAGGCAGAAGTCATCCTGTCGGTATTTTTTGTTCTGGATTAACCGCAAATATTCAATATCTGATGGTTTTTTCTGATGTGAATGCTCGGTTGTAGTTTCGCTTCTCACTGGCTACATAAAAATGTCATTTCCAGACAAAAATTTAGATTGGAAAATTAATAAATAGGTTTCTACAGAAATAAGAACAACTACATTGCAATTGTGTTTATGTAGCTGTGCTAAATTACCACCTAATGGAGAATGTAGAACTCGAGCATTTAGCCCAGTATTTATTTCTAAGACATTTGGTTTATTCTTAGTACAGAAAAAGGTAGAGAATTAGGAATCCTGCCTCTTCCCCAGTTTACAAGTGACTGACAACTGAAAATTAGATCCCAGAGGACTGAGAGAATCGCATGAAGCAATAGTGTTGGCAAAATGCAATTTAAATAATACCAACACCAATATGGAATGTCTTCATGGTGGAATATCCTCTGGGTTGTTTCAGTGGAGCTGGCAAAACCCTTCCAAAACTCAAGCCAGATACAAGGATTACCAAACTCAAGCAAAAGTTTGTGCCAAAAATAAAACTGAAAGCCTCCAAAATTCTGAGAGGGGGGAAAAAAAAAATCATTCTTATTCAAATACTATTTTGTTTCAACATGAACATCTAATCTTATTTAATTCAAAACTAAATATAAAACATCAAAGAATAATCACACAGTTTAAGTGTGTTATTTTTTGAATGGAGCATTCTGAATTGGTTTGTTTCCAGATTTTTGGCTCAGTTTTTCATCTTGCTGGGAAAACAAAACAGGTTTCATTTCATAGTGACTCCAAGTGACGGAGCTCAGCCCCAAATTTTTGGGCCTGGTCAGAGAAATAAGAGAATAAAGTACTCACACATCTGTCTTTTAGACACTGCTGGTGTAAGCTAAAGCCGAGTCAAGGCTCACTTGTAAAAGGATGAGTGAGAATCTTGTGGACAATCCTACAGCATTTTTTTTCACCTTCTTTTTGCAACCACGTAATAAAATATGGAAATTAGTGCTTCTTGATGCGTGGCAACCACTCGTGGCCAAACCCTCTGGGGTTTGCTCTGTGTAATAAAGATGATCCACTGAAAACACATCTCTCTGGTCCCAGAAGGAAATGATACAATGACAAAACAGGTTATTTGTCACTGTTTTGTGTTGATCATTAGTGTTCCATCCAGAATCCATCCATGTTCTGTCATCCACCCCATCCCCTCAGGGATGCATTTTGTTACAAAAAAACCTCCACTCTGGTCACCTGCAGACCAATCCCTCTTCCATCCCCACCTTAGGGAAGCAGCTCTTTTTCTCTCTTTCTTTTAATTAAAATCTCCACGTCAGTAGCATGTATTAAATCAAGTTCCATTACAAGCCCAACTTTCAAGAGTGCATTTTTTTAAGCAGCTCATATTTTGTCGAGCTTAATTGCTTTAGTTCTAGGCAATATTAGTTGCAGAACAGCCAGTAATAACCTCTAGTCCTGGCAAATTTTCTCTCTACCAGGACTCAATCACATAACATAAACAGCTATAAAAGGAGGCTTTTTAAAGCTTTATTCATAATGCGTAGCACATGCATGTGGCAGCACAGATCAGATCACAACACTGAATGAAATATGAGATTAAGCCATGATGTAAGTTATGCCAACATGTAGTAAGCTGAGAGCATTAATTTGAATTTAGCTACATTAGAAAAGAGGCGGGGGGGGAACGACCTGGTGCTGTATGAGTGCAAGTTTGCCCAATTTGATGTTAAAAAGTACGGATGTAGTTGGCTGTGGCACCGTGTTTGATGATGCAACTCGGCGTAGAAAGAGCTCTGGAGAGCAGGGGATCAAGGTGGTCCATACGAAGAAATGGATTCTCAGGATTCGTGGCGAGGAAGAGAGATTTGAGGGGTTTTTGTACGGTGGCAAAAAGAACACAAGGACTGAAAAATCAGAACGAGGATTTAGGATGGCCCCCAGAGCAGCACATGCCCAGACACATAGCTGGGAGCATTCCCGAGGTCCACAGGCAATGGAAAAGCCACATGTTGGCCATCCCAGGCTGGCTGGGCATCCCACAGCACAGTCTGGGTTCTTCTCAAAAGCCCATGTGTAATTTATGGGGCGTGTTTACAAAACGTCTCTGGCTTAAGCCACTGAATTTGTTAATCCCCAGAGGTGAGGATACAGCCTTCAATAGGGCAGACACACTGCAAGGATTTAATACCAACTTATTTGACGCTTAATCTAGTATATTTTAAGCCAATCTATTAGGGGAATATGCCTCGCAGACAGTTTTCAGCCTGACTGGTGGTCAGTCTTCTCAACCCCTGCACCACACCATCCTCTCCTAAGAGATGGCACAGGAACAGAGGGTGAATGTATCCCATTCTGTTATTTCACTGCTTTTGGTTTTATTCACATGATGAGTTACAAAAAGTAGAGAACCAGGGTGGAATAATCTGCAGTGTCGCAGTACACAAGGATATTATTTTGAGAGCAGTAAGGTAAATATGAAGCAAGTCACCCAATCTTTTAAACAGAGAAAAGGCTGATAATGAGGGGTTTTTTGTAGTTCCATACAGTCCAACTCACCTAAGAGCAATATATAGTAAAGAATTATTACAGGGTGGTGATAGAACTTTCCCTGTGATTTATAAACTTCTCTAAATCAAAAATACACCATTAATTTCCCATTAAAAATACAAATCAAAGGTACACCATTAATTTGCCTCTGCAGAGGGGCACCCAAAGTGAACAACTACGTCACTAGTCTGAGCACAGAAAGGCCAAGATTCTCAAGAAACAGAATCTTCTGTAGAACCTTTACTTATTTCACCAATAAGTTTGCATAGTTCAACCCAAGTTTTTCTAAAAGGTAACACAATCCTTTTTCAAAGGACTCATTGCCAAGTGCAATTATTTGTGAGCATTTGAGAAGTTCATAGAAACATTATGCATACAAATTCAATTGGAGCAGTTTTAGGAAGTCCAAATTCATTAGGGAAGGCTGATCACAACTGAAAAGCAATTTGTGACTGTGTCCAGCCCATTTATGAGTGTTTTGCAAACCTTGAAGTGAAATGCTTTCTTCAGTAGTTACAAAAACTGATCGGTACTTGGTGTATTGATTTTTGTATAAATACTGGACAATATTTACATATAAGAAAAAAAATAGTATTGCATAACTGAAAAAACTTAAGTGCCCGGATTATTTTCAAAATGAAAACATGGGTTTGTCATTCCTCATGTAAAATCCCTCTACTTGAAAAAAAAAATGTAGTATCTCAGTTTGTTCCCATCTTATGAAGATTTAGGAACTGGATGTATGAAGAAAGCACATACTAAAAAACCCTTAAATTACAGCATGCTAAAATCTTAAAAGTAAGAATTTTTATAGATTTTTGCTACATAGTGGAATTAACCTACTAATTGCAATAGCTTGTTCATAAGAATATTACTGAAGGAGTGGTAAAGACGCAAACCAGCTACAGAACAGTGCTTTAAAAATATTTTTTCTTCAAATAACCCTTTTCAGCATGCAGATAGTGCTCATACAGAACTGTGATATAAAATACAGTGCGCAAAAAATAAGAAACAATATATTTTCTTCATGGAAATTTTCCTAAAGAAGTTGCCACAGAGATGGAGTTAATTAAATTTCGTATCTCTGCTAGGGACTTAATTTCTGTTTTTCAGACGTTGTTTTCATTTGTAGTTATTTCTGTTTCAGAAAACAACATTAAATGTCATTTAAAGATGAATGTACAACTAAATATTAATGTAATTCTGTTAATAAATCCCAATATCCTCTTAAAGTGTGGTTTTATATTACCTAACTATACTAATTTCCTGACGAAGAATGCCAGTAGATTTAGGAGTTGTCTGCATACCAGATAACAGGACCCAACAGAGTTCAAAACTATATCAAAAGAGGTGGCTTTATTTGAGTTATTTACTTTGCACACTGGCTGAACCTGTAATTACAGAAAAGTTTGCTTTAGCAGAGACCACAGTGAGCGGAAACCACACTGAGCCGTGCCAAGAAAGCTGCTGCCTGCTCCACTTAATTACCAAACGTGTTTCTCCAGCACAGTTTTATCTTTAAGACCAATTTTCACATTAACAACTTAGTCTTTTCCTGATACATCACCGGTGTTATCGGCCCAGTACCTGCCCCAGGTACCTCAGAGACCCGGGATGGGGCAATCCCGGATGGACGGACAGACTGGGAATGACAGGCTGGAAAGCAGTGCTGGGAAAGGGCCCTGGGGCTCCTGGTCCATGGCCAGTTGTCCCTGAGCCAGCAGTGCCCCGGCAGCCAGGAGGGCCAACCCTGTCCTGGGGACATCAGGGAGGGGATTGTCCCGCTCTGCTCTGCCCTGGGGCGGCCTCACCTCAACATTGGGGCAGTTTGGGGGGACACAATGGAAGGGAGAGACTGAGCCATTGGAGAGTGTCCAAAGGAGGGAACAAGATGGGGAAGGGCCTTGATTGGAAGGTGTGTGAGGGCACTGAGGGCACTTGGTGTGTTCAGCTGGAGCAGAGGAGACTGAGGGGAGACCTCAGTGCAGTTCCAACTGCCTGGGCAGGGGCAGAGGAGGGGCAGGGACTGAGCTCTGCTCTGGGGGGACCAGGGACAGGACCCAGGGAATGGCTGGAGCTGTGTCAGGGCGGGCCCAGGTTGGATCTCAGCAAAAGGTTCTTCCCTCAGAGGGTGGTTGGCACTGACCAGGCTCCCCAGGGCAGTGGGCACAGCCCCAAGGCTGCCAGAGCTCCAGGAGGGTTGGGATGATCCTTTGGGGCACAGGGAGGGACTCTTGGGATGGGCCTGTGCAGGGCCAGGGGTTGGACTGGATGATCCCTGTGGGTCCCTTCCAACTCAGCAGATCCTGGGATTCTGTGATTCTTTGTCAAGGAAGGTAAAAGCAGAAGTCTTATAATTTCTGATTTTCCTAAACCAGCACTAGTCACTCCTTAGGTCCTTCCTCACAAGCCTTTCAAAGCCAACTGGGTACCACGTAGAAGAGGTGAAGAAGGTTATTGCAGACCCAGTGCAGGTTTGATGCTTGGAGTGCGATACTGGCCTTGAGTTGGACATGATCACATGAATCTTTCAAGTACATTTTACATTTCTGTGTGAATTCTGAGGTGATATCCCCCGCTGTAGCTTCATTCTCTCTGTAGACATTGGCTAAATTATTCCCAGTCTATTAGGAGTTTTAATAATTCCAAGGTTTACAGCAAAGAAAGGCCTCAAAGAAGAAACAGGAGTTGCAAATAACTAAAGATAGGCCTGGAAAAGCAGAAAAATATATTAGCAGACACTGAGGATGTTCCCATAGTGCCAAACTGGAGTTCAGATGTAGGCCTGGATGTTAGAAAGCCCAGAATATAGAAGTTCTTTGATCTGGAATTGTTTTGTGATCCTGTTTTCTTATTTTCCTTTTTATAATGTATCAGAAAAGGTCAGATATTTTGTCCGACCACAAAAGATATTGTGAGCACAGCAAAGTGTATTAGTGCATGCTTAAATCCCATTAACTGCTTCCAGAATTTACAATGATATCAGAGCCATTTGTTGCATTATGGCTAAGATTAGGCTTGATTGCTACAGCCAAATCCTCTGTTATTCTGTTTCTAAAACCGAGGTTTGATCCTGATTTTGTTTTCCAAAAGCTATTCCTAGGGACTAATGCACCAGCCTGCTTGCAATTCCAAATCTCAACCTGTAAACTCCAGCAGGCACATGAACCAGACTTTAAATGCACCTGGAGGCTGCTATGGAAATACAGAAATAAATAGCAGAAGCAGTGGGAAAACCTATCCTGATGGAAGAAAAATGTTACCTCCAGAAGGGAATGCAGCTAGCAGATACAATTGCAATAACTACAAGTGAAATGGTTCTCTAAGTAGGTATCATGTGGAAAACAAATTAGCAGGACTTGAAAAACATCTGGAATAGATATCAACATAAAGCTCAACAATGCATTTGAAAAGCAAACAAGATTCCAGCAAAAATATCATGGAAATTAAAGACTGGAAGCTGTACTTAAGTATTGAATCATGGAGGACTCGATTCAGTTAATATAAAGGGTTTGTTATTTTTATCCCATTGTCATTATCAGTTTGCTGTCTATATTTTGTCTAATAAAGGGACACATGAAATCAGTTGGCATGTTGATACTGAAGCTTGAAAGACTGAGAAAAAGAAAGATCTTGATTAAACTATTTTACTTTTACTGTATTTTGTGAATATTTTACCTGCTGTCTAAGTCTACACGTCATTTTAGCAATAATAAATTACTAAAAACCATGTCAGGAAATAGGGTCAGTTCTTACAGGACCTAGTCTGAAGCCCATTTGCCTCCTATTTATAATAGAGAATAATAAATAGGGGAAAAAAACACCCCAAACAACACCCTTTCCAGCATGAACTGTGCTTACTGGAAAGATATTCTGCTGAAATGTGAAAAACAGACAGCATGTTAAGATACACAAAATGCAGAATATGGCATTGTTCTAGACCAGATGTTTTAAATATATAAGAAAATAGCCAGTTTGGGGTTAATTTAAATGTCTTCTTACATTGATTCATATTTTTCATAATGCGTAATACAACATATTGTCTTAGTACATAAACATCCCTATATTTCTTCAGTTGGAACACGAGGATTTTAGGACCAATTGCATTACCAGGGCACTATTTTAAATCTATTAACCAGTTTGAAAAGCCAGAAAGTCCCCTTACATCACTGCCACTTCCCAGACACATTTCTCAGTAACTTCTTTACCTTTTCCTCCCAGTTGCCATTCCTTACCCAGTTCCCACCTCAAGGGGATGGGCTCTTTCCTTCTGAGTCCAAAGGATGCGAACTAGTCCCTCCTCGCTGAGGACCAGGCAGAGCCCCTGTGCAGCCAGACCTTCCTCCTCCTTTCCCTCGCTCTTTACCTCTGTTTTGGAAGCAATATTTAGTTCATAGCCATAGCAATATCTGTTTCAAACACAGAGAAGTTGGTTCTTTCTGCCCCTACCATTCCACTACTTGAAATTCTACTGCTTCTCTGCGTGGTCACTGAAATGGAACTTTACATGGTTGTGAGGACCAGAAAGGACCCCCTTGCTTTCCAAACTCCTTCTCAGAGAGGAGCCTGAGGGTGGCTGGATCCAACCACAGCCCCCAGACCTTGACAACAGTTTAAATTTAAGGAATTATAGAGCTGTGATTAGATCCCTTTATCCCACAGGTTTTAATGATGGTAAATCAGATACATTTAAATAAAATCAGTTAATTATTATGACAAGTGAACAGGCTAATGACTTTAATCTATACAGAGAAAAGCTATAAACTACTAGTAGAGTATAACATGGCATTAATGGTACAGTGCACTGTATTAAAGCAATTATATTAAAGCAATTGTATCAAAGCTGGCAAAAGGGAAACAACCACTAAGCAGAGATTGATGTAACTCACCACACAAGGATTGTGGGCAGAGCTCTCTCTTTCACTTAACCCCTGGGCAGTGACCATGAGGAGCTGCCCCTGCTTCACAGGAGAAGCTCCACACACTCCAAGAAAGTCTGTGGAAGAATCTGCCACATCAAAGTTGGACGGGGCTTTTACAGTTATGAAGTGATTGACTGGTAGTCACAGATTCACAGGTCAGGGAGCAGCTTATCTGTCAAATCCTGCTCCCAAAAGCAGGATGGGTGTTTGCAGTTGGTGAGCCTGCCTGGTTTTACCACAATTCAACACTAAAAGCAGCCCCTGGTGCCAGCGGTGGCTCAGAACAGATAGCTTGGATTGCTTGGATTCTTTGACTTGATTCCAGGCCAAAGCAGATAACCCTTATCAGGGCAGAGCATCCTGCTACAACCTCAAAGAACAGCGTGAACTGAGGGGTTTGAGGAATGGGATCTAAAGATTCTCTACTGTGCAGAGCAGGGGGAGACCACGAGGACAGGACTGCCCACCACAGTCACCTCCTCTTCCCAGTATGGGTATTCCACCTGTAATCATCTCCCAGGAATCCTCCCTACTCTGTTATCTCTGAGATTCTGAACTTTACAAAAACTAACTTTGCAATGAAACAAAGCAGGTTCTATTTTAATTGTTACAAATGATAGAGCTAATTATTTTCCTGTAGGAAACAGAGAATTTCTGCTGTTATTTTCATCGAGACTGCACAGCCATCTTTTCTTTCCATCCTGATTTTTATTGTGAGTTACATGTATTCAAAGCAAACCATTTCACACAATCATGGAATAGTTTGGGTTGGAAGGAACATTAAAGACCCTCTCCTTCCAACCCCCTGCCCTGGGCAGGGACACCTTCCACTCTCCCAGGTTGCTCCAAGCCCCGTCCAACCCGGCCTTAGACACTTCCAGGGATGGGGCAGCCAGACCTTTCTAGCCATAATCACTCTTTTTTTAGAGTATCCAATTTTAAAGTACACTTCCATACTGGAAAACGTTAATATAAAAGAGGTGCTTTCTTTTAAACAGCTTGCCACCACTTTAAAATTCTGATCAGTGTTACTCATTGGCAGAACATTCAACTTCAGCCAACATGGCTCTTAACAAAACCTGGTGCTAAAAGAATAATTATCAGTGATGAAAAGGATTCCAGATTCACGGTAATTTTGGCTGAGTTTGTAGACGTGGAAATATGAAATAACTGAAGTAATATTGCAAGTGATTTAAATAACCATTTATAAAAATTAATAATCAATAATTACTGAATTTAATAATTGTAACAATTAATAAACAGTTATGTTTAAACACTGCAAAGTTATAAACACATTGATGGTATTATAGAGTGTTAACGAGTATTATTAGTCCCATTTTTACCCTGTTGTACACTGTAAAGACTGATTTGTAGATGCCTTAACAAAAGGTCAACCATTAGTTTTTATAAATAAGTCATAAATATTAATTTATTGTACAGGTTGACCAATTTATTACTTTTTTTTCTGGTAAAACAAAGATTTTTCACTCAAAATAACTGCAATGACCACAATTTGCTTTAGTGCCATTTTTACAGTAACACCAAATGCAAGCTCTAAGGCAGTTGGTATTCAAGAAACACAAAGAAATGATGAAAGGCAGCTATGAAAGAGCAAAAAGATCCCAAAACAGCTTTAAATCTTCTTTTACTTTGTTGCCTTTTCAAATACCTGGGGTGTCTTTTGAAGTTTTTTGGTAATTTCTGCTCTGCTGATGTTTGTGCTCCATTAAGTGACTTTCCATCCTGCAACGCTGAAGTTGCAGGACAGTGGTTTGGACCCAAACTCCAGAATTTTCACAGTAATCTGGCACTGCCTCAGATCTTTTCCAGTGTTTCATTTACCACAGCTCAGTATTTTCATCAATTGTTTTCTCCACTGCTGCTGAATTGGCCCCACAACTTGAAATTAATTACTTGCTCTTTGGATTATGCCACAATTCCAAGTAAGTTAACATTAAATCAGAGGCCAGTTACACCTTCCAGCCCTGTGAGATAGTCGAGGTGTTTGTATCAGAGCACACAAGGAATCACCCCTTTCATGGGCTGAGCTGCCACAGCAGGGAAACACTTTCGGGTGAAACACTGAAATTTTGGCCAAGCTGGAAGCGAGGCCACTCTTTATCTCTCAGTATTTTCCTGATGCTAAATGAAGATCATAAAACTCAGATTATGGCCCCATGCTGGGTTTTCAGTTGTTCCCTTTTTTCAGTTGTTCTAATGCTTTTACAGCACTTAATAGTACAAAAATTGGCTCCGAAGAGCCAACACTCTTTGTTTAAGCTCCTGTTTATTCACCAGATATTTTCTGCAGGTACGATTGCATCTGGCACAAAAAGCACCCAGCTGATGTTCACCAGTGAGGCAAAACACATGCACTGCAGTCGGCTTTGGCCACAAGAGTTCTCATTTAAGCTGGGTTTATTCCAGCTGTGGAACTTTTGGGCAGTGCAAAGACTCAAAGCAGAGGATGTGCTGGACGAGGAGCTTAATGGCTGAGAGTAATCTTTGAATAGTTCATTGCTAAAAATATCTGTGTGTCAAACCTCTGGGCATCACATTCTTTACGAAGAGAGAGATATTTGAGAGAAAAGAATTATGGCTGAATAAGGACCAGTAAAAAATCAGCCCACTAATTGCACTTGGCCTCCCTGAGATGGAGGTGCAAGAGAACAGAATCCAATTTCTCTACAGAAAATCTTTTACTTCTGCTCCTGCTTTATTTTGGTTTCACATGACAGACACTACTAATTCAGTGAAGGAGTGACCCTTAGACCCTGTTTCTTCTCCCCAGGGGAGCTCTAATCAGTCAGATTTTTCTCTGCCTTCCTTGCTACCAATGTATTTCAACTGGTTTCCCTAATTTTTTTCTGCTAATTCCCATTTCCTTCATAATCACAGGCTTTTATGTGACTTGCTGGCCAAGCAATTTTCAGGGGAGCTGTAATTGCCACAGGTCTTAAACATTAACCCTGCCAGGTGTCAGTGCTGGGACTGCTTGTGTGTTTGATTAATGATACCAGAGCAAAAAAATTGGTTTTTAATTGACTGTCGTGTTTTTCTTCTTGTTCAAGTGCTCCTGAAACAGTCAGATGATCTGGAACAAAGGTTCCTTGGGAAAAAACACCTGAGATGGCATGGTGAAATACAGGAAATACAAGCTAACTTAACGAAAAGTAGAAGGTCTGACAAGCCTGAGATATATTGACCATTTTAAACGTGCAGAAATCTCTGTAAGTCTGAAGCGTTTCCAGCCTCGTCACCTTGGATGGATCTAACACCACTGGGAGTGGAGACACGACCAACAACTTTCAATATAATCTCTCCCTTTCATATATTAACACACACAAAAATTGGATGGTGGAAACACAGAACTGTAGAATCATAGAAGGGTTTGGGTTGGAAAGGACCTTTTCAAGGCCGTCTAGTCCAACTCCCCCTGCAGCGAGCAGGGAGATCTTCAACCAGACCAGGTAACCTTGGTATTACTTATAAAAGGTAACCTTGAGTTATTCATTAACAAGAAAGGTGTTTTATTTGGCTGGGGGAAGCCCCAGCACAGGGCTCAGCATCACAGGAGGATTTCCCAACTTGTCTCCAAGGGCTCAGTTTCCTTGCTGGGGGTGCAGCACACACAGGGCTCAGCTCTCAAGGGGCAGAAGTTTTTTTGGAGCCAATAGACAGAAAGATCCACATACCTGTTGTTCTTCTTTAGCACTCTTAGGATCAGAAAGTTCATTGTTTTTATGAGCTGTTCAAGACGAGGTTTTTTTCCCTCCATGGAAAGCTGAAGCATCCAAGCATCCAACGGTTAGAGGGAAGCAGATTTAGGAACTCTCCTAAAGCCATCAATTGTAAACAAAATACAAGGTTTAAGCACACACATCTCCACAAGCCACTGCTTGAATCACATAACTTAATAAAAGCTGTTAGAGTTGGATTTAAGTGAATGTCTCAAGGCAATCTTCAGGCAAACCCAGAAAATTCACTCAAAAGAGCGGTGTTTTAAATCTATTAATGGTTAGAATTCTGCTGAATATGTTTGCAGCTTCTTTTTCTTTGTCAGTTATGTATGGGGGATGTTTCCACTACATTCCACCGTCCTGAGTGAAACAGGAATGGAGCAAAATAAGCCCAGGACATTGCCCACAGCCTTGCCCTTCTCTTTTTGAGGTGTCTTAACTCTGTCAAGCCAGACGAACAAGTGAAGTCAACAAGCACAGGCTCAATTTAGCTCAACTATTCAAAAGTACAAGCTGAATTAAATCAGCTGAGGTGATGTTTCTTGAAGTCCCCCTTTTCAGCACAGCAGCCCTCTTATTTTAAGTGCTTTAATGACATCTTGCAACCCCTCTGACTTCAAGAAGCACTGGTCCAGCTCCCACTCCTGGCCTATCTTCAGTGCTGAAAATTCATGTTTCTCATGGGGTTTTTTTGGTGTAGATATAAACCTCAGTTTTGCTGCTGGGCTATAAACACTCAGGAGAATTCCATAACATATTTAAGGTTCTAGTTTAGTTGCACTCACAAATACTTCGTTAACTTCCAGCTTTCAGAGACACAATTTCTTCAAAATCCCTCTTATTGCAAAAATCACCCTCCAGGTGACAGAAATCACTACAATCACTACTTTTTATGAAAAAAACCCACCAAACCAAAACACAATGGAAAAAAAGAGGGGCTGGAATGGAAGCCAGGACTCTGTTTCTTAATGATAGCAAGCACTGCGAGGGATCATCATAATAAGTGTTTGTTTGAGACACAGTTATTATAGATTGCCTAAATATTTAAGTTATCCAAACCTCTGATCAATTGAAACAAAACTGGTGCAGGCCAAGAAGCTGGAGCTAAACTGTTTGGGGGGATGTGGAGCTGGCATTAACACTGGAGCAGGAACAGAGGTAGTGGGAGGCACACAAAACCACAAAAAGTGATCTCATGTCTTTAAACTGTCCAAAGAATCATAATAATAAAGCTCTAGATGAGTGTTGAGGGGACACATGCCATTTCAATGAAAATAGGAATAATTTTAAATGACATTTTGAAACATTCCATGGAAATGTATTTGAAATGTAATATGGGGACTCCAATAAAGAATATGCTTTTAATACATTACAGATTATATGTGATCATCAGTTTAAGACTTCCCCTCAACAAGCAGGATAATTCAAGTAGACATCCAGCCTGTCTCTACAGTTTGTATTGCCATCCTTTCAAATGCAAACTCTGATGTTTCTCCATGGCTGGAGAAACACAGAGAAGGTATGGTTTTAATTTTTCAAACTCCTTTGCAAATAAGCTTAAACATTTTACAGTTAAAAGGACAGAATTTACATTTGCTGTGTCTGGTCAGTTTTAAAATGGTATCTGTTATGAATCATGTTCACTTTTAAAGTTCATTTAACTTGGCTTAAGGTTTACTTTAAAAAAAAAAAAAATGTTCTGCATCATTTGGATCTGCACTCCCAGCCACTATTAGTAATAATATAGGCGTGCAGGTTCCATCTGATGGCCTCTGTATAAACTTGGATTTCCATAGGAAAAAACAAACAGGATCCACACAGGCAGTAATAAATCCCCAGGCTGGTGCCGCTCTTGGTGCCAGGAGTTTTAATCAAGGTACAGCCACTACAGCTCTTGTTGCCACCCTTAATGTCTGTGTGGATGGGACAAGGGACAAAAAAAAAAAGGTCCCATTAACTAGAAATGCAATGTGATTTTTTTGCTATTAATCCTAATGAAGGTTAAAATGTGCCTGTATGTCGAGATGAAGTCAGGGAATAATTTTAGTGGGACTCAAGGACTCTCAGCACCTTCTAGAATTGAGCTGTTGTCTCAGTTTTGCACCTCCCAAGCTGTTCACTCAGGTTACCTGAAACAGTTGGGTAGGAGAAGAACAACCAGAGAGAGAAGAAATGCAGAATTTATAAAATAATTTGCTTTCAAGGTGGATTAAGCTCCTTCAATTACCAGAGAACTTTTCCCATTGTGGTGTCCCCTCATCACCCCACTTTTCTTCCTCTGGAGGTCGTCCCAGCTGCAAAGCTGCCCATCAGGCTGAATCCCTTTTTTATTTTTGAGGCCTCTATGCTACTCTGCTTAGACCATACCAACATTGCACCCCAAAAGTCTTCCCCACACCCCCTTTTTTTTAAATAGACAGCAATACACGAGCCAGGGGACTTGCTGACCGTGCCACAGACCGTGGCATTATCACCCCCAGCGCCCCAATAAACACAGGATGAGCCTCAGCCAAAGTCAGATGTAGGAGTGGAGGAACAGGGGGATCCAGAGCTCAGACTGCCCCCACACCTTCATCTTACAACTCCAATTAATGTCTTTTTCCCCTCACCGTTATGTATTTCAAAGGAAGAAGGAAAAAAAACCTGACACACATCTGTCCACAAACCCTTGGAACGATACAAGCACTTGCCTTCCATTCAGGGGTGATCACTGACAGTTTTGACACAAGAAAACCAGTTTTCTTGTAATTACATCTGTCTCATAAATACAATAAAATATCCTTTCAAAAAAGCCACCACATGAAATCTAAACATGGATGTAATGAATAACAAAAATCACTTTTTAGCACTGCAGCTTGTAACCACAAAGAACAAACGGCAGTTCCCTGATGCTTTCCTGATGCCCAGTTTGACATGATCTGCAGAGCAGCTCTTTCTGGCTACTATTATGTTCTTCTATCCTGCCTTCTTCTATCTCCTTTCCATCACGGGTGGATAAGGGACCTTTTCCTCACAGCAAAACACTAGAGGAAGAGCGCCCTGCACTTTCCAACCTCTCCTTGAGCACTTCTTCCCCTCTTTAAAGCTCCTGACATGCACATTTGCCTGTGCCGCTTAATCCACTTAAATAATAAACAAATCCAAGAGTCCAGTACAAAGCTGACAAAGTTAGGCAGAAAAAGTAGTGGTTAAAAAAGATCACCTAAGAAATCACCTTGTGAAATCACCTAAGAAATCAGTGAGTAGCCAGGAAAGCCCTTGGTCTAGGTCCTGGAGCAGATGGTCTGTTAAGTCTCTTGAGGCTCCTCCAAGTCAGTATGATTGAACCTACAATCCACCAGGCTTGGAGCAGGATGAAAAGACATGTCTCTGTGGTCCCATGAAGAGTGTCAGTACCATGTAAGAATCACAAAAAGTATCTTAAGGTCTGTGACTTGTTAATGCATTTTATGTCCCCCTAAACCATTCAGCTACAGGTGGACTCAGTGGTCTGAGAGGACTTGTCCAACAGGAAAGAACCTCTGATTCTATCTCTGCAGCAAAGGCCTGAATGCTAATCTGCCAATACCAACCTGGTGAGCTCCTGGTAGCTGCTGCAAAGGAGACAGCCGGGGGACACGGAGCCCAGCTCCACCGTGGACACCTGCCCAGATGCTGAGTAGTTATTTGGACCGAAAAACAACAAAAAACCCCCGAAATCCCACCAGGACTGTGTGTATGGAGGAGAGTTACCAGTTAGCAAGTCTGTGCTCTGAAGCATAATCAACCCCCAAAAGAGAGAAAACCTCTAGTCCGCAGATGGCCAGTGCTAAAGCGTGAAGTATTTCTCTGGTGCCACAATGGTATTTAATAGCAGCACTAATGTTTACCTCAATATTGCCTTTAAAACCAAAGGTATTTATACACTCTGGAAAACAAACCAGAGAACAGGCAATGCAATTAACTCCATTCACTGAGTACAACGAGAAGCCTTGCCAGGACTGCCTGAGAAATCCAGAGCTTTAATGGGAATTACCAGCAGTCACCTAATAGAACTAGGTAATGGCTAATGAATAATCTATTCCATGCATTAAGTACTTCTTTCCATTTTAAAACTGTCTATGAATGTATTATTTACAGTCAAGTTTTACTTTCTAGAGCGGGTTTCCTGAAAGCTTTCACATGCAAAATACATTAGTCAGTTGTGCATAGTCCTTGGCATTATTTCTTGTACCATGCTAAAAACAATAAGCTCCAACTTTTCCCAGAAACAAAGAAGTTGAATTATTTTACCGAAGTTTCCTAGTTTGTTGAATGTTCACACCTCGTTGGCTGGACTATTCTCAGAAAGCAAACGGAGCAGGCAGGCTCCCACAACAAAAACCTATTGAGCAAGTGTTGTTTACACATTTCCCTCTGTCGCTCTGGAGACGACTTCAGTTCACTGTTTGGCCCATCTAGAAGTTGATTAACACGCTCAATGAAGCCCTTTCACCTCTGTTCCTGGGGCCAGTGCTGCTGGAGCAGTTCTGGGACAGCATGAGAATAACCAGCCAGTGCTGCCGCCGCACCCGCCGCCGACTCGGCGCTCGAGGACGTGCCAAGAACATCACCCTGAGGAGCCTCATCCCTGCAATTAGAGAGCCTTGCCTTTGGAGCACAGGAGGGTGAGCTCACCCAGAAACATGGTGATGCTGCCAGCAGTCGTGGTGACTTGTTCCCAATCCTGATCCCAGAAGGAACGGGGCAGTGACTGGAGCTGATGGGTACTGACCAAGTCTAACTAAGGGCTACAAGCAGTTCACTCTAAATAGCACCTCAGAGAAATAGAGACCAATAGATAATCCCTGGAAGTGTTCAAGCCCAGGTTGGACAGGGCTTGGAGCAGCCTTGGTCTAGTGGAAGGTGTCCCTGCCCATGGCAGAGAGTTGGGAGGAGATGGTATCTAAGGTCCCTTTGATCCTATGATTTTATGATTCCACGATGCATGATATTGAAACACTGCCACACCCGGACAAGAATAATCCAAATATATTTGTAAAGCATGTTGAAAGTACAGCTGAGTTTGATACTTAACATATCAAATATCGAAATTAAAGGTGTAAATGTTCCTTGCATGCACCTGATGTACCATATAGCCTTTGCACATGTAAATGATACTCCAACCCCTTGTGTGTTTTAAACACACACATTCTAAACTGCAGGTCTTACCATTTCCAGTTCCCAGGTCATGTCAATATCGAAGCAGAAGTAAAAGTAAGATTATAATTGAATCAAAATAAATGTTTCAAACACGAAAGATCAGAGATGAACATGCATAAAGTAACTACTGAACTGCAGAGTGTCTCACAGATGGGCTCCTGGGATTCGCAATCCATCACCAAAAGTGGGATCGAATGGATTCAGGTGGTCAGCACAGGTGTTGTGTTAAGACCTGTCAGCTTTTCCCACCCACTGCAACACCAACCCACTTCACAGAGGGGATAACCCAGATCAGGAGACCACAACAGGTGCTTTCCCAATGAAGTTGTTAAGTTGAGCTTCATCTTATACGTGTCCTTTGTCGTCCACAGAAGAGCTGCCTTTGGCATTCAAAGTGCATGCAGGAGCTGAATGAACACATGCAATTTGGGATGTGTAAGACGCTCCTCTCCCGCCCTCTCCATGCAAGGCAGTGTCACCAGACTCTCCTTTTGGTTAAAAAGCACATTTGTGTTCCTCTCTGTAACACCCGGACGTGTCATTTAGCCCCACTCAGCCCCAACTTCCCTCCTTATGAAATGACATTGATGTTTCCATATCACTCACCTCTTTTTGGGGCCTCCACAACTGGCAGTGATGTGCACCATGGAATGTCTGTAATAACAAATCCCTTATGCAGTTGACTGCCTCGGTAGGAGCACGGATCAGGTGTTTAATGCTGTCTGAGGTGCATCCACCTCACTGAGCTGGAATCTGAGTAAGTGAAAACTTTCCCATGTCAGTTTAAATCGCTTCGTTACCCGCACACACACACACACACATTGAGCAACAAGGATGGCAGATTCCAGACAAGTTGTTACCGGAGCATTTACCAAACAATAAGAGTGAATTAAGAGGAAGATTACAATCACAGAAACACAGAATGGCTGGGGCTGAAAGGGGCCTTGAGGATCATCCCGTTCCAACCCTTGGGCAGAGAATCAAATCACACACATCTGACGGTCTGTTTTCCAAAATGAAGGTTAAAAAGCACCAAGCAACTTACTGGATTTCTACACATTTTCTATTTTCTAAAAGCTTTCAGGACTGACCTCAACAAAACTCACTTTCTTGGGAACTGTGCCTGTATCAGTACAGAAGAATAAACTCATTACTACTGAGATAAAAACATTGAATAAATTCATCAGTCATTCTCATATTTCTCTATAATAAAGGACTCCCATCCACACCGAACAGTCCTAAAGGTGTCCCTATGCCTTGATCACCCTTTTCTGTATCAGGTTTATTAATCCACCATTGTCTCTGATCACACAGGCAGCACATGAAAAGGTCTGCACTGCCCAATACCCAGCTACAAAATAAGGTGGAATCAGAACACTGTGCTTTTAACACCTCCTGTCCTCCTGGACTAACCCAGGCCAGCTAGTCCAGTTTAAAATAAAATTAACTCCTCAATGTGAGGAACATCCTGTTACTCAGTCTGGTAGTCAAAGGTAATCAAACTATCCATGATTTGAACAGTTCCGCAGCTCCAAATTTCACAAATGCAGCAGCAAAAGAGTTTCATCCACAGCTGAGACACCAGAACAAGGCAGTACTTCACCCACAGTCACGCAGACATGTTCTGAAGAGATTTCCATGACCTCTACTACAGGTTTTTCACCTCCTGCCTCTTTCGTTTTACAAACTATTTGAAACCCCAGTGACCTGCAGAGTTCCTTTTTGTTGCTCAGTCTCCAGTGCTGACATGTCAGGTGCCTCTCCATAAGGTGGGACAATTGGGTTTCTGCTTCCAGAATGTCACAAGAGTGGAAAGGAGGGTTCTGACCCTCCACTGCTCCTTCCAAATACTTTTTAACATCCATTAGACAACTGACATCTGAGAGTATTACAGCTGCATCACTTGGGCAGCACCCCAGGAAGGCTGTGATCTCACCTCTGGGTGCACTAATTGACTGCACTACTGACCAAAACCTAATTCCACCCATGTTTCCATATTTATTTAATTTTTTAGCATTAAGGACTTCCCTAAGTAGACAACCTCAGCCCCAGGTAGGGAAAAGAGCTGTAAGAGTACAGGTGTTTGCACAGTACCTGTCAGTGTTCTGTGGATGGAGCTTATTTAAGGTGCATTAAATGGCATTTCACGTTATATGACAGCAAATTATGCCTCAGGCCTATATTTTTAATGGAAATTCATTACCATGGATATAAGTCTTGGTATACTCTTAGAAAATGCAAAGCAGACCCAGACTGGAGGCTGAGAGGTGTCGTGTGGATCATGGTCGGATCACAAGATAAATAATGTTTATCTAGTTGTTTTATTTAATAACAGAACATTATGTAATTTGAATGCCTACAACAAGCACCAAATGTAAACGAATTCTTTGTTTTTCTTGTCACTGAAATCTGGTGTTAATCAGATACATGGTTATATAGAAAATCCTTGGAATTAGAGAAGACTCAAATGGCTCGTTCATAATGGAAATTTTGAAACTTGTGGCAATAAATCTGAAGGAAGCAGCTTATCTCAAAACAACACAGAACACTTAAGATTTGAGTAAATCTGGGGTTACATAGGGATAAAAAAACTTGAGATTTTGGGATTTGTGATGAAATTAAAAAATACAACGAAATGCTAAACGCCAAAGTATTCATCCACCCACTTGCCATACACATAAATACATTTTCACGTATTTTAAATTTGGAGATATTTTACCTTTAAAGTGTTGCTCCACCCTGACTCAAGAACTGGATATTTTGCTCACACAGAACTTTCCACACTGCTCTGAAAACACAATGCCAGTGTGGAACACCTGCCAACCTTGCAGACGATCAAAGTCAGTGGGTGCTGTATCAACATACAAATATTTCATTCTGTAGAAGTCACTATCATTTGACCCAAACCCACTGAACTCAGTGGAAGCTTTTTATTGATGACAATCATTCCTTTTATTAAAACAAAGGGTTTGGACAAGAATTCAAATAAAACACAGTTCCATGCTGCTGTGCTCAGCTCAGGGATCATCTAGACACTCTTGATGGTCCCATGGCCCATTTTTATACAGGTCAAAAGGGAATTCACCAAGTCCTAAACATTTTGAAGTTTTAATGTTACGGGCCAGAATATTTTTATGACACGTCTAAGGCATAATATTCCTTTTAACTGGGTTCCAGAAAGAAAACCTGACTCCTTTAGATCTCACAGACATGTGAAAAATATGTGCTTCTTCAGCATCAGCATAGAATAGAAACAAGAAAAAGTATAGTAATGGGCAAAGATTAGTAATAACAAAAAATAGTAGTAACAGAATAGTAGTAATAAACAAAATCTATCAGTCTGCAGTCATTAGGCTGCACTAGGACAAACTATACATAGCTTGGTAGAACTTCCTTCTCATCCTGAAAATAAGTACATTTTAGGAGTCTCTACCATGTGCTTCTATTATGTATTTTTATTATAGTCTTATACTTTTTCTGTCTGTTGGCTTCACCCTTTAATGAACCTGCTACTGCTGCTTAATTCACTGTATGTCACTGCCTTCGACAGAAAATCATTGTCCATTCCAGAGCTGAAGACACTGTGTAATGCTGTTTTACAAGATGCAGTAAAATGGGTTATGGTGTAAGAGGGGCAAATCAGTGAGACACTCTGGCTCAGTCACAAAAATCTGGATAATCAGGAGTGATGGGAAGCAAATGCAGAAAAAAGAACGTGGCAGTTGAGTTTGCTAAAATTGCTTGAATATGGCAGGAGCTTTTCTAAATTTACAGAAGTGTCACAGTTAATTGCTTGTGAAACTCACTCTGGGTTTTTTTAGTCAGTCCTCAGTGTGAGCTAACAAGCTTTAGTTCTCTCTTCCCCTCTTATTTTTTAAGGACATGTGACTTTATTGCATTTGCAAGCAAAATCTAAACAGTTACCAATAAAATAAAATCAAACCAAAAGTAAGAGCTGGGAAGGAAACAAGCTGAGAATCATCAGCATTGCTCAGTCAGTCATCATTGCCCTCTCCTTCACTGGTCATCAAGTGAAGGATGTGCACTGGAACATATTCCCCCTCACACAGGGGCTCTCCATCCTTTCTCATGATGCAGGCGAGGCCGGGAACACCTGAGGGAGCACCTCTGCTCCTCTGGCATTTGGGACACAGGCTCTGCTATTCACAGAATCCCAGACTGCTTTGGCTTGGAAGGGACCTCAAAGCTCTTCTCATTCCACCCCCTGCCATGGGCAGGGACACCTCCCACTAGCCCAGGCTCCTCCAAGCCCTGTCCAACCTGGCCTTGGACACTTCCAGGGATGGGGAGTGCCCCTGTCCACAAGCAGGCCTGGGTTTCAGACAGAGCCATCACATGGGAGCAGCCTTCCTGAGAAGACAGTTTGCTCAGAGAGCTCCAGGTCAGTCAACAGAGACCAGAGAAACTCTGAAGAAGGGCTGAAAAAGCAAATCCAGCTGTGGGGATGTTCCAGACTCAATGTCCATTCCAGTTCTTTGCCCTCTCAGCAACTCTCACCACCATCAAAGTCCAGACAGCCACAGGCTGGGACCCATGATTCTATAAAGAAGAAATCAAACTTAAAAGCCTTGTTCAAATTAAATACCTGGAAAATCAACTTGTTCTAACTTATCTTCAGCAGCTTTGTTTAGAGATAAAGGCCAGTTGTGTGCAGACCTTCACCTGGTACCACCCCAGCATGGTTTGTTGGCTTTCTGGAGCCTTCCAGGAATTCAAGACAGGAAGCTGAGCCTGCCTTCACACAATGTTTGTAATTCATGGTCAGGTCATTCTTCAGAGTTTGAAAAAGATCTGCTTTAATGATTCTTTTTTATCAAAAATCCCCCCAACAACCCAAAACAAAACACAGGCCAAATCCCAACAGGTACAGCTTCCGCAAACATTGAAGTCCAATATTAGCCAAAATCTTGCTGATCAGAATATTTTTTAATTCAATATTTGCAAAGATGGACGACACTACATTTTGGAGAAAAGCTAAATAGATGTTCCAGTCTTTTGCTGGCTTTATTCAAAGACAGGTCAAAGCTCATTGCAGCAGCTCAGCATTTCCTTAAGGTATTTCCTCTGCATCATGGTTTATTCGTTTGAGTTTTGGGATTTTTTTCCATTTTCATGTGACAAATCTATGTTTTCAAATTATTAATAAATGGAAATTTTGGGCGAAGAATGCAAACTGAAGTTCTGCCTTAAAGAGGCAGAGGTTAGATCAAATATAGTATTAATTTATCAACACCTATAGTTCCTGCTTTTAGAAAAAGAACATAAAAAAGAACCACACCATACTGCCAAATAATACAGAAAAGGAGAGGCCAAAGCAAGCACATGAATATAGACAGAGAGAGCAAAACCAAAAGTATCCAAAGACAACCCTGTCCAGTAATCATCCTGTTCCAAGACGTGAGACTTGTACTACCAGAAAGATGTTTGGGGCTCACCATAGAATCATGGAATCCAGGAATAGTTTGGGTTGGAAGGGACCTTAAAGCCCATCCAGTGCCACCCCCTGCCATGGGCAGGGACACCTTCCACCAGCCCAGGTTACTCCAAGCCTCGTCCAACCTGGCCTTGGACACTGCCAGGGATGGGGCAGCCACAGCTTCTCTGGGCAACCTGTGCCAGGGTTTCACCACCCTCACAGGGACGAATTTCTTCTTCTAAATGCTCTGATTACAGACTTAGACTTGCTGATCTTAAAGGTCTTTTCCGACCTTAGTGATTCCATGATTCTGTGCTTTCACTGGGCACATTTCAGATGGGAGTTCAGCCCATTGGGTGCTACTGCAACCTGAGTCTCCCTTCCCCCTGGAAAAATTATTGCATGCACCTTGTGTTTAGCGTCTTCATGGAAGATGAAGTGTTCAGGTTTACAAAGCACTGAAGTAATTAGCAGCAAGACGGTGTCAGGCCAAAAGAAAAGAGCAGATTGCAGGAAAAGTTCAACAAGCAGAGGTTTGTTATGAAATGATAAAATACCATAATTCCTTTGTTTTCTACCTGTGAAAACAGGTAGAAAAGACGTTCTGCTCAACTCAGAAAACTAAGCATAACGCGAACAAAGCAATCAGAGATGTGTTCCTTAGATACCTGACCATGTAATTCTTCCACTTCTTTCTGTGCTCACAAATACATGAGCAAACACAGCACATGGAAATGCTTTCATTATGCTGCACCATTTTAGAAAGAAGGTAATTTTACTTCTATTAAAAAGAAATATCCAACTGTTTTCGGTAATTTTATCAAACTCATCCCCAAGCTAGAAAAAATTCAGAAGCAAGAGTAACGCAGACCAAAGTATGTACAGGTGGAGAGAGCCAACCCAAAAAAGTCTGAATTTCTTAATTTCATAAGAGCTCAGGCAACTGAGAATATATTTTTCTTGGAACCTTTTGTTGTCTCTTTGAAACAGCAGCCTATTTGTGAACAAGATCAAGTATTTTTCTACTATTCTTTCCTGACTTCCATCGTGGTCTTGCCTCATTGAGTACAATGAAAATTGTGTGCCATTGCCTTACCCTCCTAAAGAGGACTGAAAAATTCCACACTCACCCATTATTTATTTTACAAAACTTATTGACCTGATTCCATCTCTGGTTTCCTCTGTTTGCTGTGAAATAAGCCTGAAATGGCTTTTCTAAGTCTTTATTCCAGCCAACAATGGAAAAACATTGCCTTGACTGCAGAAAGAATGCACACTGATGACTTAAAGCCAGAGCAACCATCCCTCTGACCCACCTCTGGGCCTCCCTCTCCATCCTCTCCTGAACTCGGCAACCTTTGGGCTGCAAATGTTAGGCCCTGATGCAACTTATCTTTTCACCTTTTTTCCACTTCAAAAATTTGAGAAAAATCAAAATATTGGGAAGTGGGATCAAATGCTGTTAAGCACTGGCCAAAACTTACATAAAACTTACCTGCCATGCAAAATCAATCAAAGCAGGATTACATGGAATTCAAATCCCTTCAGCCTTTATCCCACGGGGTACTGGATGTAGGTGTGACTTCTCCTCAGGACAAAGAAGAGGAGACTGAGGTCAGACCTCACCAGGGTCTTGCAGGTTCCTCAGGAGGGGCAGCTCCGACCTCTGCTCTGGGGGGACCAGGGACAGCACCCAGGGAATGGCTGGAGCTGTGTCAGGGCAGGGTCAGGTTGGATCTCAGGACAAGGTTCTTCCCCCAGAGGGTGGTTGGCACTGACCAGGCTCCCCAGGGCAGTGGGCACAGCCCCAAGGCTGCCAGAGCTCCAGGAGGGTTTGGATGATCCTCTGGGGCACAGGGGGTGACTCTTGGGATGGGCCTGTACAGGGCCAGGAGTTGGACTGGATGATCCTTGTGGGTCCCTTCCAACTCAGCAGATCCTGTGATTTCGTGAAAATACTGAAGGGTGAAGCAAGCCTCATTTTTACATTAAAATTCATCAAATTCCCATTTCTGTCTTCCCTTTAACCTTTAAGTATTTGTCTTATTTGAAGCATGTTGCTCAGTAATCACACGACGATGGATATCATCCACTGTAAATTTGTCAAAACCACAAGCCAATTTTTTTGTAAGTCTTCAGTTTACCACTGGCTTCGGGGAAGATCAGTGAGTTTGGCATCAGCACAAGGTGAGGGTTCCTATAGGCACCGTGACCTTGATGTGAGCGCAGGTGAACACACAGACACACAAAACCTGTCAAAACAACAGTTCCTTAATGACAGGCTCTTTGACATGACATTTAGGCACCTAATTAAGACTCCTCGTTTACAAAAGTGCTCAGCAGCCAGCAGTCTCTGAGTCGTCTGAAGTTCAACTCCATGTTCCTATTTTTAATCTGAATTCAACCTGATTGCGCTGGTAAGTACAATAAACTGTTTTTAATGAGAAGGCTGGAAGGGTGTTGTAATTAATCACGTGCCCTGTTGCAAGGGAAAGGTGCTACTGTGAAGTCCCTGGAGCAGAGCTGCCAGGGAACCCTGAGCTCCAGAACCTGCCTTACCTAAACATTATATGTCAGTAGGCACAGGAACAGAATAACATGAGGAATTAGGTATCTGAAAGTCGTCTCACAACGAGAGAATTTAACCCAGATCTCACAGAATCACAGAATGTGCTGAGTTGGAAGGGACACACAAAGATCACCGAGTCCAACTCTTAACCCTGCACAGGACCATCTCCTTCATAACTGGGACATGAATCCATGTTCTTTTTGAAAATTCCTCCCCCAATAGCATATAATTTTCGCCTTAAAAGATACAAACAAAATCCAAAGCAAACAAAACCCCACAATGTACTGTTCAACATCATGTGACAAGAAGAGTCTTAAGACCACAGGACCTCCCCCCTGTCAGGAATTTGTGGGCACTGTCTGCCCTGCTCAATTTTACTGAGCATTACACAATTCCAAACACTTTTTGGATCACTTAATGGATTAAAATCCGTCAGCCTATAGCCAAAAAAAATAAAAAAAAAAGAGGAAGAAAAGAGGAAGAAAAGAGAAAGAAAAGAAGCGTCAAGTGACACATTAGAAGCACTATATTGTTGCTGAGTACTTAGAGCAGGTTCACCTTGACAGTCTGTCACAACATCACGGGATGTCCTGTCACAGATGAATCACCTGACACCCTTCTTACAAAGGAGAAGCACTGAATTCGAAGGAACATGACAAGCCATGATTTGCCTCAATCCTCCCAAACATGCTCAGGTGGAATGCAGGAGAGAAAGCCAAGAAGGAAGAGATGAAAGTTTAAGGCAACAACGTGGTATTTCAAGACAGCACGTGTTTCTCTCTGCTGTGCTTGATGGACATGGCATGACTAAATGGCTAAATATGAGGTTAATTAAAAACAAACAGTTCCTTTTAAAAAAGTGTATTATTGACCAAAAACATTATTTTCTCAGGAGCTTGTTACTCGAGCATTATTGACTTGATTGAGCATTATTAGCATGTCAATCACTTCCAGGCTATTTTTATAACCTTGTGCATGTTGTTTTATTGCAACATATACAGATAGAAAAGTAGATACACACAGTAAAGAGCACTGGAATTCATAATCTCTACCAACAATATCTGTTTTGTAGTGTCTGGGGCCATGAGGAGGCTATAGAGGGCTTTTTCCACTGGAGCAAACACAGGAATTGGATAATCACCTCTTTTAGCGTTGCTGGTTTGCTCCCTTGACCTCCTGTAGCCAGGCTTGTTGAGTCCCCAAGACCAAAGATGAGCTCATTGCCACATCTGCACAGCCCAGTATTAACTTCACACAAATCACAGTGGCTGCACACTTTGCAGAAGGATAGAGAGGGAATGAAAACCAACTCCCCAGAGCTACAGCAACAGAAATACCCGCAGTGACCAAGCAAGTTTCTCCATTTAATTGCCACTCCTTGGCTCTCCTTGGTCACCAAGAGATAAGGGGGCTGATTGCTGCCAAGAGCAGGCTGAAAGAGTTGGTACAAATAAATATCATTATGGATCCCAGATATTCCCATTACTTACCTGGTCAGACACACGGAGTAAACATGCCCCCAAACAGCCTGTTTTCTGTGTACAGTACAAGCTAATGCTGATAATGGTGACACTGTACAAAACATGTGTTTTCATTATTTATACTCTGGAAGACAGGAAGGTAACAAATGTCTGCATTGCAGGATAAGTCCTGGATCAGTTTCCAGGGCTACCTGAACCTTTTTCCCATTCAAAAGACTTTATTCTGTTTCATTGTTACTGAAGGAAATGAACTCTATTTTGTGTTCTTTACTTGAGGCAGTCAAAAAATCACTGTCAAATTCAAAGTACTGTGAAAAGCTAAAACCCTGAAAAGCATAAGCCAACCAAAGACCTTTCTGTAAAGTGACACCCATCCATTATAATGCCTGTTGGGCATTCACTGGCTCCAGCAAAAAAATGGGACATGGAAACAACGTGACTGTTTTCAATTTCAGCATTTCTTTGTCTTTTGTCTGTCACGACAAGGAATAAACCACAGCAAGCTGACAGTTCCTTGAAACTGAGCATCAAGTGGGACAGTAAATAAAGAAATAAGACAAATTATTTCCTTTTATGAAAACGTATAACCAAGAGATTTGTTAAGCCACCACCACGGTCACAAAGCTCTTGTTTCCTTTTGGCCCTGCATGAAGTTCAAACATCCTGTGCAGCTCCAGTATTTATTTGTGTCATGAAGCAAAACTTAAATATTCCTTTCATTTTACCTCTTCTTTTTTTTTTTTTTTTTTTCAGAGCTTGCTTCTTAAAAGCAAAGCTGAAGGAGAAACATAAGAGGATCCTGAAAAAAATCCTACAAAGTAGGACTCCGTAAGAAAAAAAGAAAATATAATTGTTACCTGAAACCTTTACTTCAACAGGTTTATATCAATAAGTCCTCATAAAACCTTTCAATGGATTGGCTGGATTATTCAAAATAGATAAATTAATCCAATTAATTCCCCCCCCCTTTTTTTTTTCTTTTTAATTTAAAGACATTTCTGCAGATGGTTTCCTGGGCCAGTAGATCACTGGAGGCTCCTTCCATCATGAACCCACTATGTCTCATGCTACAAACATGGTTGAACTACAGGATTTAAAGACTGTTCTTAAAAAAAAAAAAAAAGGGGAAAGCCCAAACTATTTGAAATACAGTGAGAAAAGGGAATCCAAATGCAAGCTGTGGTTTGAGTTCCTTCCATGGCTTGTAACATCACCACATGAGATCCCTGTATTGTGTCAGCTCAACAGTTACTACAACAGTCTGTTGTTACAATTATTAGCTCAACAGTTACTATTACAAAGATGAGCAGAAGATGAGGAAAAAACAAAGAAAATATGAACGTTATATTTTCCTGCATTCCTTTTAGAAAAAGAACGGCCTTCAGACAGAATTAAAAGGAGCTCCCAAGGCTACAGAGACTGAGAAAACTGAGATTTGGGTATAATTTTTATGTTAATAGAAAGATGTGAGTCCCCTCCTGCATCCCGCAAGCCTTTACTTCATGTCATTTTACTTTAAAATGACAATCTTAAAGGCAAAGGATGCTCCTTCCCTTTGCCAGCCCAGGACAAGAAATCCCATGGCCTCCTCAGGGTAAGTGTCCTCACTCACACTCTGGTCTATAATAAAGAGAAGGAGCAGGACAGGTCAGCACAGCAAATAAAAGAAAACCTTGGGTCTGTGATCCCTCAGTGAATCAAGAGGAAAAAACAAGAGTCATCATCCCAAAATCAACCTGGCAGGGGTGGGATCCTTAGGGAGCATCTGGGAGTCAACAACTCCTTCGGCAGACTGGGAACACCTCTCTATTTTTTCCTCCCAAAGCTTTGATCCCCAGGACCCCTAAACTGATCCCAGCTACACAAATGCTCCAGGTGGTGCAGCCCGGGGGAGCTGCAGTTGTTGCTCGGATCAACCCCGTGAGGCCGCTTTTTGCAGGAATCCTGTCCAGTGCTGGCCACCACTATCCCATCCAATCTTGTCACACTGAACTTGCACACAAGTCCCACAGGAGCAGGTGACAAACACCTCACAAGAACAAACAAATTCAGAAAAGTTAGCAACTCTATTTTCAGAAAGCAGAGGTGAAACGAGATCAGAGTAATAGCCTTGAACCACAGCTTGAAATCCAAAATCCTTGGAGTATGTAAAATTCACTGTACTATTGCTCTGCAGTGCACAGCACAGTTACTTGCCTCCTGGTGTCTTCAGAGGCTGTAGAATGCATGGGATTAACCTCTGACTAGATAAATAAAAGATTATTATTATCATGCAGCCTATATGTGTCCCATACATATGAAAACATCCATAGATGACCTGGTGCAAGACAAAGCACTGGCCAGTCATGTCTTCGGACATGCCAAGGGAAATAAAGACTAAAAAAAAATTTGTCATGACTTCCACTCAAAACAAAACACATTTGATTTTACAGGAGGGCAATATTTCCGGTGTATTCTTTGTAGTTCTGCCTCTAAGATCATGGAATATTGTACATGGATAAAAGCTGTCCTGTCATCACAAACAGTTGCTGGTTATGGAGGCTGCAAAGGCCAGAACTCTCCGTGGCTCAAGATTTCTCCATCACCAACATCCTGTAAAGTTGCACCCCCTCCTCCTGCCCAGCCCTATACCAGCTTTGTCCATGCTTTTCTCCCCATTCCATGAGTTTCTGTGTCTTCCTTTGTGGGAACTCCCAGCTGTGCTGGGAGTCACTTTGGAGAGCCGACACCAGCACCTATGGAAAGGTAAAAGTGGGAACTTAGATCTGGCGGGAAGGAAAGAATAGGAAAAGCTCTCTGACTGCAATTCCACAGTTACTGTCTATAAAGAAAGCACAACAAGGACTCCACCGCTCCTTACAAGATTGTAGAGAGGTCAGAAAAGCCTTGGCAATCTTTCCCCAGTATTTTTCATCAGGAGCCCTGAGAAACCCGGTCTCGGGGAAGGTGCCCCTGCCCATGGGAGGGGGTTGGTAATGGAAGATCTTTAAGGTCCCTTCCAACTCAAATTGTTCTGTGATGCTATAATTTTGAAGAACCAAACTGACTTTACCTGCACATGATTGAATTCACAAAATGACATGTGAGGTCACTTTTTTTGCTATTCCAAGACTTTTTTTGGTTTTCAAGCAGCTGCTCTGGGTCCCCTGGAGTTCTTGGAACTACGTCCATCTTTTCCACTGGACATGAAGAAGCTCTTGTGCTTTCAGACATCTTAGAAGCACTAGAAGAGGATTCCCTCCAGTGCTCAGTTTCTCACAGGTGTCTTACCCAGCTCTCTACACTATTCCTTTGCTTAGATTTCCCATCCAGAAAAAAGAAATGAGAACAGCCATGTTTTTATACTTCCCCGGAATGCTGTTAAGATAAATGCATTGAAGAGGGTGAAGTTGTCTGAATATTACACAAATGGGGATCACAAAAATCCCAGTGACACTTAGGCATAAAGGATTGAAAGAAAGGAACTTCCAGGGCACCTCTGGACTGACATACACCCCTCAAAATTAAAACAGTTGCCAGAGTACAAGGAGCTCCCATTGCTCTTCAGAAGAAAATTTTTAGACCTTAGCAATTCAGTATTTCTTTACATCACTGTAGGCACTATCAATACTGGTGCCATCACAAGTAGGTGGCTGACACCACATCACCCAGCAGCACCTTTTTCCTCCTCTCACACAGAGCCACAGACATCCAAAGCAGTTCTGGCATCATTGCTCAGATGAAAATCATTTTTCTAAATGATAAATTAATTTTAACATTTGAATTGGTGGTTTTTGTTTGGTTTGGGGTTTTTTTTCTTTTCTTTTTTTTTCTGAAATATTTATAAATGTACAGAATTCCGGTGTTCCTGGTACAAGGAACTAGAGTTTGTAAAAGGCCAAGCAGTCTACTTCAAACAAGCAAACAGACAAGAGAACACTGGCAAATTTTCAGAATCCCTCCAATTAATATTAAAACTGGATTTCGGCATCAAAGAGGGAAAGGGGCAAAAAAATTCTCATTCCATTTAAGAGTAAATACCTTTGAAATGGCAGTTGTAAAAACCATCAGAAATAGCATGCAGAGGAAATGCACTGGCATATATCCATTTGTGCATGTATTTTCCTGCTGGGTTTATACAATTGCTGTAAGTGAATGAAATCAATTTGAGGATCAAAACTCTTCCACGTTTTTAAAACATCATCATAATAATAATAATAAACTGCAGCTCATAGTTCTGCAGCCATTTCTAAGGTATCACTTTTTTGTCATAAGCTTTTCAACAGCTGTGACTCATAAACCATAAACAGCCCCAAGAAATTCTAAATGACATATGATTTATGATGTGTTTGTATCTCTCTGTATAAAAAACATTCTTTCTTTACATATAGGCTCAATGTGTTGGACACAGACAGCATGAGTCTCATATAAAAGGAAATCAGTGATGCAACCAGGACACCTGGCCATGAACTTCAGCTGAACCAGCAGGTTCTCTTTGGTGTCCTAATTAATTTTTTTAATACTGAATCGGAATGATTTGAACTGCCTGTATTGTCTCGAGGACAAGGGCTCTGATTTGAACAGTATACACTCATTTTTGTTATACTGAGACCCAGCATTCCAAGTCTGTGCCATGTGTGTGATCACATCTCATGCCAGAATATTTTCTTACTGGAATATTTTTAAGCTAAGGCACATACACCAGCTGTTGACAGTGCTCCACATTTCCCCCCAAAAAAGCAAAAAACAGAGCAAAGCCATTTTGACAACTTGCATCCAAGTTCCTTGGATAACTTCACATTATTGTTTCCTGTCACCACTGCATGATAGGAGTAAATCCAGGGGTTTACAGGCTGGACTGGGATTTCCTGGTTAAAATAAAACCCCAAACCAAAAATGCTTAACCACACCTCACAAGGAAGGTGTACAAACAGCACCGTGTGCAGTGCCGATGATCCTGCAGACGCACTTCAGGTAACCCTCAACAGCATGAAAGAACACCCTTTCCAGAAACATCAAGTCTGTATGACAGAACATCCAGAGGCAGCCAAAAGGACAGTGTAGAAAAGGTAAGAGCATCAGAGGGACACAATTCCATTTCTCGTATCTAAAGGATATGGTTCTGGTGCCCCCGACATAAGAGGGCCATGGAACTGTTGGAGTGAGTCTGACGGAGTCCATGAAGTCGATAAGGGGACTGGAGCACCTCCCCTATGGGGCAGATGGGAGAGTTGAGGCAGTGCAGCCTGGAGAGGAGAAGGTTGTGTGGAGACCTCAGAGCACCTCCTGGAATCTGAAGGGGCTACAGGGAACTGGAGAGGGACTGTTGATCAGGAACTGGAGTGACAGGACAAGAGGGAATGGGTTCAAACTGAAAGAGGGTGGGTTTGGATTGGATGTTAAGAGGAAATTCCTCCCCGTGAGGGTGGTGAGGCCCTGGCCCATGTTGCCCAAAGAAGCTGTGGCTGCCCCTGGATCCCTGGAAGTGTCCAAGGCCCAGTTGGAGCAACCTGGGCTAGTGGAAGGTGTCCCTGCCCATGGCACGGGGTTGGGCTTTCAGGCTTTCAGGTCCCCTCCAGCCCAAACCACTCTGGGATTGTGATTCTATAATTATCACTCAGGTTCTGGTTTGATGCAGCTCTGCTTATCTGTTTTTTCTCTTGCTGTGTTTTCTCTCATTGCCACATGTTCTCCTCCAACATTCACAGCTTGTGAAGGAGTTAAACTTCTTTTTATTCTTTTCCCAAAAAGCTTAACTTCTCAAAAAGCTGTCAGTTTGGGCCATCTATGGGTTCCCTTCGCTGCAATATAAACAAGCACTAAATATAACGTGTATTTCACAGGCAAATGACCACGTGGCAGTACAAAACTTTTTGTAAAAAAGGGCTTTGATGTATTGAATATTTTGCTGTAGCTGAAGCATGCACAAGGAATTGGTGCAGCACAGAACATCATGTGAAATTTAAGGTTGTATTCTTTGGGGTACTTAAATGTTGGCCTAAAACACCTGTAAACAAGTGCCTGTGAAAGTCCTCAGATGCCAACAAGCTACACTTTATTTGCAACAGAAAAATCTCAGTTTTGTTTTATGCAATTTGTTTTAAGTAATTTGTTACAGGCTGCAATATTTTTCTGAAACAGAAGGAAATTTAAAAGAGAAACCACAAAACAACTGGCTGCTGATATTTCTTGTTTCTTGAGTTAAAATAGGATAGTTCTTTTTCTCATTTCAAGGGTAAATCCAGCCAAAACAGGGGACATGATTAACTGTGAAGACTTGGGCATCCATTCAACAGTCAAGTACACACTTAAATAAACTGAAATAGCCATGCAAGCTATAGGTATATAAGACAATATATAATATAGATAACATAGGTTGACACAAGAACTTTCATTTAAAATATCCATCGAACCAATTAAGGCAGACACGTGATTTTCATGTTACTCTCTAGTAGGTGTTGCTCGGACAACAGAAACACTTCTCCAACACCACCTAATTGTAAGAATAAAGCCTCAAAATAAATCCTTGAATTAATCCTTCTGATTTAGAAGCCAGAAAGCCAGTTTATTTTATTTTGACTTCTTTAATTTTTTAAAAAAAAGAAAATAATCACTACATTACAGAATACGTAGCACAAGCTACATATATAATCACAAAAATTGTCAGACTAAAGGGGGAAAAGGTAATTTGAAATACTAAAAATCCTGTGTGCTTATTATTCCAAATGGCTTTTTCAATTTCCAAAACCACGCTGGAAGCAGTTTCTAGTTTTGATTTGTGGCAGAGACAAGTGAATGAAATGGTAGAACCCAAAATCCTGGTGAATGTAATGAAAGTAGACAACATATGGACAAGGTAAGCCAGCTAAAGGTGTGTCCTGGATGTAGAGAAAGCTTGGAACATCTCACCACTCAGACGTTCTGGACTAGCAGGAACCTGCACATGGATAAATAAAACCTTATAGAGAAAAATCTTACAGAGAAACACTTTCTGCAAAAAGGCGACTGCAAAGAAAATGAAGTGCACAGACAAATAAGTGGCCAAAGAATCCCACGACTTAAGGTGTCAGGAAACACAGGGAGGCAGCGGGAACTGCCAGAGGGGAGCATGAGCTTGCGAACGATGTTAAGACATCATTTGTTAAAAGGAGAAGATGCATTTCAGGATAAAGCAAAGCCACTTTGTAATGGAGAGAGGGCAAGTACTGCAGGCAGCCCTGGGGAAAACACAGTGGGTATGGGCAAGTTTCTCTCTGCTCTCACTCAGGATAATGATGTTGAACATGAAGCATGAGGCTTCATGGAAAAGAGAACTCCATCAAACAGGGGAGAAGCCCCAGCAGCCTGAAAAAACTCTGAGGAGAACCAAACCATTCTCAGCCCAGACTGAAGGAACATCATCTAAGAGTCATGATTTTAAGTTGGTTCGTTTGGGTTTTTTTACACCGAATGTAACATCAGCTATTCAGTAAATAGCAATGGGTTACTGGCTTCAGCATATTCCTGATTCCAGAGCAAGTTATGAAAGAAAAGGAAAAGCAGAATAAAAGGCAACATAAAGAAAAGCTGATCACGACAAAGGCTTGAGATAAAAGCACACAGCAGATCCCTGTGTTTTATAGTAACTGTAAGAACAGTGCAAGAAGGGGGAGAGAGTTGGCAAATTGTGACCTAGACTAGTAAATCGTTGTTCCTCATTTCCTACAATAGGAAAAAAATTGGAACATCTTATGAAATCAGCAAGAAACAGGCTCAAAAAGCAGGTCTCTATGTATCAGGCTGCTCCTGTGATGCCGAGTGCCAGAAGTTTTCCTGGATTTAAAAGCGACTGTTCAAATTCTTGGAGCAAAATATTCATCACGGGCTATTAAGCAACAAGAAACCATCTCTGGTTCAGGAATTCTTTTCACTGCAGACTGCTGCAGACTTGGAGAATAATTCCATGCCTGACAAGTTCCTGTGCCTCCCCGCACTATTGGCTTTTGACCACTTAAAAACCCCATAACACTGAGTTGAATGTCTCGTCCTGGTAGGGATGGACTGTGGTACCTGCACTCCAGAGCAGCTTCCCTGGTAGCTGGTGGAGGAGGGAGATTGGAGGACTTGGGGAGTCATTATCAGTTCCTTTGCCCACAGAAATTACTGGCTCTGGTCCCTGCAATTCACTTCCAGAGTATTTACATCCAGGCAAAAGCTAAGGAAGAGAAGTGTAAGCTGTAGTGTGATAATGCAGAAGACTACAAGGATAAAAAATGGTGACAGTGCATTTACTTTAAAATTTAGGAAAACATTTCTAAAACCCTCAAGCAATGACTGGGATAACCTTTCAGGAGAGAAAGTGGAACAAACAAGTGTTTTTAAGACTGAGGCTGAACATAACAAACATAGTATCCTGTGAAAGCAGCAGGTTGGACACAACAAGGTAAAGGATCCTTTGAAGCTTTACACTGATAATTTGGCTTATTTGTCTGGAGTTAATCTGTCATCTCCTTTGATTTGGAAGGAGCACAAATATTACCTTGTGCTCTGTGGTGGTGCACAGACCAAGGGCCAAGGAGAAATAATTGCTATGGCACAGAAATCAGAGCAGAGACACTGCTGTTCCATTTTGAACACACTTGTTGTAAAATGCTTAGAAAAGGTACAACCATCACACTTGTTTGGACTTTTGTCTCCCTCTCGCATTTGGAACACAAATACAGCTGCACAAGTATGACCCTAGCTTGCAAACAACCGATTGTGTAGACTTGAGCATTAGTTATAAATAAGTATATCTTTCTTTGGTCTTAAACCCCAAATTCTTTCCAGGGGAAGACTGTAATTAGTATGACATGGGGGCTTTTAGCAGATGTGAAACCGGATAGAGTGAGCTCTCCTATGAATAGCCTGAAACGAGGGCTGCCTTGCTTGGTTTGTAGTAATGGAGAGGAAATTGAGCATTAAATACAAATCAACAATCATTTATTTCACGGCGGCCGTGGGGCAGCACAGCCAGTGAAGTCACTCTTTTCAGCACCTTGCATCCTGCTGGACTATATTTACAGCTCCGGAGCTCCCATCTTTGGGAACGGCCACCTACGGGGTAACTCAAACAAAGAGTGATGGAGAGAGAAAGCAATTTAAGGTCCGCTTTTTATACACAAACATCAGAGGAGTGACGTTTTCTTTGCTTGCAATTTATGATGGGTCTTTAGATATATTCATTAAGCCATCACTCTCCCAGTCTGCAGCGAGGTCAGCATGGCACAGCACCACAAGCCAGGATAACAGGAGATATTAGCTGGATACTTGGACAATAAGTGAAGTCAGAAGATTTATTAGTTTTCTAATCCACAGACTGACCTGACTCTCCATTTAAAAGTTGAATAGGAAGTTGAAAATCCCCCCTAATGTTTTTGAGAGGTGTGAGGAGATGAGGAAAGCACCTGCAATGCATCACTCTGTTTAGATTGCAGCATGAAACGCTGGATTTGTTGGCTGCAGTGGTCTCTCAGTAGAGGGAACAGACAACAACAATCAAGGAGTTCACTGCTCATTATGTGTGAAGAGAAAAATGGAACGTTCTCCCCTGAAACATCAGGATGCTCTCAAGGTCAACAGCTCTAAAAAACTGCCAGGAAAAAAAAAATCTGATTTAAGCTCTGAACAGTTCAAGTTCATGCTAATGTTTGGATACAATTCCTTGTAAAATTTAAAAAAGAAAAAATATTATTTGCATATTTATCTGGTATCTGTGATGTACAGAGAGGAACTATAAGCGCTAGAAAAAAACCCCAGTGTCTTAATTGTACGCACTAAAATTACTCTGCACAGTGTTTTTGGGAGTGGGGAATTTCAAACTCAGGTTAGTTTCTGGTCAGGAAATATCTTTGAATCTATACCTATCCACCAACTTTCCTCATGACATATTTTTATTTGATGCTTTAGTTCAGCTCTTAAAAGTGATACAACTCCAAAAGATTGAAAGCTGCTGAGCAGTGGCATCCCCATCAATAATTTTCCCTGGTCATTATGTTTCTGAGTCAGTTCTCTACTGATGCACAAGAAGTTTTGTCACCTCAGAGGCTTGGGCTCAGCCGTGGATGCAGAAGGAGATCAAAATAATCTCAACAAACAACTCTAAAAGGAACCAGCTGACAAGCACAGAGTCCACCACGAGGTAGGAAGTTCTCAGTGAGTAGAAATAAACAGGATAGGAGACATTTAAACCAAATCCCAACTTCAGCTTTATTTGTTCTCTGGGTGCCTCAGAACTGAGACCAACTTCTGACAGATTAAATAGATGGTGCATGACATGGAGAAGTGGGATGGAGTAGGATTATTCACCTATTCCCATAGAATAGGTGAAATTTTCACACAAGAAACATTGGGGATCACACTTTTTGTCTAAAAAGGAGATGCTTTTTCACGTTTTAATTAACACTAATTCATTGCTACAGAACAGCCTTCACCTTTCCCAAACAGTCCAGTAAGATCACGGTTGCTGTTTGGGATATGAAAGGGAAATCAAACACACACAAACATGCAGAGTCTGCACAAGCTCCAAAAGTAACTGAAAATAACCAGTAGATGAAACATTTACTCATAATCATCCAGAAAGGATGTGGATCTGTATCCAGTTACAGATGATGCATGGAAAAAAATCTGTATCATCCCCTACAGTCAAGAAAGACTCTTCTACAGTGTTTCAACACTATGGACATCTGAAATTCAGTCTTATCCCACATTTTTAAACCACTAAAAGGCACATTCTTTACTGGAAGAGGAAAATGAATAAGTAAATCATGGAGAAACATGATTAATAGGTTTTAACTCAGAAATTCCCTGAGCAATCACAAGTACAGCAAGTCTACAAAGACCTTCCTCACCATCAAACACAAGGGCAATGATCCTGCTCTGCAAAAATATTACTTGGCAGCCAAGAATCACTTGCACTTCTCCGTTCTTGGGGCTGTTGAGTTCTGATGATAATTGAATAAATGACAGCTGGGTATTGCTGAGCTCCCCCAGGCAGCCTCTGCCATGCACCTTCCAACAGCATGGAATGGGGCTGGGAGGGAGGCAGGGCAACTGGGGGTGTGAAATGTGGTCAGGAGGATCCACATCAGCTACAAGTCAGCAAAAGATCATATTGCACAGAGGTGAAAGCCAAATGCTTCAGCCTTATCGCAGCTGTAACATTGCTGGAGGAACACAGCAGTGAGGATTTCTACCAGGACAAAGCACAGCCATGAGCTGACTTCTTCCACCACAAATATATGTGTTCCTTACACTGATGGCTTGGGATATGCCACGCAAATACTGACAGCACCCAAGGCAGGCTGCAATGAGCACTGATAAAAGATGGCCAAAGCAACACCCAGCTCCCTGCCCTCCTGTTCGCAGTGACAGCCTTTCTGATTTTGGCCACCACACATCTCAGCTAAATAGCGTGAGGAGGAGCTCTGATGCTTTCAGGCTTGATCATAAGAACAAGCTGAACTGAAATTACAAGTTTATGAAAACGGTTGGGTGTTCAGGATGATAATGCTTAACAGGGTCTCTAATCCGAACACGCTGGCAATAATCAGAGTTAATAAAATCAGATGCTTTCAAGAAAAAACTGCAGTCAATTTTTCTAACGTCTTGCTGCCAAGCGCTCACATTCTTCAGGGCACTGCTGACTCAGGGACAACTGGCCATGGACCAGCACCCCCAGGGCCCTTTCCCAGCACTGCTTTCCAGCCTCTCATTACCACTCTGTCCATACATCTGGGATTGCCGCATCCCAGGGGCAGAATCCAGCACTTCCCCTTGTTCAGATTCCTTCCCACGGTTCACCAGCCCTCTGGTTTGCCCAGGTCTCCCTGCAGGGCCTCCCTACCTTCCCGGCACTCCACAGCTCCTCCCAGTTTTGGGTCCTCTGCAAACTTGCTCAGTGCTCCTTCCAGTGCTGCGCACAAGTTACGTGTTCCACTACAGCCAAATAAGAATCCCACTCATCCACTGGGAGCTGTCACCAGCAGCATGGCCATCCCACCACCCTGGGATGGGTGGGACTCTCCACGACATTGCTGCGGTTGCTTGGTGGCACTGAACTGCTACGAACAGCTATAAAAGCAGAGCTGCTGGTTTCTTTGTGTGACTTTTACGTCTAGCACAAACAAATGCTACCGGGGGAAAAGCATTCCTGATTCTTCTTTTCTAGACAGATTTAGGGGAAAAAAAAAAAAAAAAAAAAAAAAAAAAAGCCGTGCTCGTTTTGGAATGTGAGTAATAAAGATCATTACCCTCAGTACCGACACCTTGTATAATTTGAAAAATGATGTGACTTTTGGGTAAACATGAACATGCCATAAAGAAGGTGTTCTTACATTAATTAAAAAAATCAAGTCTACAGGCTGGGTAATGAGCCAGAAAAAGGCCTGATTTTTAAAACATGCATTACAAGGCATGAATTATGTCCTCAACTATTTGAAGGTATTTATGGTCTACATTTTTTTAAGGCTATAGAATCAGAGACTATCTTTAGAAAGCCAGAAAACATAGAATAGATGTATGTTACCATATATTTTAAAATGCCATTCACAAACTACTAAATCAAACTGAACCACAAAAGAGCATTCAAAGTGTCCCTTGTACAGACAGTGAACAACACTGCAGATGAGCACGAGGAGCCTCAGCAATCAGGGAAACTTTTCTGTAGGCACTCATGAGCCGCAAATCTGAGCAGAGTTGATGGGAGTTTTGCTGAGTAAGAATTCAGTAGAAACCTCAGGGCTTGTCCCTGATACAGGTGCACAGCACAGCTCACAAAGTTTGCAGTGGAGCCCTCAATGAAGGCCTCAGAAATTGGCCAAATAGACGGAAATAACATCAGTTAAAAAATTCCCTAGAAATACCATGAAACTGGACACCACACATTACCACACTCAAAACGTTCAGAGCCTATTTGTTTAATTTGGATGAGTTTTCAAATAGCCCAGAACTAAAGTAATCAATGGCGGACACAACAACGTGAAGGAAATACTGAAGCTGATCCGTCACCAGAGCTGTTGAAAGAGGGCTCACAAATGCATCCAAGGGGCCTGTGCCAGACATGCCAGGGCATATTTTCTAAGCAAATGTTTTTAAAGGTTTGTGCAAAACCAATAAAAATGGAAATGACAATTGAAAAAAAAAATTAGTTCAGGCTCAAAATGAATTTATTTTACCATAAAGGGAGAAGACAAAGAAAAATGGAAAGGATATCATGAAGTGCAATTGTTATTTGTTAATTGTATGCAACTATAGGCAGGTTTGAGGTCAAGTGTTGGACAGACTGACTACATAAAAAGAACCAATATCTTGCCTTCAAGTCAGCAATCACAGATTATTTATACTTTTTACAGTCATCACTTTGTAGTACAATTCTTAGCCCGTAATACATCAAACAGCTCCTCAGTACCTTTAGGTTTCATCAAGATATTCTGCCCCACCAACACCAGTGGAGCCAAGACAATTTACCTCATGTGAGGATCTGGATCAAGATGAAGGTAGAGCTGGATTGTCTTTCTCTGGCTATTGAAAACACACAGGCTGAACACTACAGATAGACTTGGCAAAAAGCCCTGGCACTCCCAGTCAGCAGAAGGAAGCCTGTGAGAATAAGAGGTAGGGGAACATGAGGAGCCCCATATTCCAGGAACAGCCAGGTAGGGCAGCACCGCTGGTCCAGCTACAGCAGATCAGGGTCACCTCCCTCTAACACCTCCTGAAACCCATCAGAGCACAGGTACTTCACCAACATCAGCAGCTCTTCAACAAGGCTCTAGAGACACAGGCTTCTCTGGCTGACTTTTACTTAATTTCACTGGGAACATCTCAGTACAGGCAAATAGGACTGTGAGAGGAAGAGTTTTTGAAAGATCCTCAAAACACTCAAGGTGCTCCCATATACATGGACTTTGATAGTCACTCTCACAGCACAAGTCACTTCCCTCATGATCAACGGAATGCCTGTATCGATTTTTTAATTATATTTTTTGAAACAGTAACAGGACTATCCTTACTTACACTTTTCTCACTTCTGTCTTTTTTTTCCTATAGGCTATAGTACCTTACTTATTTTTTAATTTAAATCCACTGAATTCTGCACTTAAATCCATACCCCTTTAATGGTGCCCTCCTCTGGGTAACACCATCCCAGTTCCATGTTATGAAGCAGTTCTCTGTGAACTTCTAACTGGTCAAGGAGCTCCATCAGAGTACAATACCAGGGACAAATCAGACTAGAAAGTGTTAGAATTACATAGCCTTCTTCAGAACCACCAATCAGGTATATACTGAGCACTGAGATGCACAAACATCTCAGAACAGACCCTGTACTCAGCTCTGGGCCCAGCCTGCAACATCTCCTGCTCTGCAGTATTGACGTGCACCACCAAAACCCCTCAATAGCCAAATCTCCTCGTTGTCAAGTCTCCTCACCAAAATACAAATGACTGGCATGTAAAACATGCAACTTCAGAGATACAGGTACAACCAGCCATAATGTGCTTACCTGGAGGTCCACAAGGTTAGTTCCTGAGTGAGAGTGAACTTGGATGGAGCCCATCAATGTGACAACCCCAAGAAGTAGGTGCCTGTGCATCCTTTCTTCCTCATGTACCCTGTTTGGGAAGGGAACAGTCCTACAGCAGGCATAGCAAACCCACCTCAGGAACAGGGGTTCACATTGGCTTTCTTTCCTTCACTTGCAAAGAGCTACTCTGTCCACACTCCAGAGCAGCCCAACTTCTGCCTAAATCATCTCAACTAATAGTTGGTGTCAGGCCTAAACAGAAGAAAAGCACCAAAGCAAGGCCACCATGTTCAAGAAGAGCCATCTCACCCCATTCTCTGAGTGAGAGGTTCAGCTGAAACACACAACCTGCAAATTTTCCATTTCATCAAATCCTGCTAATAGAATTCTCCAATCTGGTAGTTTAAGCCGCACGTTAGAAAAAGCCAGAGAAACATTTGCTTTGGCACTGACAGGTTCTCAAGTTTTTCCAGTTGGAACAATGATAAATGACTTAACCCTGATCATTTTTCTAAAACCTGATTTTTTTTGTTTGACATTTATTTACAGTTTCTATAAACACTAACACCTATAAAACATGGTTTACTGTTTGATTGCTTGGTGGACAAGCAAGCCTTAAATATATAAATTATGAGCACCTAGTTAATGAGTGACATGACGGACATGAAGTTTTATTTACCATTGGCATGAGCCTTCATATAAAATTAGTGGCATAAGAAAGCCAGGTTTTGTGAATGCACATAGTCATACTTATTCATGGCCTGGCTCTTTTTTTTTCCCCCTTCTTCTTCTTCTTTTTTTTTTGGTGTGTGTGTGTTTTTTTGGGTTTTTTTTTGTTTTTTTGTTTTTTTTAAAAGACTTGACATAAGACTGTGGCCTATGTGTAATTTCATTGCCTGGAGCAAGGTTAGGGGAAAGCTGCTCCATCTGGCAATTTCCCTTTGACTGGCACATAGTTAAACAATGATGCAGTTTGACAAATTTCAAACCCTGCTTATGAAAAAATAACATAAACACAATAGTCACTCTGAGTAGATTGTCCACCTGTGCAAGCGGGCATGAAGTGTTAAGTAAAGGCTGCTGGTAATGAATAAAGATGCAGGGCATAGCTGGATTAGGTCGTTCCAAATGTAAATCACTGTCAGATAAAGCACTTGTGTTTACATGTAGCATTAATATTTTGATCAGTATGTTTAAGAGAATTAGCTTCTTAATGCAGATGTTCTCATTTGGACCTTCACACCCGGAGCTTCAGCCAACTCCTTTACCATCAGTTATGTCAACATGTCATAAATCTTCGCTGCTTTAAGTCCTATTTTAAACAAAGCTTTGTTGTAAAATTTGGAGGCGTGTTTCCTTCGGGCTTTATTTTTGGCAAATTTCTTGTTATTTTGTTGAAAATCTGACACATTAATGTCCAATTAACCATCTTTGAGTATTTTACTGACAGGGATCCCAGCAGCAATCAAATGCCTTTTTATTGTGAGGACCTCCCTGCCCCCCCCACCCAGCCAGCTGTATCCATTATGTGAACAAGGAGTCTTTACATCTTGATGCACAAACAATAAAGGCATTACCCTTGGTGGAAATGGGACATGTCTCTCAACAGCTACACAGTCTGTGCCCTTTTGGACTACTTATTGTAAAGGTAAATGCTCACTAAATGGTCACAAAATGCTCACAAAACGGGAAAGTTCCAACACAGAATTCACGGACAGTCGGCGTTTTCTTTTTCAAACAAGGAAAATCTTTTAACGTCTCCAAGTTATTTTAACATCCATGTCGTTCTTGTGAGGACATGTGGGACACGACACCCGAGATAAAACACAGCCCACACACAAAACTGCTAATTCTCTCTCAGGTCCTTATGACTGTACCGATGGTGTCACTTTGTAAACTTCACAGGTTTACCTTTCATGAGATGAACATTGCCCCTTTTCTAATTAGGGATTTTACATTCTCTCAAATGTCAGGGAATTTTTTTTTTTTCTTCCAGGTACTTCTGAATGTTGCAAATGAAATGTTAATTTATTCTTAAATCAATCACCTTTTAAAGGAAAATTAATTAATTTTCGCTTTGTGTAGCAAACAAGATATCCCACAAATCAAGATTTTTTTTCAGAAATTTTGAATAAAAGAATGAGAAAGAGAAATATTTGCACTTTGAAGGGTCTGTGTTTCATATAAAACACTTTGCATGCCTCTGATTAACCATGGAGTTCTAAACTTCAATGAATTGTTACTATGACTGGTTTTCTAACTACACTTTGTAAACACTTGCCTGTCTCCCACCTATCATCCCATAAATCACAATCATTGTCAAGAATTAACACACACTTTTGCAGGACTTGGACTGTCTGGAAGGCCATCTTACCTTTCCAGAGCTTTTGTTGTTATTGCAATCAAGAAACTGGGTGAAGTTTTTAAACAATTCCCTCTCCTTCATTAATTTGTTACAACACTGTTGCTGTGAGAGAGCTCACATTCACAGGAGCAAGACTTGGCAACAGGGGTATTTGGGTCATACATTGATCATCCTGATCTGGGAGTTGTGGAATGCGGATCCATCGTGAGGAAAAAAATTGGAAAACTGTCAAAGTTTTGGGGTTGGCACAGTCCTTTGGGTAAAACAAAAAACAAGTATCACATTAAAAATACCACAAAGGAAATCGGTAAGATGGGACAAAAGTGCCATCTGGCCTTAGACCCCAAGACAAACAGAATCATAGAATCCCAGAATGGTTTGGGTTGGAAGGGACCTTACAGATCATCTTGTTCCAACCCCGTGCCATGGGCAGGGACACCTTCCACTAGCCCAGGTTGCTCCAAGCCCCGTCCAACCTGGCCTTGGACACTTCCAGGGATCCAGGGGCAGCCACAGCTTCGCTGGGCAACCTGGGCCAGGGTTTCACCACCCTCACAGCCAAGAATTCTTTCCCACTATCCCATCTAACCCTGGTCTCTGTCAGTTTGAAGCCATTCCCCCTTTTTCTGCCACTCCAGGCCTTTACAAATAGTTTCTCTCCATCTTTCTTGCTGGCTCCCTTCAGGCACTGGAAGGTCACAATTAGGTCACCCCAAAGCCTTCTTTTTTCCAGGCTGAACAATCCCAGGTCTCTCAGCCCTTCCTCACAGCAGAGCTGCTCCATCCCTCTCATCATCTCAGTGCCTCCTCTAGACTCACTCCAACAGGTCAATGTCCTTCCTGTGCCGGGACCCCAGAGCTGGATCTGGTTATTGAAAGGAACACACAGAAAACACAGAAAACAATTTGGTGTCTCGCTGATGTAACTGCTCTGATAAGGGTTTAATAATTAAGCCACCCAAAGCACTGCAGGAAAAGCTACCATGGATTATTTCCCAGGGCAGAAGGGCTGACACATTTCACAGATCATATTTTTTTTTTTTGTCTGTCATGTAAAATGAAAATCCAGAGACAATAAAAAGTGAAAGGCTGAAAACATTGTTTTAAGACTGGAGTCTCATCGTGGTCACAAGCCAAAAATACATTATGCAGATACTTAACCAAATTCCTGAGCAATTCCACCATCCCCTCTGCACCAGGATTGCTGCTACTGCCCAGGAGATGGTGCTCCGAAGGGACTGAGGAATAGGACCAAGCAGGCGTAGCATCAATTACTAAATCAGGATTTTGCCTCCCATTTTGCATTTTGAATATTTATTTGCCAAAACTTTTATTTGCCTACATCTCCATGCCCCCAGATATCCTGGAGCTGTCTTGGGATGAGTGACTTCTTTTTCTGAGTTTAGCAGCTATTTCTAATGTATTAATTTTCAATAAACCTGCAGGTGGAATGAGCATATTCTGTTAAAGACCTAAAGCTGAGGGAGAGACACCATCCTTGGCTGCTGAGCTGGACAAAACTCATTTCCCAAGTGGTAAAACTGGAGGATGACAAGCCCTTTCTGGTTGCACCAATTTGTGTAAAACTGCCACACCACAGTCTGTCAGCCTCGTTGCATCTGTGCGGTGACGAAAACAGCATCGTATGTGGATTTAAACACAAAACTATAGAACCACAGAAAATCCTGAGTTGGGAGGGACCCACAAGAATCCTCAAGTCCAACTCCTGACCCTGCACGGGACACCCCAATTTGGGGCATCAACTTCACAGTGCCACTGCCTCTTCAGAGAGTGAAGTTGTCAGACCCACCAAATTCTGACCTGGTGTCATGGAAGATACACACAGGCCAGAGTCTGGCCCTGGTTTCCCCCTGGAAACCCTCAAAGAAAGAAAAAGCAGAAGTATTTTTGGTGAGTGGAATGTTTTCATTTAACTTCAGAAAGCCATTCACTAAAAAAATGAATGAAGAGCTGGTTGATCAACTTGGACACCATAACTATTAAGCCAGAATCAAAATTCAACTCCTGAAACATTCAGGGAAGAAAAATCAAACCACAAAACCAGTGTGACTTGCCAAAAATGCCAAACATTACTCCTCATTCTCTTACTTGAATTCCAGAGATTTACTAACAAAAAAATCATTATAAACATTAAAACCTGCCCATTGCTTTGCAATTGCACACTGCAAGAATTACATGAAGCATCCTCACCTCAGAGAGAAATCAAAAAAGTCAAGGCCCTAAATGTCATCTTAACTTCCAAAACTACCCCAGCAAACTCCAAGACAAAGCTGAAGATGCCTCACTGCTCCTTCCAGTCGGCTGTGTGCATCTTTCTTCAGATGATCCCCCAAAGCTTCACTCTTCCCTCCTTTTCTCTGAGCTTTAGGACATCCATGGAAAAGTCTTGAGGAAAGGGCTGGTCACCTGCTCCAGTTGCACTGCTAGAAAGCTCTAGAAGGAGCAGGGAGGAAAATCCTCATTCTGAAAGCCTACACTGATGCTCTTGAGAGTACAATATCAAATATCATATATTTGATATTCAGGCTTTGATTTTCTGACCTTTCAGCGGCTCTGTGGTCTCTCCCTCTCTCATTTTAGGAAAGACACCACCACAACCTTTATCATTTTCTGCTCTTTTAAGTTCTACCACTCTGAAATCAGTTTTGAGATCTCCAATGTATATACAAAAATTGGATTCACTTTTACTCCTTGTGTGATTTCAGTGTTTTCTAAAGGTTAACTACTTCTCCTCCACTTCTGTTCTAATTTAGTAATGGCAAACCAATGAAAGCCCTTTCTTAAAAACACCAGCATATAATCTTTTAATAATGGTACACAAAAACATTTACTGAAAAAAATCCCTGAAAACAAACCTCAATAACTCATACTCCAAAAGTTTCCAAATTAAAAATCCAGTTGATATAAACATAATAAATACATCCATATCTAGACAGTATTACTAAAAATATATTTAGAAGAAATAAAGTCTCCTGCTGAATAAGGCTCAGAATGCTGGTTCCTAAATATTCTTATTGCCTGGAATGAAATCACATCCTTCAGCACTTGTTGTTGGTTATGCTAATCCTTTAATATTACTATTTATTCCAGCTGAGAAAAAAGGGCTAGGCCAGCTGTTCCAAACGTCAGCATTTTAATGTTCTCAGTGTGGGTGTAATATTTTATCACCTGTTCTTTATGTTCTGTGTCTCAATTCATACATTAAATCCTCTGTCAGAGTTACTTAGGGGGATAGAGATCAGTTTATACTGATTTAAGACTGCAATAAAAGCTGCACAACAGTGTGAAAAGATATAAAATGCTGGTGACGTAGCTGTGCTCCCTTACACCTTTGCATGGGCCTAAGAAGAGCTGCAGAATCCAACCCCCACACATTTCTGGGACCCAACTTGAGCCCAAACAGCCTGTAGTGTCGTAGGAAAAGGTTCTGCTTTAAAGAAAGTATCACTTGCCCCTTTTAAAATTCGAAACTATAATCTTTCTATCACAAGAAAGAATGTTACAGCTAAAAACGGCCTGGGCGACTCTTCAGAGAGGGAAGTAGGACAGTACGACCGAAAAGGAATAAGGTTATTTTTGTGGTATTGACTTATTAGGGGGGGGAAAAAAAAAGGAAAAGAAAAATCAAAGCTTTTCTTTTACTGAGCTTTCAATTTCTTCATCAACCCCACAACAAAGGTACAGGATATCTCAATTCACTCATTTTCTTGAAGGTCATTTTTACTCAAGTATCGTGTCAAACCCCAGATGAAAAATAATGGATGCACAGAGGGAAAAGTTTAGAAGGTATTACCCAACGCTCCAAAGAAAATGGAGGCGTTTGTAAGGAAATACATGGTCCTGGATCAGTCCCTACCCAGACTATTTATTCTTACCCAAAATAGAATGTGTCAATCAATGCCTTCTAATGACTCTGTAGAGCTAAGGCTGTAGGAAATGTGATTTGTAGAGTCTGCCTTTGTTAGTAGAATGTTTAGGATTTTTAAGAAGTATTATGTGTCAGTGATGTGTTGGATTCCTTTTGCCTGACTGTCTAAGCACAGGGAGACAACACCAGTGAGTTTTGGAAATCTCCATCTATTACACAACCACGTTGGCTCTGACAAGGCTGCAGAGAACCTCAAACCCTGTTCTCCACCTTCTGCTCATGACAAGGAATTGCTGCCAATATTTCTATTTATTTACAGCCAAAGGCTCTAGTCCTGGTCAGTAAAGGCTCTACAAATAGACAAGGAAAAGATCAAACCAACAGGTTTCTTGCATTCCTCTTTTGTTCGTCTCTAGTGACTTCTTGGGGAAATGCCCAAAGACTTCCCTAATTCCTGGTGTACAAGCAGAACTACTGCTTCAAATGTCACTTCCCCAAACCTGCCAGGGCTCAGGGAGTGTTTGGACAACGCTCTCAGAGATGTGGTGGGATTTTTGGAGTGTCTGTGCAGGGTCAGGAGTTGGACTGATGATCCTTGTGGGTCCCTTCCAATCAGGATATTCTAGGATTCAACTTAATTTCTTCTCACACACAATTTTAACACCTCAGTTTCAGCTACAGAGTCTTGCAAGGTTCTTTCTGATTGTGCTTTCTCTGTCACTCCTCAATTATCTACCCATTTGGAAATGCATTTGCACAGATATTTTAATGGCTGTGTTCACCTGATGCCGAGTGCAAATAAAGACATACCTTAGGCTACCCTGACCCAAACCAGGTTTGGTCACAAAAGTAAGCAAAATCTAGAATTATTTTCATATTATCTTAACACAAGATGTAAGTGTTGATTATAAGTTTCTAATAATCAATATGAACAGGCCCCAGACCAAATGAAAAAATATCTGCAGTCCTAAGAGGAACAAGTTGCCTGGAGAGGCTGTGGAATCTCCTTCTCCGGAGATATTCAAAACCTGTTTGGACACAGTCCTGTGCAACCTGCTCTAGGTGAACCTGCTTTAGCTGTGGGGTTGGACTAGGTGATCTGCAGAGGTCCCTTCCAGCCCCAAACATTCCATGATTCTGTGATTTCCTGCAGCCGCAAAGTTACTAATAAGATTTGAAGATTTATCAGTACATAGGAATTCATTTGGTAAATACTGTAATTTGCTTTATTGGCAATGAGCAATAAGGACATTTTGCTAACAAAGGGTCATTTACAAATGCTTTGATTCCTCCTTCAAAAAATATATCAGATACCTTTATGAAATTTTAATTGCCTTCCAAAATACACAGTCCTTTGCTTCCTGACTAAACTCACCCATCAAAAGGTTTGCACAGCGGGAAAGTGCTGCTCTCTGACAGTCAGAGCTGACCTTCTCCCGCTCCAGAGCAAAGGAAGGGAGCACCCTGCTCTTCCTCACTGCAGCTGGGCAACACAGACTCAATGTCCTCATCATGAACTGACAAGCAGATGATACCTTAGAGGAGTGCAGTGGTAATTAAACACAGCTAATTACAACCCAGTGCTGTGGAAGGCAATTGTTTGTGGACAGCGTGTGATGGTTCCCCAGACGATCAGTCTCCCAACCAAGTCTTCATTCAAAGCTTTCCTGGAATAACCCCAGAGCCTTGGTCTCTTAAATGCTCAGAATTAAGTAAAGTTGAATATGGAAAGAAATTGCTTAGTACAAAGCTGAATTCAACGTGGGACTCAGGTGCTCTGGTAGTCCTTGCACAGGAAAAATTCTGAGTGAAATCAAGAGAAGTTTTGGCTGATGAAACCAGCATTTCAGTCAAACTGTGCCTAAATGGAGGGGAGAGAAGAAACTCCCAGTAAGTCCAAATCATAGAATCATTAAAGTTGGAAAAGACCTCCAGGATCATCAGATCCAATCTTTGATCAAACCCCACCATGGCCACTAAACCACATCAACAAGTGCCACAGTAAATAAAGACAAGTCTGCTTTTCCAAACACATCCCAAGACAAAGTTTACTGCTAAGCCATATATTCTGCTACCCCATTACCTACAAAGGTTTGACAGTGATAGGAGGTAAAGTCTTCTGCATGAACAACATTTTTCAATTGTTTTACTACAATTAACTAATACAAACAATTTAGATACCCACAAACTTCTCATCCCAGTGCTGAGAGCAGTACAACAGTAAAGGTCTCAATCAATTTAAATATACTATCCATTTAAAATATATTTTCTAACCTTCAGAGGGACAAGGCAAGGTCTTGCTTAGACAACAAGCTCAGGATCAGCCAGGAAAATAACAATATAATTAAATACCGTGATTTTTATATATATATTTTTTATATTTATATTTTTAATATAATTAAAAAACCTATTTTCTTTCTGCCCAGTACTGACAAGTGACAGTTGTTCTGTACCTAAAAAAACTTCAGTCAATTCTATGTTTGCTTTTCCTCTCTGAACCTTCTGAGGATTAAGAACATCTAATAACATTGAAGGATAAACCACAATATTTTGTCACCTGCCACAGTCAGCCTGTCCCAAGTTCTCTCTGTCAAGAGCACCCAGCAGTTCTCGAGAGTCACAACAGAACCATCATCTCTTTTTCTCATGTTCTCAACTCTGACAAAATATTCACCAGCCAATATCCACTTTTTAGTCCAAATTTATTGCCACTGGGATAATGAGTAAGTGCTCAGCAAATCCAGGCTGGGGGCTACATCTGCCCTGCACTTACACCTTCCACAGCACAACCACATCCTTAGCCACGGCTGCTGGCTCTCTGCATGGTGCAGTAACAGGGGTTAATTATACATTGACACCTCCTCCTCCTCCTAATTTAGGAGCCTACAAACTTGAGGAAGGATTTGTTTCTGTTCCTGCAAAATAATGATTGCTTTAAACAACTAAGCATCTGTCCTCTGCAAGCATTCAGCGGCACGGCAGGGCAGTGTAAATGACTAATTATGTTAGATAATTTGAACTTTCACAGATTTCTCAGATGCAGTGTATGAAATACACTGTCAGGTGATCATTAAGCAGCACACACCACAGCTCTAAGCACGTGTAATTGTCTGCTGGATGCTTTGTAGGTTATGAGGGCTTTCTAATGTAAGGCTTAACTATTTATACTTGAAAAAAAAAAATATGTTGAGGCGGCAAAATGCTCCAGAGGCAGCACATTCCAACATTGAGGGCTGACAATACTGAAGAGGGGTTAGAGATTCTGCCACTAATATTGAGTCATCCCTTTGTGCATCACACTGCTGTCTGCTCGTGCCAGTTTAATTATGAATCTCTCAGGGTGTGGGTTGTCTCTCCTTCGATGTCTGTACAATGTCCAGGGCTGTAGGGCTTGATCTCAGCTGGGACCTCGAGGCACTAACGCCACAAAAGTATTACTAACAACAGTAAAGCAGTTCTTTGATCACATTGAATTTTGAGAATTTAGTGCAGCAATGGTTCAAAAATGAGTAGCGACCTGCCAGAACCTTATTTATCATCGTGCAGCCACAATCTGCCAAAGCAAGGCAAAGCACTAAATTCCTCTCTGCTGAAACACTACCTGCTTAAATGGGGTTACTGGAAGAGTGAATGCAGCATTCTGAGTATAAAGATGCTCAGGATTCATTCGTAAGCACAGAGAGAGAAAGAAAAAAAAAAAAGAAAAAATTCTCATTTACGTATAAATAAATAGTTAGCTCTTTAAATGTTTAACAATAAATTGATTGTACATGTAGAACATAGACTGGCTTTCTTCCAGCTCTGCAGAATCCTAATTAGTGGTGTTGGAACTGTGTATTTGTGTAAGTGATTAGACTGTTACAGTGATCCACACAGAGTTAAGAAACAGTGCAGATGATTACTGATTATGGAAATGTTTACAGGATCTAAATGAAGTGACCCACAGAGTTCCCTGGTATCCTCTTACCCCAGAGCATTGCAAAACATATCCCCACGGCAGCCACTGTCACCCCTTGGCTGCCCACAGTAACCGCTGCTCTTTCCAGCTGCTTCTAAAGCATTTCTGAAGTTTCTTTTGAGGTCCTTTTCAGGACTTGCTGTAATATCAAATTTTCTAACAACCATGTCTGCTTCTATAAACACGTTTTCCTGTTCCCTGAGCATTTTGCCTTGAACTTACACTTCAGGGATGAGCGAGGCAGAGGGCACATGAGAGCACTGAGAGCTGTGGGTGGGCACAGAAACGCTGTGTGCTCTCCAGTTTGACCTCTCCTGCTTAAACCAGGACTGGGGACACAGTCTCCAGCTAATCGAGCACTCTCCTTACCTTTGTGGTTTATCTTGAGGATGATCCATGGGACAAGCCTTACTTTTGAAAGCCTAGGTTGAATTTTCACGGCAGATGAACGCAGCAGGTCAGGATCCTGCCAGTTCTCTCCTGGCAGGAAGCTCTTCAGCTGCTCAGGGTTCCTTGACAATCAAACCTACTCCTTGTTTTCTGTTCTATAGAAAGCACATTGTGATAGTTCCTACTGATTTGTGACACCTTTTTTTTTTTTTTTGCAGACCTTCATAGAAGTCAAAAAAATGCAGTGAGACCCAGCCTAGCTTGGAAGAGCTTCTCCACAGCCCTTGAGCAGCAACTGCCAAATATTCTGTGACTGAATATAAAAAAAAAAACCCTAGACTAAAGAAGAATCTGGAGTCTGACTCAAACCACCATCTAAATGGAGCCTCCACCAAGGTTTTGGGTCAAGGGCTTTTCAGTTCCTGAGTTTTGGTTCTGGCCCGTCTCCAGCAGGACCACAGATCTGGCAAAGATTTTTGGAATTAGGGTAGCCAGGAACCCACTTATTAGGCCTTCAAACTATCAACTAACATTCCCCCACCCCGCAAACAAACTGCACAGGGGAAAAAAAAAAGTAAATAAGAGCATCACTTACTGATATTCTTCAAAATTATGCTCACAACATCTGACAAATACAAGTTCCTCTAAATAAAATAATATGCTTCAGATGGAGGTTTAACTGTAAAAATGAACACTACACTTCTTTTTCCCTTTCTGCCTTGGAAGGAAAGCGTACTCCATGGATACAAACACTTTATCCAGAAACCAAATTAATTCAAATTTCACCAGAATATCTACTTTTAGCAAGAAATTGGACTGCAAACTGGTGTATCATGACTCTGGAAGGGAAGGGAGCCACCGTCTCACAGCCACACAAACTCAGGTGATGACCAGGGAATTCAGTGGAATCCCTTCCATCGCCTCCTGCCTCCTGACAAGCTCCCGTTGTCAAATCACATCACTAGAAATTGTGTTTTACAGAGTGGTTAAAAAAATGGTGAGAACACCAGCATAATATTTTAGGGCTCACTTAAGAAGCCTCAGAATGCTGAGGGCTTTCCCTCCGCCCTCCTCCGGTAATTGCTATTTAAAGATCATTTGAATGACCTTCTAGTACATCTTAGCCATCTTTTTATTTACTTGTCTGGTAAAACCCAATCCTTCATCAGGCCAAATAGTCAAAGAGATGGAAAATTTAAACCTTTCCAGCTCCTGAAGGAAAGTTTCTCCCAACAGCTGTCTTGCTTTATGAAAGCATGAAGTCAGTGCGTCCAATCTCATGCCATCAATCACCGGGGCTGACATTTCCTGCAAACTGTGTCCACAAGACAAACGGGGAAAGAGAACCTAAAAGGAACAACAAATTGCCAAAAAGCAGATGGAATTATGTGCTCTTGTTTATAGTTGGCTGTTCAAATGAGCCTGGTCTAAATGCCTTCCCCTTCGGAATTATAGCACTAAGCAGTCAATTTGCATCACTGCTGAAAACACCTGACACTCGTATTAAGAAATATTGGGTTTAATTGCAGTCCATTAAAATGTGGAAATGCCTTCAGTGTAGGATTAATGATTTAAGTGAACTGTCGGCTTTCAGAGTATTTTTAGGCCCTCCTCCTGCAGATGCAAACATCCTCTTGCTCCCCTCCCGCCCTGAACTTTCGTAAAAAAGGTCTGCCACATGTTTCTCATCTCCAGGCTTTAGGTAAGTAGCATTTAAACCAACTCTGAACATCCAGCATCTATGATTTGTGACTTTCAGAAGAGTGTTTGTGTACACAAAAGGATGTGAAATTGTTGTTTTGACTTTAATCTAAATAATTTTCATTTCCTCTTACGGTGAATATTTTCTCCACATACCAAAACAGGATTTTGGGCTTGTCAGTTCTTATATATGCACAAGAATGAAGTTACAGGCTGGATGGAACACACTGACCGCTGGTGCTCCCTTCCTGAATTCCCTTTACATACACAGTTAACTTCTGCCCCAGACAAAACTTGCACTTGGATTTCAGTTGCACTGGCATTTAGCTCTGCAGGGAGAGTGAGGGGAAGAGCTGTTGGTGCTGACAATTTTAAAATCACAGGGAAAAAATCATTAATTGGCTTGGATTCAGTGCATTGCATACTGTAAATGCAAATATAAATGTTGTTATTATCTGGAAAAAAAAATAAATCTGTTTCTTGGGTGAAATCACCAGGAGTTAAACTGCCAAACAATTGTTTGACATCCTGGGATGCTAAAAACAGAGCTGCCAGCATCCAAGGAGGGAGGGGGGGTTCAAATTAACAGCATTTCAACTGAAAATCACTTCTGGAATTCACCCCAGCTAAAATCCCCAGCCCCACTACTCCTGTGAAGTTGTCAGGTCTGGCCCAACACTGACCACTGAAGTCCTGCTGGATGCAGTGACCATGGAATAATGCCGGTCCCTTGCCCATCCCAGCATCATCCAACCAAGATCTGCAAGGCTCTGGCTCACAACTTACCAACTTACTCCTGGTTTACCACAATAAACTGCGGAAGGTGAAGGCAGCCCAGCAATCCAAAAGTCTGAAGATGGATACCCCCATGAACACACCGTCTGTCTGCGAGCCTGGAAAGCACCGCTCACTGCTGTGCCCCTCTCAGTGGGTTCCCAGATCCTATATTTATTTATCATTGCCCTCTCTTTCCTTTCATAACCTAAGAATCAGGAAATTCAGAATCCTTCAGACATATAAATCTGGCTGGATCAGCTCTGGAGCTCCTGGATGTGAGTGTGGACGGTGTGTAAATACAGGTGCCATGTCAGCAGCCTTCCAGGTCGGTCAATCAAAGCCAAAACAAAAAACACCCTAAAAGCTGAAATTATATTTACCAAGGAAACGAAAGGAAAATTAGACATAACGTTCAAGCACAGAAAAAAAAAAATTCAAACCCTTCTTTTTCACTATTCAGCAAATTGGTCACGATCCTCATGTGTGTGTCTCGAAGGGAAAATACAGGAAAGTCACACGATGTCTACAGTGTCAAAGGCCAAAACAGCACAAAAATTGTACATGGAGCTTGGGGTTTCAAGAGGTTGAGGCCGTGCCTTAAAAAAATAAAGATAACATCTGGTCACTTGTTGTGTATTTGTTGTTTAACTCTTACAGAAATTGGGGCTTTACATTTTAAGAAAAGTACGAAAAATCTCTAATTATAGTCTCCTATGTTAGTCAAAAACATCACACAATGTCCCATCATTTCCAGAAGATGCATTTTCTTAGGTTCTTTTTCCCACCATTCCCACAGAGAGACATAAAAACTGTCTTAATTCTCACATATCTGTTATTTGAAAACAGGGTTGCAATATTGTCAGTCTGCACCTGCACACATTATTTATGGCACGTGAGAGATCATTAGCGTTCGATTACCAACAATGCAGTTCCCAGACTAGGTTTGGCTACACTTGCAGCACATCCAGCTCCTCATTTTCCACATTGTTCTATATACACAAAGCCTAATGTTTGGTAGGCTTTACGACATCTTTTAAAATATTGCACTTAAACAGGTAAAATAGTTTTGCTTCAGCTTTTTGGCTTGGCTGTGTTTAGAAACAGCTCCTGCCTTGCAGAAGGGTGAGTTGCAATTAAGTTGAAGTTTGGTTTAAAGCACTGCCATCCTTTTGGGAAACACGTCCTTCAACCCCTTTTAGCATCACTGAGCCTTTTCTTTCAAGCAGGTGGAAGTATCACAGTTGACTTCAATACTGTTAAAAAACATGGAATTTTTGAAATCATCTGACCGCGTTATTCTCCCACACATTTTTTTTCCATGCTGCCCACGCTCAAGACCAAAAGCATGAACCCCTCAGCAACCATTTTAGTGTTACCTGAACATGACTGACAGGGCTTTCAGGTTCCTAAAGACAGGGCAGCACCTGAAGATGGGCTGCACTCCTCAGGCTCCCAGCAGGATGTGACCTGGGTGTCAAGTATTTCATTTCCAACTTTTCCACCTCTAATTTCCATTGGTATGAACAGTGCTCCACAAAACACCACATTCTGTGATACAATGGCTGGACGTTCAATTGTTGCAATAGATGTATGATTTCCCAAAAGTCAGGTTGTGAGAACAGGCAAAATTAGAACAAAATAAGAGGGGCTTTTTTTTCTTTTTTTTTTTTTTTTAATTTTTAAACGGGCAGCCTACCCACATCCTGTCCCACCCGAGAGGGTGCACCAAGCAAGAACATCCAGAGAATACCAAGGATTTGTAAAGCAGGATAAGTGGAGTTTAAGCAGTCAGACAGACCACACCTCCTGGACAGCCAGCCAATGCCTGGCTTTCTGCAGGGATTACATTATTTTTACAGACTCCTGCAGTCCTTTGTGACTCCTGTTGTCCAATTAACATGGACAGAAAGAGGGGAGGGACCTCTACAAGGCATTTGTGAAGCAAGCAGTGCCCACCTACCTCATCCTTGCTTGTGCTGTCCGTGTTTCCAGCCAAAATTTTGGAGAGGATTAGATGCCTCCAGGTCCGCAGGTTTGGAATCAGACCTCAAAGGCACCAGCCCGTGGACATGTCCCTGAAGTCCACTGGCAACCAGTGGCACCCCGTGCTGACCACTAAGGGCCCTGCAGCCCCGGGTCTCACAATCTGGGTCTCCATCTGCTGGTGAAGAGAACAACAACCCCAGACCAAGGGTGTTGTCCCTCCCCTGTTAACAGGCATCAAGTGTATGCTTGTAATCACTAAACACCTCCAAGCACTCGTCTCCATCCTCAAAAATAGGGTGGTTCCTACGAAACCAAGTCACTGTATGACCCAGGACAGCCCGGAGAAAGGGTGGAACCAACAAGACAAAATCCGAGTTGCAGGAGGGAGAGACTTTTTACCTACCCCTGTCAGAAAGTTATACATATGGTTAGGAAACACTTTGGCAAGGTGTTCCCTTAGTGTGCTGCTCACCTCTATGCTTTCTCCTGACTTGACCTGCCAGAAATGCACCTTTCTAGAGGAGCCTTGTCCTTGAAGGATCTCCGATAGGATGGAAAGGGTGTAAATCAGAGGAGTCAGGGAGGGCCATAAACAGACAACAGGGCTTTTCAGAACTGTTGATTAGATCTCTCCTGTCCAACTTCGTGCCACCAAAAAAGAAAATACTGCTTATTAGATATACCTGAATAAAATTAATCTGTGGATCCCAGGTTTTATGAGTTGATATGGAAAAATAAGAGATGCATTTTTTAATGATATTTGTATTGCTTAATGAAGCCAACACCTAATTGCTCTCAGCTGATGTCATCTCTTCTATCACACATGTACCCTCTAAACCTGTGTCCTTACCCCAGCAGTCTTTGATCCTGCATAAGAGCATGAGGAATCAGAAAGAAGAAGAATGACAGGTGAGAGATAACCATGCATGAGAAGGTGAGCAAAATAAAAAATAATTGTGGGAAAGAGCACAACATAAAGGCTGAAGCAACTCGCAAAGCAACTTTTCGAAGCTAGTAGCTGTGGAAAAGAAGAAACTATAGAAAAAGTTCAGAAAGTGGATGTCACTGCCAGAGGAGCACCCAGGTACAGGGAATGAGCAAAGAAAAGACAGAACTAGCACCAGTGAGTTAAGTCTTTCTGCCAACTACGAAAAACAGAGTGTAAGGTACTTAGAAAGTGAATATTTTTGACAGGAATATTGGGGCTAATTAATGACATACTGTAATTAAACACCTTTTACAATCTTAGGGCTTAATGCAGCAAGACTGAGCTTCTCTGACCAGAACTATTTGTATAAAACTTTTAAAATTTTGTTAGTCTCTGAAGCCCAAGGCTGCACACAGACTGCACTCAGAGTACATTCTGGGAACAAAAAAAAAATCCTGAAGGTAGAAATTTCATGAAGAAGTAACCATTCACAGCCCCTGCTGCAGACTTTTACCTGTGGACAGGAAAAGTGTGCTCCGCTCAAAAGACCAAAACTATTCCTACCAGAAAAAAAAAAGGTTATTCAAAAACCTTCCTTTCCAGGAAGCTCCCTCCTATCTCAATAGTCCAGGTTTTAATAAAGGCAGCTTTGACTCTTTTTTTAATAATTTATTTAAAAGCCTACAGACCAGGAAGTGCCATGAAGAATGCAAGGCCTTCATGCAATAAAATATTTGCAACATGAAGCATGCAGAGAGTGTTATTCATAAAGCCTGACCTTATATAAAATAGGAAGCAATTTTTAAGAGGAAAAATCATTTGGCAATTCTATTTGAAACCTACTTGTCACAGGGAAGAATTGTTGTGCCTGTCATTGAGTTCTGAGCATTCCTTCCAGTTCCCACCGCTGCTACACGTGGATGGATTTGCAAGAGGCATTTACAGCTCAGCTCTGCAAGACTTCCATCACTTTTTTCCTCAAGGGCTTCAAGGCAGAAGTCAAAAGGAGATGCCAAAAGCAAAAAAAAATGTACAAAACCTCTCCAAATCAATTCCTACCAACTGCCTTCTCCATGCTTATGACTACTTTTTTTCCCCCCTGCTTAAAAGCAAAATTAACTCTGAACCCGCTCTTTCTCCTTGATGTGCAAACACATTTCCATATTAACCCCACAAGAAATGTGCTCTGGGTTGTCCCCTCAATGTCTGAGTTCCACAACTTTTACAGCCCCTGTGCTCTTTGTGGATTAACAAACTACCAGAATTATTAGGCAGCAGCATTAAAGGGTAATTGCCTTCATTTTGTAGAGTACAATTCTTCAAGCAATTATGAAAGCATAGGAAGCAATTGCTGATAACTTATTTTTTCAGAAATAAGAGCCCAGGTTTTCTGAAACAGCTTCCAATGTAATTGATGTGAAACCTGAAGAGCAAAACCAGCCACTCAGTAAATACACAGGTTTTACAATTTAAATAAATGGTTATTTTTTTCCTTATAAAATAAAGTGTTACCTGATGCCTGAAAGTTTCAGATGGCATGAAAATTAGGCTTCAATTGCACAGAGAAAGTAAGTACTTTGTACTGGTAATGGCTAAACACAGTAATGATTTGGAAATTAAACTCTTCCATAACTGCTGTACAGAGCTCTAAAGAAGTGAGAGTATGGCAATATCAGGCTTATAAAGTCAGGTGACACGTATTGCACTGAGCTACTTAAGAAACTGCAGCTGCTATAAAATTATATCCAATCAATTACCCCTAATCTGCGTCAGCATAAAGAAATTGAGAAACTGTGACCCAGGGTTCTGGCTGTGACTTTGAGCTCTGTGGTGAGAGCCACTCCCACTCTTCTGTCCTACCTTCTTTTTCCTTGGCCAATAGATGAGGTTCAACCTCCCTGGCAAGTCCCTCCCTTGACAATCCTGAGGGCAGGTTGGAAAATATTTGTCATCTTGAACTGCCCAATACGGTCACTGAGTCATAAAAAACCTGCTCGTGCCACATACACACGAATCCATTGACTTCGTTGTGGCATTATAAACTCCTTCTGGAAGCAACTATGTCAACACATGGTAGAAGTCAGAGCTGACCAATCTCCCGGGCTCTGGGAGGCTGCCACTGCAGGATTTAGTGTGCTGAATCCAGCCCTGCGTTCACTGCTGCCTGGAAAAATGACACTTGCCGGAATATCATCATTCAATAGAGATGAGAGTGTGGACATGGCTGAAGCAAACACAGGAAAATCACCTCGTCTGTGGGAATACCTCTGAAAGTACCCCGACTCTGCACAGTGTCCGTGTCACCCGCCCCACCAGCTCTCCAATTCTGCTTTCCTTGGATACAACGCTGAGAAAACCCTTCTGCTGGCAAACTGCTGCCTCAGCTGCCTCTGTGTTCTGTTCGTCTGAAGTGCAGCACAGACATGGCAGTACCTCCTTCCTGGTCAGGCACAACCCAGTTCCAACCTGCAGCCCACCAGCAGCCCCACGGCGGCGTGTGTGGGTGTGTAAAAGCTCTGGTCCTCACGGCCCACTCTTTGGCCTCTCCAGTGCGCTTGACCACCTGAGCATCTTCTGCTCCTTGGTTCTTTCCTGCTTGGGAATCCATAATTCATAAATTCCTGCTCCATTTATGCTCTCATTTCACATCTTTCTTGAAGCAACATACCAGCACTTCACTCCACATTTTCACTACGCTCATGTGCCAGCATTCCTAAACCGTTCTTCTGAGAAGAACATACGCACTCTCCCACACCTTAACCTTCTTCTGCTTCCAGTTCACAACCAGCAAGGGGATGAAGGGACTGGTAATTTTTCACACTCTTCAGGTGGCATCCTCAGTGCCTTCTCTGCATTTCTTTACTCAGCCTGTCATGGGAGTCAGTCAGCTTCTCTTCAGCACCTCCAAAGCCCAACTCCCCGTCCCTGCCATTGTTACGGATGCGCTGCCCCGGGAGCTGTGCAACTTCCTCCTTCCCCACCTCTCAGACTGTCACCTGCCCTCCTCAGCCAAGGATCCCTTGTTTGTTACTGTCTCCTTCCATTACTCCAGGCCTGCTCCTGTCCTCGCCTCTCAAATCTTACAATTCCTCTGCTTTGCCTTTGTGATTTCTCCTGGTTAAGCTTATCACACACACCTGTCCAGCATCTCCATCCGTCTTCCCACACAAGTCACTCACCTGGGATTTTTGTTTTCCCTCAATTTTCACAGTTCTGTGCCTTATACAATCATCCTCTTTGCCTGGATCACCTCTCCTCCTCTCTTTCTAAGGTCTCCCTTGTTCCAGTCCTGACATCACCAGCACTGCAGAGCTGTGAACACTGGAAGGTTCGTACGAGTTTTTTCTTTGCTCACACTCCCCCCAACTTCATTTGCCCATTGCTTCTTTCTTGACTGTGTTAACTTTATGAAATTGAGAAAATTTCTGAACAAAACCAAGCACTGGTATCAAAAACTCAGTAATTCTAATTCCTGTGTAGTTACTGTGTAATATTCATTTTTGCTTTGAGCATGCTGAATAAATGGAAGCAAAGAAGAAAAAGAGATTAAAAATTAAATTGCATAAAGAATTAGAAAATTTAAAAAAAAACAGCTCTCTGAGAAATTATTTAGCTGGAGATGGTCTAGAAAACACTGCTACTACTTTGCAAAATTACAGAGTCAGAAGTTCTAATTTACTTAACGGAATACTTCTATTTAGCTTTACTTTATTAGAATAAAAACCTTGTCATTGCCTGGTTTTATTTATGAAGCTATTCCATAGCTTATGTTTAGATTGTCTGGGCTAATCAATGATAAAGTCCATAATTAGATCAGAATGCTGTCATTCAAACATACTTAATTTGGAATATATTATAGATTTAAAAGGGTAAACAATGACAAGGAAATAGCGAGCTTAATACAGCAATTAGAGAGAGGGTTTCATTAAGGGTCACCCCAGCATATGGATTCCATTTCACAGAAAATATCTGCCACAGCCACGCAGAAGCCACAAGAGCTATTGTGTTACCATGGAACAGGAGAGCAGCTGATCTCCCAGTCCTTCAGGAGGAGCGTGTGGAAATACTTGCTCTCTGAAGCCAATGGAAAGCTCTCCACTGGAGCCACTGCACAGAGTGAGGAAAAGAGGCACTTCAAGATGTGCCATTATTTCAGGAGTGGCAGCTGATTCCTCCTGGATGAGGGAAGCAGTTTTGTGCATCATCTGTTGCCTGGCTGAACAGCAGGAACACCAGGAGCTGGGGCATTTTTCCCAGTTAAACCATATTTTTCCTTCACCTCCACTACTGGGAAAGAACAAACACCATCCTTGAGCCACGTGCTGTGTGCAATGGCAGAACATTGGTTTGTCTGTTGTTAGAAGGGACCTTGTGATAGCACCTACCTGTAATTCCACCAGATTAAACCTAAAAATCCATCAGGAAAATGAAAGCTGGAGTCAGATTATGCCTGACTGCAGTGGTCCCCTTGGACTTCAAAAACTATGTGAACCTGTGAATTTTCAAAATTCCCTTTTGGAAGGATTTTCCACATGTCTGCAGGCACAACTTTTAGCTTTTTATTATTTAAATAAAAACCAGGAATATGGAAGCTATAAAATGTTGTAACACACGTGGCTTCTTTATAAATCAACTCATACCTCTTTAAAAAAGGATACAGACCCCCTCAAATCAACTTTTCTACACTGAAGCTGTGACCCCTTCTAAGCTTTGAAGCCTCTTCCAAATTTGCCTTACTATAGTTTAGAAACCACTTTCTCCTGTTCTAACACAGAAAAATCCCTAAAAATATATATATATATATTTTTTTTTTTTTAAATAGCATGTCCATACAAAGCTATTCTGAATCTGTTACTTTATGCATTGTGAGAGTTCCAATTGCCCTCCAAGATGAAACTTCCCACCCCAGAAGACCACTGGTCCTGAGCCTAACCCAGCCCTAGGCAGCGGTTTGAGGGGGCAAGCAGAGGGTGGCACTCGTTGAGATATATATATATATCAAAATCTGACTTGACATCTGTCATGTTATGATGTCTCTTTTCCTTGAGAAAGCAACTTTTTCTCAAGATTTCTAGACCAAAGTCTAGCAATTCATTTGGGAAAAGGCTCTAGGGCCACTTCACACTAGACTAGAGCATCAGTTCTGTAGTTGGCCCTGCTCCTGAAAAATGTTCCCTGTAGGACACAGATTTACCTGCCTCCTGCACCGTCCCTGCTGCACACAGCAAACCTGCACTGTGTGCCCTGCCTCCTGCACCATCCCTGCTGCACACAGCAAACCAGGACTTTGTTCCCTGCTCTGCTGGGCAGCTTTCAAAATCTTCCCCACACCAGTTCCCTGGGGCCTGGAGTCCCTCATTTCCCACACACGAGGAGCCCGACTGCTGAATTCTCTCTAAGTAGTACTAATATTGGTTTGGAAGAGCCCTTGAAATGCAGAGATACTGGTGCATTAAAGTTTGTGTTTCCAGGATGTTTTGGGATTAGTGGTAAAAAAAAAAAAAAAAAAAAAAAAACCCCAAAAAAAAAGTGGGGGCAACTGCTTTGT
>VXAY01000449.1:27394-53022 GCA_013399855.1 Oxyruncus cristatus | reverse complement strand
AAAAAAAAAAAAAAAAAAAGAAAAAATATTCCAAAGGGAACCCCCCTTTCTCCAGCATACCACTCCCATGAAACATCTCACACGCTGCACTCACATCCATAATTTATTTTAGTAGTGACTGCTGGACTTTCCATTATAAAATTTCCAGCTTCAGACATCCCTCCTCATTTTCTACAGCTTCTCATTAACTGGTCCAGCCTGCCCCACGCTCCATGTCTCTCCCTTCTTCTCCACTTCTCAAAACCAAAGTCTTGCCTCCTCTTTCTCTATTTTCACATTATTATCCACTTTCCACATTTCGTGTGAGAAGGCCGTTCCAAATATTATCTCTCAACCTGATTAACTCAAGGAATTTTTCTAACCTGGCAAAGTTTAGACTTTCCTCCTTTGCCTGTAGATACAGCAATGTGCCTCCTGTCCCCTCTCAAAGTGGGTTTATTGCAGGTGGGTTCAGCTTCTGAAGGAGGACCTGAAGTTTTCCCTATCAAAAAATCAGGAGCTGCTGCAAGCTCAGGGCTCACCCCAGGGCAGAAGAACTGAGGAAACCAAGAGCTTTAGCTCCCATAAAGGCTGTCTGATGCTTTTCAGGAAAGGGATGACTGCTCTCCTGTGTGTTTTTTTTTTTTAATTTCCATTTATTAGATATCCTTTTGAAGCATTTATCACAGGGATAATTCTGCTCCTTGCCAGGTTTGCTGTGCCTTTCTATAGGAGACACAGACCAAAGGTGTGTTTATTATGAAAAACGCACTCTTAGGAGTAAACAGTCAAACTTTCGGTGTGACCACTTAGGAAAACTTGTAAGTCCTGTGAGGAGCAGCTGAGGGAGCTGGGGGGGCTCAGCCTAGAGAAAAGGCGGCTCAGGGGGGACCTTCTGGCTCTGCAAATCCCTGACAGGAGGAATTTTTCCATGGAAAGGGTGGTCAGGCACTGGAAGGGGCTGCCCATGGTGGAGTCCCCATCCCTGGAGGTGTCCAAGGAGCGACTGGACGGAGCACTCAGTGCTCGGGGCTGGGTGACAAGGTGGGCATCAGGCACAGGTTGGACTCTGTGGTCTGGGACAGCTTTTCCAACCTCAGTGATTCTGTGCAAATATTTCTATGAACTCCAAATACGATGTATTTAATCTTAAAAGCATTTCCAGTGACCACATCTCTCTTCCAACAATTCATATTCCGTTGCTTTAAGAGAAACGCAGTAAATTTAAACCATCGTGAGCACAAGGAGAATTAGAAGAAATCCTACATATTCATGGGGTATCATTAAATAAAATATACTAAAAAAGAAAGAAAGACATTAAAGGGCTGTTAAACCTCTGAAGGTATCACTGTCTGTCAGTGCAAGGCAGGTAATTGCTGCCTGGTAACACCAGCACATACAGAGCAGAGGTGAGTGGTTAACACAGATATTCAGTTACTCTTAAAAGCTAAGTCAGGACTTAAAATCAAAACTAAATTACCTGGGCTTGGTAAGCCATGGTTTGTAGGCTGAGTTATGGTGTCTGTCTATACACATCCTCTTGGCTTGCAGAAAAAGTCAGGGAATACCACTAGATGTAAAATCCGAATGAAAGAATTTTCTCTGAATTACATCATGTTTTTATATGCAGGCTGACAAATAAGGAAATTAATACATAGCAATAAAACCAAAATAAATAAAACCAAAGCAAAAATAGTAATAAACCCAAAATAATTGTATTTTACTTTTCTTTCCCAGAGTCAGGAAAAAATGATCCTCTTCACCCGTGACATTTTGAATGAATAATTCTTATGAATGAAGAAATTCAATGTTTAAATCAGGTCATGGATCAGGTAGGTCTTTAACCAGTACCATTGTAAAATAACCTCTAGCCCCTCAAATCAGTCCAACTCAATGCTTAATGAAGTTCAGGCTTCATTTAAACACTCGGAAAGGGGGTAGGGAGATACCTGGATATGAAAGGATAACTCTTCTAACTTCTCAGAAGTCCTTTGTGGTACAATCTGACATTATGATTGTTGACATCTGCTTCACATATTTACAGACTCAATGGTTCTGTGTTTTTTCTTCACTTACAAGCTTTATACCTCATTTATTCCATGAAATAGTTTTAGCATGACACCTCCTCTTAATAAAATCTATGTAAAGCGTATTTTATATTAAAATCTTCAAAATAAAATTTAAAAATAAAATTAAAATATTAAAAGGGTTTTTTTTCAAACTGTGTCAACAATGACAAAACTCAGTCTATAAATTATTTCTCATCCAGGAAAAAGGAAAAAGGTTCTTCTTGCATTGCACCAGCTAATGAGAGAATAGGACTCTGCTGACTGATGGTTAAGAAAATGGATAAATATCAGAAAATAAAAATAAACCGCCTTCTTATTTTTGAACTGGGGAAATTGGAACTATAGAGGAGGAGATTAAGGGCCACATCACCAGATACAATCCATGGAAAATCTGTTCTTCATGTCTTCCTTCCAAACTAGCTTTTCCTTGTCTGGGTATCCAAGTCTAACAGGAACAGTGTATAACAGTGCTGATTTATGGCAAAACTGATGGGTGTCAGCCCAAGTTATCTCACTATTTCTTTTAGGAACACTCAGCAGAATGAGAATGTAAACTCCAGAGCAGAGCAGGCAAAGGATCGGCCCTCAGACCCCGGAGGAGGGTCTTGGGCTCATTCTTCTGATTCAGAGGGCAAATAGCTGCAGACAGCTGAGCTCCCTGGGGATTTCACCCACAGGGAGATAACGGGGCAAGTCTCCCACTCTCTGAAGTCAGTGGAAGCTTTGCCCCCAGTCCCAGCAATTCCAGCAGGGCCGAGGTGTCGCTGCTGGAATTAGGGAAGCCTTTGTCAATAGATGTAGCAAAAACATCTACTCTGGAAGAATGTTCACTTCCCAGTGAGATAATGGCACCATTCACCAGCAAGAATGACATGTTTAATCTGATGGATTGAGCATCCTTTAATCCTTCCAGCTATCCATTAAACTGTTTATTCCCAACGTAAATTGTTCCAGCCATAAATTTACACTGGCTAAAGTGCCCATCATTCTGCTCCGTGCTCAGCCACAACCACAACCACGATCTTTGTATTTTCTGACACACATCTACAGATTTTCAAAGCTTGTATTGTCTAAACTTAAAATCCTAAGGCAGGCCAAGTCGAAGCTGCGTTTTCCAGTAAGTGTATTCCGACATGTAGGAAATACAATCTGCGTGTAAAGGGCATGTTTCTTAGATTGCAACCCAAGTTTGTGTTCTATAGTCACCAGAATGGAGGAACTCAGCCAAAAAAATCTCCTTATAAATGTTTAGCATCACTCTGGGCCCCAACCAGTGTTTGCTAGAGTTAGTCTGATCCTTGCCCAAATTATCTGGAGAGGATTTGCAATGCAGTCACCTTAATACCAGCATCCATTATAAGGTGAGAGAAAAAGCAAATGTGTTTCCTTAGCACAAACCACTGGACAGTTTTCTGGACTGGGAATGGTTTTCTTGGCTTCCTCCATCCAACCCTCCTCAGGCCACAGTTAACCTTTTCATTTCTGGTGTACAGGGATTTTTGTAGGCCCTGCAAACACACACGTGTTGTGCGGGGTGTGGGATACAGAGCAAAGATGAGCTACACACAAACCTTCACAGCCCCCCAGTCTGGTGTAACTGCAAAGAGCAGCTACTGACCCGGCCTTTCTGCTCCCAAATTTGACACCACTGTAGTGAACAGAGTGGGAAACAGTGACACTTTAGTAACCCTCAGTAAAGTATTTGTATAGCATACCATTAGTAATTTGATTCCCAACTAGGGGACACCAACTATATCCTGAATTATCAATTCTCACTAAAGTATATCAGCCAAGGATATGAGTATTCACAAAGGTAGCACAAAGAAATTGAAATTTGTAAGAGTTAAAAACCACTAGTTTTTCTTTTTTCTCCTTAAATTCTGAGTAGTGATTCTCTTAAAAATAAGAAGTTTATTACAAAATTCTGTGCACCAGGTTATCTAAAGGGAGGTGGCAGTGAAGAGGCCACATTTACTGTGGTCCTATGGATGTAGATGTGCAGGAAGTTTCCAGGAGCTGTAGTTGAATGCTAAATTCCCATGATAAGTTAGGCACTGGAAAGTTTAAGTGTACCCATAAAGTAAATTCAGGATCCCTGAATCCCCAGGTGAACTAACAGTGAGGATTTGCATACAGTAAGGAAAAAAGAAGGTTAAAACAAAGGCTTTGAGAGACCAGTTCAGACCATCCTGGTTTTCTGAGAATCTCATTTATAAAATCTCACTTATAAAAACATACCACAGAATCTCTTGAGTAGGAAAGGACCCACAAGGATCATCCAGTCCAACTCCTGGCCCTGCACAGACACCCCAACAATCCCACCCTGTCCCTGAGAGCGTTGTCCAAACCCTCCTGGAGCTCTGGCAGCCTTGGGGCTGTGCCCACTGCCCTGGGGAGCCTGGTCAGTGCCAACCACCCTCTGGGGGAAGAACCTTGTGCTGAGATCCAACCTGAGCCTGCCCTGACACAGCTCCAGCCATTCCCTGGCTCCTGTCCCTGCTCACACAGAGAAGAAATCGGAGCAGCCCCTTGTGAGGAGCTGCAGACCCTGGTGAGGTCTGACCTCAGTCTCCTCTTCTCCAGCTGAACACACCAAGTGCCCTCAGCTGCTCCTCTTACAGCTTCCCCTCAAGGCTCTTGGCCACCCTCATGTCCCTCCTTTGGGTGCTCTCTACCAGCTTTAGATCCCTCTTGCCATTGCGGTGTCCAAAACCACACACAGGACTCGAGGTGAGACCCCACCAACTCAGAGTAGAGAGAGACAGTCACAAATATCACCTCTAAGACTGTATTATGCTACAGTAAATACTGCCAGTATTTAAGTTTTACATGATATGTTGAAGAGAAGTGCACGTATTTTTCTTAAGAACTTAGCTGTAGCGCCATACCAAACTCACGTCTACGTTCGTGTGTATAAGTCATTTTATAAAAGCTCCCCAGGCAAAAATGAAAGCACAAACCTTGCTCATAGATGACTTGCAAATACAGAGGAAACACTCTTTCGTGCACAGGTAAACCTGGCCTGGCAAACACCTTCCTGTTGGAGCTGAACAGTAAAAAGAGGATCTGAGTCAACCCATCACTTACCTCACCAAATATCCATTATGCCTTTCAGTTTCCACAGACAAAACCTGCAGTGGGTGTTAGATCAGAAATCTCTATGGCTTGAAAACAATACTTACTTACCAACAAAACTATTTAGGGGAAACCTGGTTTTTGGCTCCTCATTTCATCTGTTTTAAGACACTGATCCCTATTTAACAATCCTTTTTGTTTAATGCTTGATGACACACTTACTACAAAGCTTCTTGTGTCTCATTTTATAAGATCTTTGCACCCACTGACACATTCTTGAAACGAATTATCTTCCTCAAATTAACTTCCTAATTTTATTAGGAAAACATTTTTCTCTGTTGAGGTACCAACTCACCGTATTTCTTTAGAAATTTGTTTTTTTAATAGGAAAATTAAAAAAAAAAACAAACAAGAGCAAGCAAAAGAGAATTATCACTTACTTTAAAAAGTGTAATTAAATTAATTTGAATTTATTAAATACAATATGAAAACAAAGTCTGGGCTTAGCTGCTACCAGTAAGTTCCCATCTGTCTAAGAGACAAGAGAGGTGCCAGAGGGATGGTTTTGCCTTGCTGGCCAGACTCCAACATCCGAAATCCAAAGCAGTGACCTGGTACCACATTGGTTTACACCCAACCGATAGGCCAGTCCTGACTGCTGGAAATAAGCAACGTCTTCAAAGGATGTTAATCACCCCTGTGGTAATCAGCTCCTCCTTTACCAATGGCAGTACCACATTTCTGCTGAATTTGTTGGGGTGCAATAGATTTGTTCCAGCTTTGGTTCTGAGAAAGTCCTGGGAGGGCAGGTGACCTGTGATCCCACTAAAACTTAAAGCCCCGTGGCAGCTGATACCTCATCCAGCACCAACACTGCTGATTTGAGGTCAAACCATAAAAAAAAATTTAATTAAATGAACTTGAACCAAAGCAAGTTTACACTGAATCAACACTTCATGTCATGTGCAAGGAAAGAGGAAGCCAGATTTGTCATAAAACAAAGGTCTTTTCCAACCTTAAGGATTCTATGGTTCTATGAAACTGAGTAACAGTTTCAGAAACTCCTTCTCACACATACAGACCATGGATTTAATTTTTTTTTTTCCCAGTAAGTAACAGCCAAACCCTCAATCAATCAATTCCTGAATAAGGAAAATCCACCCTGACCGAAGCTGGGGTGTTGGCTCTTCCACTGGATCCGAGAGTTCAGCTCTGTGTTACTGGGTGATTTCCTCACATCTTCTGTTAATCCATATCCTTATCAGGAATTTTGGTTTGTGTTGTTGACAAGACACAAGCCAAGCCAGAGTGTTAACAGCAAGGTGCATCACTCACCTCTTCACTGAGCTGTAAACATGGATTCATAAGAAACAGCAATGATGAACGTGCTAAATTGACCTCAGCCTGTGGGGCCGGTCTCTGGTACCTCGAGTCCTCTCTCACAGGCTGATGAAGGGCAGAAATGACTTCTGATGTGTCAGGTGCAAAATCAGAGCCAGTTTCCTGATCAGCTGAAACACCCAATCTACCTGTCAGTGCATTGTAACTCTGGCACAACAAGTTTCAGGATAACTCTACCACAGACAGTCCGAGCCAGTTACTGGCACCAGCTGGGGTGAAAAATCCATCTCAAATCAACCACCCTGGACTCACCATCCCTGGAGGCATTTAACAGACATGTAGATGTAGCACTCAGGCTCATAGTTTGGTGGTTGCCTTGACAGTACTGGCGTAATGGTTGGAGTCAGTCTTTGAAGTCTTTTCCAACCTATTTGAGTCCGTGTTTCTAAACCATAGCTGCAGACTAGATTTTTGTGGCACAATTCCCATCTCCAGCTCCTGGCAGAGCATGATGACAGAAGCTCCATGCAAGCCCTGGGTGGGAGAAAGCTCATGTGTCCTTGGAGTCCTGCTCCTGATTTGCTCTTTTTTTTCCAAACCTCATTCACCCAGGAGCTTGTCTGCCTGTATCCCCCAGTGACCCCTGTGGGTTACTGATGGTTGTCACCAAAAATTATGTGACTCCGTGAAAATGTTCAGCACAGTAGCTGCAAAATGCTCATCCAAGTACCAGCTTGTGGGATTAAAGCCTACTTTAGTCAGTCCAGTTTTTGGAAGAGGGATCGAAGTTTTTACCTCAAAACAATCCTCGTGAAAGAGAGAGGTGCATTTTGTTACATTTAAAATCCAACCCATGCTTTGAGTTTTGTGTGGAAATAAAGTTGTTATTCTAATTCTGCCCTAAGTATTGTGTTTCCAATACTGGCAAAGAGTGAGGATTAGGAATTAAGTTACCAAGGAACTGTGCTGCATCACTTTGTGGTGTGTCAGGGTTAGTAACATTTCGAATTTTCTCCTTTTTATGAAAATTTTGGAAACATGTTCTAGTAAAACATCAGAAATTGTATTTTCCTTACTACTGTTTATTGGTTCTGCTGAAGTGCAGTGTAGCAATCCAGTCAAGGCCAATGTATTTTCTAGCCAGATTCCATTATTTGATAAAGGAGTAACTTTCTGATTAATAAAGACTTGATTATTTCCTAGTGTTTTGGGTATGTCTTTTTAAAATATACTGTTGTATTATGCAAGGCTTTTGAAAGAAAACATTGCTCTGAGACACAGTTTTGCCAAAGCCTGTAATTTTCTATATCCCTTTTCCCTCAATTCTCTTTCAAAAAGCAGTAGAGATGTTTACATTTAAATTTGATCTTCCTTTAGGATTTTTCCAACTCTACCTTTTCTAACTCCCTCTTAAAACCGGTGTATTGGTATCTATGAGGTATCAAACAGGCCTTTTCCGTGGAATCACAGAATCCCAGAATGGTTTGGGTGGGAAGGGACCGTAAAGGTCATCTCATTCCAATCCCCTGCCACAGGCAGGGACGCCTTCCACTAGTTTAAATACAAATATTAACACCTCTGTAGAATGAGTGCTCATTCTCAGAAATACTCTCCTGCTTTTCTCATTTCTCTCTGTGTTAAATCACTAAGGCTGCACTGTATCTTAGCATCCAAAAAAACCCCCAGACACACTAATGCTTATTTTTTAAGTTATCTCCTCATTGTGGCTCTCTGGCATGTTGTCAAGCAGCAGAGATATCCTCACTAAGGTGGTGTATTTGCTTCTAACAAGCTGCAGCTTTTACATCAAAAGCAAGGAAAACTTTCTAAAAGTGCTTGATTTAAATAAATTTGCAAAACCAACAGAAATTGTGCATCTTTTCTTAAACACCTCTTTTAAGCAGTAAATGCAGAAAAGATTAATTTAGGGAGTTAAAATCCATTTAAAAACACAGTATCTGGGTTATCACTTGATCTAGAACACTTACAACCACTCTGACATCCAACAGTGATCCTACAGGCTCTAGAGCAATCAGAAAAACTGAATATACAGTAAATTAGAAAAATACTTTCCCATTCCATTTTTTTCTTCCAGATATTTCATATTTTTCGTGTCAAATTTATCAGTTTGTTTTTCTGATATTGACATTGTTATAATAAATAACGTATAGTGTAGGTAAATATAAAAAATATAGTGTGTGTGTGTGTAGTAAATATACACCATGTATAGTAGTTCTACAGGAAAATTACCAATGGACTTCTTCAAGAAGCTGCATTATTTTTATCTGAAGAACTTTTAAGGACACGGATTTGAAGAAACATCAGGCACGAAGATGAGTAATATGTAATTAACAATAAAGATGGCAACAGCTGCTAAAATCCCCAACAAAGACGACTTACATACAACAGCAGGATGCTGGAAGAGGACCCTATCACTGGATCTACTCGCTTTCTCATTTACTGAATTTCTGCACAATATCCTGTTGACTCAGTTTTTCAGCCCAGCCAATGCTCCTGCAGATGTGTAGGAATGTCCCAGAGTTTGTCCTGCAGGTTGGCACCCATGGAGTTCTGTCCTTAAGGAAACGGAAAACAGGGAATTTTAGTCAGATTTGCCAATCTTTGTCCAATTTGGGGACCAAATAGATGACAAACGGTGAATTGACAAATCTTTTTTCCTCCACAACGTGAAATCCAACAGTTTGAGTGTTTCCCTGGCCTCCCCCTCAGTGTCAGGTACATCTTTGCACCAGATTTTGGCACACTGCTGGACTGGGAAAGGCCATCAGAAACGTTACCTCAGTGAAATGAGAGCTTCTCACGGCAGAACAACCTTGACAGACCTGGGCAGACTTCCAAGGCTTTGGACTGCTGGTTTGGTTGGGAAATGCTTCCAAAAGATGCTGATCCAAAACCCCTCCAGTCACTGTGCGACTGGGGCAGAAACGTTCTCTTCTGGGGTACAGCGAGAACCGCTGTAAAAGATTCCAGGCTGCAAACTCGGAATGTTCTGTGGTGGTTTGGTTCCACGTCTCTGCCTCTCCATTTCTCCCTGGGTGCTCAATACCCTCCTCAGAGCAATTGGTCCTGTTGAACTCCCCCACACCACACCTAAAATCAGAGATATCCTGAGCTGGAAGGGACACACAAGAGTCCAACACTTGGAAGCACAGAAGAAACAGAGCAATTAACCATGAGTTACATAGAGAGTATCCAAAGGAGGGAACGAGGATGGGGAAGGGCCTTGATTTGAAGCCGTGTGAGGGCACTGAGGGCACTTGGTGTGTTCAGCTGGAGCAGAGGAGGCTGAGGGGAGACCTCAGTGCAGTTCCAACTGCCTGGGCAGGGGCAGAGGAGGGGCAGGGACGGAGCTCTGCTCTGGGGGGACCAGGGACAGCACCCAGGGAAGGGCTGGAGCTGTGTCAGGGCAGGCTCAGGTTGGATCTCAGGACAAGGTTCTTCCCCCAGAGGGGGGTTGGCACTGACCAGGCTCCCCAGGGCAGTGGGCACAGCCCCAAGGCTGCCAGAGCTCCAGGAGGGTTGGGATGATCCTCTGGGGCACAGGGGGTGACTCTTGGGATGAGCCTGTGCAGGGCCAGGAGTTGGACTGGATGATCCCTGTGGGTCCCTTCTGGGATTCTGTGAAATTAGAAGGTAAATAACTCGGCACATCCCAAGGGGGGTTGTGGCATGTGATTAAAAGATGTGAACACCATGATTTTACTTCTGCAGGGCAGTTCACATCCAAAACGTGGGTAGTAAAGTAGATGGTCCTGCAGACACACCAGAAAGTCCTGTAAAAAGATCTTTTTTAGATGTTTGTTTGCTCTCCCCTGTGCTGAGCACCTCAGGAAAGTCCACACACCAAGGTAAAGCAGAGATGGGCCAAGAATAAATCTGTGTCTTGTAAAGGTTGGAAACACTCAGCTCCTGATTGACTGCCAGAACATTCAAGAGCTCCATGAAGTAGTTCTGGCCATTCATAGGAGTCTTACGGGCCTCTATAGAATTCATTTTGGGGCCCCCAGCTTTCAGCTGAGCTAAATTCAGAGTGGCACAGTTTTGCTGGTGCTCTGCTTTCCCTGCAATGGGACCTGCAATGACACACCCACGAACCAAATTAAATCCTAAAGCAACACAGACTCCTTCGAGCAAAAAGATTTCTATTTCAGGGGCTTCCCAAATTTCAACAAAGCCATGTCTCACCTCCTCATGACCAGGAGAACTGGGCAGAGAGTGCTGTTGAGCATTGAGTAAAGCTGCACAAAAACTCTGTGAATATTTCACCACCTGTTAATCCTACCAGTCTGGTGGTTAAACACCAGACTGATACAAAAACTTGACTCCCCTTGCTTTTTCTTGTTTTTTTTTTTTCTTCAGTTTTGGGTTGTGTGTAATCTAGAACAATTCCTCTGCTGTCTTTGGCAATCTTTACTAAAATGGTTGTATTTATTCCCGCTGAGGAATTTGCCATGCCTACACTGTGATTTATTGGATGAACTTACATTTCATGATTGGATGAACTTACATTTGATGCTTTGTTCTAAGTCCTGCAGCTGTTCTGTAGGTAGGACATCTTCTCTGTAACCTCTGTAACCTTCTGATGTTTGATTAGAATAGTCCTATTTATTGTTAAAACAGGTCTGAATAATATTCATAATCACCTGTGAAGTTGCTCCCTTATGCCTAGAAGAAACTTCCTCCAGGATCTCAAAAATAAATGTATCTCTCCCTCTTAACATTTACATTCTTAATATTCTTTTTAATGGGCCCACAGATCAGGCACATGGCCCCAAAGGCAGCAGTGCCTCCCAGGCACCCTCCTGCCACAGACTCAGAGCTGCCTGGCTGGGATACGAGGGAATGAGGGGAATAAAAGACTCTGTGTATGTGTGGGGAACATAAATGTGATATTAATTATTAATTTTGACAAGTCTGAATACCTTAATAATGTATTATTTTAAGCTGCAGGCTTTTTAAAAAGCCATTGAGCCTGAAATGAGCTGACTTTGTGGCTTGGACTCTCACTCCTCAGCATATAGAAAACGCACTGTGACAACAAAATGTGCTGTGACAGGTTTTGGCCAGTGTGGTCTTGTTTTGTGTATTTAATAAAGGGCTGATAAATACAATGTTTAAAGTGAAAGGGTTGGAATATATCAGCCAGAAAACACTACGTGTTAACCAGCCTGTCAAGAGAGAAAATGGTTTAAATTTGTACTTGCACGAACTGCCTCATCAACTGGTTCCCTCCTACTTCAACACTCTTTAATAGCATGATGCAGGTGCAGTAACATAATTTCTGTAGTAAAAGCAGATTATTTGTGCAGCAAAATCCACCATGAACTGATCCTATACTACTCTGCAAATTTATTGAGGGAGGAATTATATCAGATTTGTGTTAGGTATTTAGGAGTAACTTCCTGGTCTGTTTGTAGTAAGAATTTCAGAAGTACCCAGGGAAGCTTCACTTTTGACACCACCCCCAACATCAATACCAAGCACAACTTTAAAACCGACTGTAAACATTAAAAGTGGTTTTTCCTACGTATGAATCCCAGAGAATTTTACACCTGTTAAACAGAGAAAAGTTCACACCATTCCCCCAGTTATGTGTTACAACCTTTATGAAGTGGATTCCAGAAAAGAAGAATTCATGACCTTGAACACAAAAGAATTCTCCAAAGCTGCCTCTTGGCACAGACAAGCTGTGGGCTTTATCTGAAAGTGGCAGGGGTCTGTAAGTCAAAAATGAAATAAAGCACCAGAGTAATGATGGACATATTTTAAGAGTGAAACTAAGGGGTTTTTTTATGTATAAAGTTATGTATAAAATGAAGTTGAGGTTTTAAGTTTCTATCCCTCGGTGGGACAAGAGTGAGTAGTAGGAATACTGAGAAGCTTTAAAAAAACCAAAACTTAAAAATCACAAGCAAAAGAAATTACAGTTTCATCAAGCTTTGTGATTCTTTTCAAGCCAGTTCAGTGATACCCAGGAGCCTGACTCTTGATTTTGAGCTGGATTTGACAGTTTTACAACCAGTGGGAGATAAAAATCAGGTACCTTATTCCAAGTCTTGCTATTCAGAAATTCAGTGCCTGACACATAAAGAGGTTTTATTGGACACGAAATTTGACTAGAAATGAAGAGACACATTTTGGGTTTGAGGAAACAGGAGGACAAACAAATTCCCTTCCTTCTTACATCCACCACACACACATATACCCCCCCAAAACCCCTCAGGCTGGTCAACACTCCAGTGAAACCCGGTTTTCTTATCTCATTTCCTCAGAAATCAGCAATTTTCATTGCAACAAACAGGGACTTTGAAATAAACTCAAACTTTCACTGAATTGCTCGGTGCCTGGTCCCAAGCCCAGGACTAAATAACAACCTCAAGGACAAGTGCCCTGTACTTCCACTTCTTTAATTTTCTGTTTTCTGAGTGGTGGCTCTTAAAATATTAGCAGCAACACAACACTTTATTAAGAAGTTGAAGACTCATTACTTCTGCACTAGCAAAGAGCTTGAAAGAAAAGGTACAAGATTTCCAAACCCCTGTACTTTATTTACAGGGAGCTGCACTCAACAGGTAACAACTTCTGCATTGAGAAGACTTGAAATACAAGGGCCAAAAAAATTTTACCAAGCAGTATCAGAAGATCCACGTATTTAGGCACCCAAAATCCTATTTCAATTCCCGGATTTAGGCAGGAAATAGCTCATAATTTTTAAATGGTGTAAATCATTCACCCTTCTCTCCAACTTTGTCAATAGTTTGCTTCAAGGGAAAAATTTGTGGAGTTCTCAGTCTAATTCCCACAAGCTGCAGTCAGATGTCAAGGTGGTGATAACACCACATCCACTACCCCATGTGCACATGTATATCCAGTATTTTTTAGTCCTACTGAATGAAAATAGTAGGAAATGAAAAGAGCAGTTGAAACTCAAGCTGTTAATACATGCAAATACCATTTCTTATAGAAAATGAAAATCTCTTTCCCTGTAGTTACAATAAACATTAACTCTTGAATTACGTGGCACAGTAAGAAAAGCATCCAGTTGGGTACAATTACCAGAATCTCCTGTCCTGGCATTTTTCAGTAAGCCTAAGTCACACATATCACCCAACTGTTGTTTAATAGAGCCAGTCTGACTCTAAATGTCATCCTAAAGCCTGTAAAGGCAAAAAGCTCAGTCAGCTTCAACCAGCCACTGTAAAATTCTGTAAAACCACCCCTAGAACTCACTCTGCCGAGCCCTTTAACATGTGCAGAATTCTTAGCCCTGCTGACGTCCCCGAACTTGAGAGTGTGCTTTTAACATGGGATCTTTGCCAAAGAAAAGACTGAGATTTAACAGGAACAAAGCAACCTAAAATTTAAGCAAATCCCTAAAAATAGCTGTTTCTTTTGGGAGGAACAGTATTGTTGGCTTCTTCCTGTGTGTTCAATTAATCAACAAAATCCTTTTAAGCAAGGATTAAATTGCAGTTACTACCAAGAAACCCTAGCAATATACACTATTTGAATGGATTTTGGACTAAATAAACTCTTGCCTCATTTTTTTACATAATTATGAACACAAGGATGTATTTCCCAGACACACGTGAAAGATGCATTGTGAAATAAATGTGTGTTCATCTTCCCCTGTATGATACAGCATTCTTCTGATGATTTTAATCATGCTGGGGGAAACTGCTCACTCCAGTGTGCTGCTAAAAAAGACAGAGCTTTTTATCCTTTAAATATACTACTACTAAAAAAAAAAAAAATCTAAATCACAAGAGCCTGTGGTAGATATTTAATGCCTAATGAATTAAATTGAGTTATGCCCTGTAGGTATACCTGCAAAGGTAAAGTTACCCCAACTCACTTGTAGCTCTCAAAACCTAAAGCATTTGCTCAGATGGCAAACAAATGTGTCGTTTTATATACATCATTATAATATGCATACAAGACTAGATATATATTTTATGGAGTCACGGCATAAAAAAACCCCTGTGACTCCCCTACTGAGCACTTGAGACACCATCTGGCTGACTTCCACATCCTGGCATTCACCTGGATGGTCCCAAATCCCATCAGCCTGTCCCCTCTGACTCCCCGATCTCAAGGAGGACGGGAAGGAAGAAGCCTCCCTACAGAGAAATGTGTTCAGAGGGGTTAAAGGCAGTGAGTGACCAGGGGAGGTTCAGATCATATATGGGAAAAAACATTCCCCGAAAGAGTGGTCAGGCAATGGAACGAGTTGCCCAGGGAGGTGGTGGAGTCCCTGACCCTGGAAATGTTCAAGAAGCATTGGATGTGGCCTCTGGGAATGTGGTTTAATGGTGGGTCTACAGCTGGACTGGATGACCCTGCAGGTCTCTTCCAACCTTGATGATTCTGTGATTGTTTTTGGACAACGACAATTTGGTTCAATCACAATCCATAGCTTGGTCTTCTCCTTCCTACCCAACGGTCATCAGCTCACTCTCAGACGTTGTATTCCCAAACTCATCCCAAACAAAGCTATTAACAGGTGGGATGCAGGTGGCTCAGCAGTGGCACACACAGAGGTATCAGCCCATCTCTTCCCACACAGAAGTTACATTTTCCGTTTGTCTCTAACCAGCACAAAACCCTTTTCTGCACTCATTCCTGAAGGGCAGGAGGAGTTTATTAATCCTCTTCATTTCTCTCTCCTTAGGAGGAAAGGCTACAGCTTTATTCTAAAAAGCAGGATTAAACTCTGGAATGTAGTACAGAACAGATAAAAGGATAGCCTGGGCAAGTTCCTTATCCTTGGATGGAGGACCAATCCATGCACCAAATGCCATGACAGACTGCGGGGGAGCTGAAGAAGGACTGAAATCAGGCTGTAGCAGTACAACTTTCTTGACACCTCTCAGCCAACGTGCCTTAACTGAGTCTTGGATTTCCAGCTGGAGCTCAGGGAGCAGCTCCCACTCTCACCCTTTCCAAGGGAGATGCTGACAGCTCTCCAGCCAGACCCACATGGACACCCATTAATGTGTGACTTAGGAGAGAACATTCCTTTTGCAGCAATTTTCAACTAGTCACTTATAATCCATGCAACAACTCTGGTGGTCTGGAAGCAGCTCCTCACCAAACTCTTACACCATCCCATGGCTGATTTTCTACTGATGACTTTTAAGTTTTGAAGAATCTTGTTGATGACAAAGGCTGAACTTCACAGTGAAATTACTACCTCATCCTGAAAAAAAAAAAACATTCTTTTTGCTGCTATTCTTGCTTCAAATACAAAAATATGGCCCCAGAAGCAGGAGGTGAATGTGCTAAAAATCCTTAAATTAACCAAACTCCTGACATGTTGTCTGAAGTCAAATCACAATAATAAATTTCTTTTACCACTTTAAAGGTGGCAAGTGCTAACTAATAACCACACAGAAAGGAAAACTAAGTCCATGATTTGATGTTATCATTGGGAATAAGGTCCTGTTAAGTAATAACTATTTCTTCAACTGTGGAACAAGTCTCTACTCTATTCCAGAGAAGAACTCTAGTGCAACTTTCTGAAACCAGCCTTAAAAGTGTCATTTCAGTTGAGCCAGAGAGTAGGGCAAAGATAATGTGGAGGAGACTGAGGGGAGACCTCAGTGCAGTTCCAGCTGCCTGGGCAGGGGCAGAGGAGGGGCAGGACTGAGCTCTGCTCTGGGGGGACCAGGGACAGCACCCAGGGAAGGGCTGGAGCTGTGTCAGGGCAGGGTCAGGTTGGATCTCAGGACAAGGTTCTTCCCCCAGAGGGTGGTTGGCACTGACCAGGCTCCCCAGGGCAGTGGGCACAGCCCCAAGGCTGCCAGAGCTCCAGGAGGGTTTGGATGATCCTCTGGGGCACAGGGGGGGACTCCTGGGGATGGGCCTGTGCCAGGGCCAGGAGTTGGACTGGATGATCCTTGTGGGTCCCTTCCAACTCAGCAGATCCTGTGACTCTGTGACTCTGTGACATCGGAATGATGCAGTGAAGCACATTGGTCAAGACCCGCGAGGAAGTTCGAGCCCCCATGGCCTTGATGCCCTTGTTCTGCAGCCAAGCAGACAACTTTTCCCTCCAAGGTTGCAAATCCCAAGTTTTTCAGAAGCACTGGATTCAATTAAAAAATAAAATTTAACTATTAAAAGGCAGTTTCAGTTAAACACTCTCTGCTTGCATCACTAGTCCTAAGAGCTAACTGTGGCTCCCGTTGCCAGAACCTCCAAACAAACTAAGCAAACTTGCTTATAATAGCAGGAAGAAGTCAGATCTTTCCAAGCACTGAGGCTTAGCCAAATGCATCCCAGTGTCCTGTGTTGCCATGAACCAGCCAAACACCATTTGAACTAAGGCCGGAGCTGGTTTCCACATTGCTTTGTTTATATTGACTGCATTTATGATGCCTCAGAAGTTGCCAGTAAAATATTTATTTAGCAGTTAAAACGTTCTGCAAATGATTTTGCTGTCCCAAAAGATAAATATTTCTCAGCATGCTGAAATGATACATTGATGTTTTCGTTAAGGAAATTGCATGTTGATAAAATTTTCTCAGATTACACTTTGTCGTTCCTTTGTATTTGAAGTGGCCACATTAATTTTTCGTGATATTTATTGTAATTGTAAATTGCACCAAGATTAGAAACATTAAACTTACCATAAAATGAAACACATTTCAAGTATTTCCGAGTCATCTATTTAAGGGCTTGAGGACACTTTTGATCCTTCAGGTGGACCAGAGTGCTCCAAGCTTACAGGACAAGAATCCAACACAAACCAGAATCCAATTTTAAACTCTTGGGGAGCCTTTTTCTTCTTTTTTTTTTTTCTTTTTTTTTTCTTTTTTTTTCTTTTTTCCCCCTCTCTTACCTTCTTTTCTAACGCACTAATATCCAGCACCACTTTGGGGTGTCCCTGCATTGCAAAATTTCAGCCTGAATGTGAGGTCTGCAACAGATTTGAAATTTATGCAGGTCATTGAATAAAATAAGTACAGCACTGCCATCTTTACTTATTCCTTCTGCTTCCTTTAACCTCCAAACAGCACTCACACCCATGATTTGAGCTGAGCTTACCAACTTAGACACTACACGGTTGTTTCTCTAGACAAGGCCAGACACCTCCTCTGGTGGCCTCACTCGGCCCTGTCATATATTTCAGCCTCCAGGTTGCTTTGCCCTGTCAAAATTTCTCCCTGCAATCATGGTAGATGTGGTGCCCACTCCATCCCACACCATAAACCACTGTGTCATTCTATTGCACGGGATTAAAAGCACTTCCACCCAGAGGTGACCCCAGATCGAAACCTGGGTTTAGCAGCTGAGTTAATCAAGCTAACTTTGATTTTGGGCCACTCCTGTATCGGGCATTAACAGAACAAAATGTTGAGAGCAATAAGAAAAACCCAGATGTCTTTTCTCTTTCTTATACGAAGGGAGCTGGTTCTGGTTCTTCCAAGGATCTGCAAAGATGGTGTGGCTCGCCAAGCTTGCCCAGGCTCAGTGCTTCATCTGCTGCAGAAACAGTCTCCAAGCAGCTTCACACCCGGCAGGTGAAGCTCTGCCAGCAGAATCAGCCATCTCACACGATGTATAAATACACAGAGGGCTGCAGATGTGATTCTGAGAACGCCTCGCATGCAGAAACACGTTCTTACCGAGTACAAATAAATATCCTTGTGGCACTAAATAAAATACCTTTAGTTCCTCTCTCAGATTGCTGGGGCAACTCCACTGTTTCTGCCTTGACTTTTAGCTTTTAATAAATACTCTTAAAAAGAATTTAGGAATTAAAATAAATTTCAGTGTACTCAGTTGATGTTGTTACATTACCACTGCTGCTGCATTTTACAGGTGTGTGCGTGAGTGCCCTTGGAGGGCGTAACGAAACTTGTAGGAAAATCATGCACAATATACACATAAGGGAATGTAAAACTGTCCTTATGTATTATTTCTTCACTTCTTTTCCCAAGGAATTTCGTTCATCTTCCTACTTTGAGAAGTGTTTTATTTTCGGTAAGTGTTAAGATGTTCGGATTTGGGAGATAAAATCTTTACGTCATTAAATCCCGTGACAAACCTACAACTCACTTCAAGGATGCTACTGCATTGCCTGGCAAAAAGAAATCAGTGGTATATGTCTTCAAGGGTTGTTTTTATCAAGGAATTTGGGTTTCATAAACAGGTATGACACCATCTTCACTTTGCAAGCTCAAAAATTTGGGTAAAGCTACTATTATCTAGGGGTTTTCTCTTTTATTTTGTTTTACATAGATGGGTTTTGGGGGGGAGGGTTTAGCTGTTTTGAAACATTCAGCTGTATCACCTGCAGTATAATATCTGTTTATCTATATATAGATATTTATATATGTATTTGTGGAGAGCACAGGATACTGCCAGACCCTTTCCACTCAAAACTGTGCTGGACTAAACAGTCAACATGAAAAAAATATACTTTCCTAAAATTTCCCATCTTCCTTACTAGTCAGATTACCTAGGTTCAAAATAAAGATAAAATAAAATAAAATAAAATAAAATAAAATAAAATAAAATAAAATAAAATAAAATAAAATAAAACCCACAATAAACACCCAAGATTTTTCAAACATTTGGAGGGAAAGTTGTTCACATTTACCTACGCAAGAAACTGTTTTCCATATTTTTCTCCCTTTTGGTTGGTTTTCATAGGGTTTGTCTGTGCCATTTGGCTTCAGGGAACATCTCTGAATCCAATGGGAATCTTCAGGGACAGGATGAAACATTAGACATTAAGAGCTCCCATTTTTGCTGTTTTCAGTCCAGTATTTTTAAACAGTCAACAAACACTGTTCAATAAGGAAATGTGACATCAATTAATGCCAGCTCTTAACATGTACAGTTAATTCAAAGAGATCAACACCGGGTTTATAAACGAACAACATTGCAACCACAACCTCAGAAGAGGCTTCCACCTTTCCCTCTGCACAGCACAGCTCCACTGCCCAGTCAGCACACGAACCATAACCTTGTGGAATAAAACATTTAGGGAATCCACGGGAATCGAAGGAAAAATTCCTCTGATGATCAGAAAGCCTGAGAGGGCTCTGAATCCACACCAGCCATTAGAAGGCAATCTCATTACACGTGCTGGGGTTATTTTAGCACAAGGACTGGGTTTCACTCCACTGATATGGAGAATTTAAGGACACGGACGTGGATGTACATCCAGAACTCTGACAAAGCTCTTGCTAAAATACATGGAAAAACACAAGAATGGGCCATGCTAGGGGCTTGTTTTAGAAGCACTGCATGTGCCTACATGGAATCAGAGAACCACAGAATACCCTGGGTTGGAAGGGACCTTAAAGATCACCTCGTTCCAGCCCCCTTGCCATGGGCAGGGCAGTCACTGGTGCTCTTCAGCTGGAAATTAAACCCACCACAGTTTAGACCAGAGCATGATGAACCTCAGCACAGCCCAAGGAGATGCAGGGAAGGCAGGGAAACATTGAGGGAAATGATGACAGAGCTCCATAAACCAAAGGTTTGCAAGGGGAAGGAAGAAAAGAAGCCGTTATCTTTGTGACAACACCCTCCTAAGGGCGTCGAGGGAAATTATCAGGTGGCCAATTAGCAAAGCAAACAAGGGGAAGTAGCATTGCACAGACAACAACATTTGCTCCCAGACAATCTGGCACATACCAAGGACAATTTGGCTGAAAATGACAAATAAAGGTAAGAAATGCCTGCTGGAGACCAATGTACATGTCCACTTGTGCCTTGGGAAATCCAAGGGATGTTCAGTACAACTGCAAGACAGAGGAGCAGCACTGTTTGCCTACCTCTCTTCATACCTGTTTCTAGGCTGAGCTCTATCAGGTCTTACGGTGTGGTTAAAGCTGAACCAGTCCTTGCAGTCTTAGGAAATTGAGGTTTCTGACCGTCACCCTGCTCTGTGGGTAAATACTGGTCTCCACAGAGAAGTGTTGAGCGTGGAGGCACCAAAACTTGGTTGTTTCAGCACAGGCTGACATCATTAGGGGCTGAAGTGGAGAAAGGAGAGTGCAACCCAGAATGTAAAATCTTTGGGCTTATCTCATTATTCACCTCCTAATTGATGAAGTGGTTCTTCGTCACAGGTCAATTCTTAAGGGTTGTAGTGAAACAGAAACTAGAGGGGTCTGAATGTACTGAATGAGCCTGTGCCAGACCCAGCTCAAGAACTTGGGCAGTGCAGCGAGAAATCCTTCTGATTAGAAATGAACAGGTTTAAACATGTATTCACGCCGTTTTAGACCAGTCATTATGTCCAACCCTCTTGTCTCTTTATAAAATCAGTTCACAGAAGGATTCAGGATTAAACCTACAGTTCATTCCTGGGAGGAGAACTTGCATCTCCCAGGTACAGCAGCTCTATTTATAAAACCTTCGACCCTGGAAATTATGCTTTGCCTTGAAGCTTTTCATCTGCATTGAATGCAGGAACAGAATGTATATTGGGCAGAATTTGTGGACACTCAAGGACACACTGACCATGAATACTAATAACAAAAATATCATCAGGAAAAACGCATGTGGAAAATGTGAGATGTGTAAACGTAAGGTCAAAGAAGAGAATTCTTGTAGAGTGCCCAGAACCAAGCCTAAGGAAACACAGTGGGGTTTTTAATGCTAATAGGGCAGAAAACTCAAATATGTGCCACAGTCATTGACCCAGTTTTGGGTGTCGCCAGTTCTGGGCTCTCTGGTTATAAAGGCAGTATTTTCTTATCCAACCCAAACATAACTCTTCCAAATTCATACAGGGATAACATCTCCTCTGGAGTTGGTCTCATCTGAGAGAAGACACCGAATCAAAAAATTTAGTTACAAAGTTGCCTTTTCTTCCTATTTTTTTCCCTACCCACATCACGACACGGTTACAGAAAGGTCCGTCAGGATGTCAGTTGTTTTTATAAATCCCTTCATAAAAAAACCCACAAATGTTGCAACACAAGAAAGAGAACACAACAGGATGACCATACCCATCCGACATTGCAACTGAGCCAACCTATGACTGGAACTCCTAAATTCTAACAGGGTGTAAATATACCCTAAAAATACGCTAGGACTGCTTTCGTAATGAGAGTTCAAGACAATACAGAGGATTTTTTTCTGCCTGCCTGTAGATGTTTCTGAACAGCATTTCCACGTGTGTACCTGTTAGGCACAACCCAACAGGTTACGTGGTTTTACACAGGTGGAGGCTGCAAAAGACACAGCAAAGATCCCTTTCCTTACCTTCATGACAACCTGCTTGTCATTCTGAAAAGGATCCTCTTCTGAATAATAATCAGAATTATTATTCAAATATATCGTGCAATACAGTAAAAAAGACTCTGCTGGAAGAATGAAATTAATGAGTAGGGGGAAAGCACAGTCATTTAAAAAGTAGGTAGACATAAAGCCAGCAAGCAAACACCTTTTATGTGTTTAGAGACATGGAAACCAGAAAATATCACCCTTTTGGGAAGAGGAACTGGGGAGTCTGTAGAGCAGACAACAGGTATAAGCTTCTGGCCACATAAATGCCACGGACATGCTCACCAGCACTGTAACTTCTGGTGTTGGATATCGCTCTGACACTTCAGCTACAGCTCCTTTGGCCATCCAGCACCTCTGGGCACTCCAAATCTTGGTGGAAGCACTCAAAACTACTCTACAATGCACGTTCCTGGGTCTGTTACCTCCTGGATCCCTCAGGCTCCATTTGACTGCGGACATGGTGGGAGCACAAAGCAATCCTGAAAACACAGAGCATGAACTACAGCATGAATTTATGTCCTTTGTGGCATTTTAAGCATTACGAAGACAAGCAAGAGATCCTCCTAGAAATCCGTGAATGCTTTGCCATCCAGATATTTCCTGGTGCAATAAGGGCAGCAAAACGAACTGGAAATGATGTGTATCCAGGCAGCTGAGAGATGCCACGACTCTCTCTGGAGCACGTTGCCCAACAGTGCTTGCCTTACCAAGCTCTCCAAACCTTAGCAAACTGCACCCCTTTGCAATCAAATATCCTGAGTCCCGATCACACTGAGCCCATTTTCGCACTAAACCCCACAAAATTTGGCTAAAATGATGTTTTCTGAAAACGACTACAAACTCCTTATCTTCCACCCAGGGAACGAGGTCTTTGGAACTGCAGGGGGAGGTCTTGACTTGCAGGACTCATCCCTGAGCAGTGAATCCTGAGCAGCACACTCCTCCTTCAACTTCTGTGCACTGCTGGTGCCGCCTGGAAATGCAAGAGTTAAACTCCACACGACTTTCTTTCCCCCCACGGACCACTAATGTGTGTGTTTATATAAAGCTTCTGATGTTCTCTGTGTTTTTTTGAAGGGGTTTGATATAGGATTTTTTTTCAAACTAGGCTGTACTTTTCCTTTTAAATTAATAAAAGGTAAATCCAGTGGGCTTAGCTGCAAGTGTACACTGGCAAGTGTAAGGCACTGGCACCTACAAACCTTCTGCATTACAGCTTAGCCAAAAATTTGCAAATATTCATTTAAATTCAGAAGCAAATTCAGCCATATTTACAGCTGCTCCACAGGTGCTTTCTGCAAATATTTGAACACTTGTACTTTACTAGTACAAATACTAGTGCATAAGGAATTTTAATTTCAAACAATCACGGAGCTTAACACGTTGTGTTCAATTTTACACACATGGTCTGTACACGAGCACTTGCCCGGTGATGCACACCAGGAAACCAGCAGCACTCTGTGGCTTCTGAAATTAACAGTACAAAATACAAACACCTGAATATGACATACTGACACACTCACTAATGTGGAAATTTCACAGCACACCACAGAATTAAAATAAAACAAAAGCCCTACAGGGCCCTTTAAACCTTACCTGTGACAGCAGTAAGCCTCCAAGAGGCAATGAGAGGAGGCTCTGAGCATCTGCAAGGACTGGCACAAACATCCAGCATTTTGCACAGACTGAACAGGTTCTCTTGGAATCTCTGTTTAATAAACGGGAATATTCAGCAACCCAGCTATCACTTTTACAAAAAGGAGAAGAGGAAAACACACACCAATTATCCTTTTCTTTAAACATCTATTAAAAGCTATTTTGATTCATACAAGATGTTATTGACTTCCATATTTCAGAAAATTATGTCATTAAGAGAGAATATAATTTGAAAATATTTGGAATTTATATTATATTCTTAGCTACTAGTGTTTAATCTTTAGTAAATACCTTAGAAAATGTTCCTAGCAACATTAACAGGGTGGGATTTCTCTAAGACCTTGTCAAGCAGCAGAGAAGGAAAAAGGCTGTTAGCTCAGAGTGAACAGCCAACTTCTCCTGTGGTGAGAAAAAATTGCATTTTGGGAGCACCTTCCTTGCCAGACCAAGTCAGATCTGGGATCTCCTGCCATATGTAGATTTTTGCTCAGAACACTTGCCTGACACAATATTCATACTATGCAAATTAAATGTTGAGATTTGCAGAAGATAATTCATAACAAATCCATCTATTCATCTGCAATGGCTCTGTCATTTCTGTAAAATGGCCCAGTGTGGTGTTGGAGGCTCTCTCCTCCTCGTTGGTGTAATCCTGTGTCTCCAGGCAGACGTCAGAGTACCCGGCACAGGCAGTTTTCTGTGTGTGAACAACTCCTGCACATCTGCCTGTTCTCCTCTGGGCTCTGTTTACCCTTTATTTGCTTTATCCTGGTGGAACATCGCAAGCAAGTTTTGAGCCTGGTTGTGAAACATCAGGCTGGAAACAACTGCCATAAATTAATGGGGGGTTGCATAATTTTTCACTGCGAGTCATGCCTGAGTAACTCCCGAGGATGAATGAACAAGGACATCCCACTTTAAGCATATCTGTGCTTGAACTCAGCGGGAGAGCTTTTCAACACTGACTCCAGGGTTTGCTCCTCGATTTTAATTTACTAACTTCAGTGTCTTTTCAGAGAGTGAGTGTGTGCTGCCCAACACTCTTTAAATTAAATTTCCCTCTCTGAAGGAAAAATCGTTTTGAAAAAGTGGAATCCTCTCATTGCAGAAGACACAAGTCCCTCTTTCATTCATTTGCCTTGCATACCGTTTGGATTTCGGAAAGTTTCCACATTCCCATCCTGACAAAAAAAATTACGTTTTAAAAACGCTTCAAGCTTACTTTGTGGTTTGTTAATATAGGTGCAATGTAAACAATGGATTTGAGGATCTTGCAGAGGAAGAGCCCATGTTATACATAATCATGTTTTAATGGACTCTGTTTGTAAACGGATCAGCCCATGCACGACTGGGACTTTTTTCCATCAACACAGAGCTGCCTGGACAAGAGGATGTATTTTTAATGTCTGCAATGAAAACTGATGCAACAGTCATCCCCAGGCTCATTAAAGGTAACCATCCCTGTCCCCAAGCCTGGCTTCTGGCACATTTCCCACGGATTTCGTGGCAAAGCTGAGTCAAGCAGCGATAGCAGCCTGGAGAGCCGTGCTGCTGGGGTAATGCAAACTTACCCTGAACTTCACTTACACATTACTGGGCCAAATTCAAGGGAATAAGGCATTCAGCGTTTAGATTTTATCTACCACACGAGTCAGCTGGAACAACCAAATGTAATGTCTGTGTAATGACCTCCACCCAAAGCTTTGGGTTAAGGCAGATGGCTAATAACAGGACTTTCACATGCTAGTTAATGAATTTTGGAGAATCTGACTGAACTCTGCAGGTCATATCGATCCCTTCACTATATTTTGGACCAAAAAGGTGAGAAAAAGTCCCAGGTAGATGTTAATGGTTTTTCCCCAAGTCCATGAAGACCTGACCCACCCCAGCTTCAGCTCAGCACACACACATGGTGCTGGGTGGGGTGTTATCAGTGCTGGGGGGTGCAGGCTGCACCCCTCCCTCTTTTCCATGCCCCATCAGAACTCCTGCACCCCCTCCCTCACAACCACACAGCCCTCTATATTCCTCCCCCATTCACCGCCCCACAGCCTCACACACAGCCTTTTTCCTCCTCCCCCTTCCCCTCAAAACCCCCCTATCTCCTCCATCCTCCCTGCATCACCCTCCAGCCTCCTCACCCACCAGCCCCACATCCTCCCCACAACCCTACACCCTACATCCCCCTCTCACATATGCTTGCATCCTCTCACATCCCCTTCATCCTCCATC
>VXAY01000449.1:268-10294 GCA_013399855.1 Oxyruncus cristatus | reverse complement strand
TCCCGCGGCTCGAGCGCTCTCTGGCGGCGGCGGGACAGACCGCCCGTGGTACCCGCTGACCCCCCGAAAAGGGGACACCCCCGCACCCCTGAGCGTCGCTGGGGGCGTTTGGGGGGACCCTGCTCCCATTACCGTGGGCCAAGGGTGTGTTAGGGCGTCCCTGTCCCCACTCCCGTGGACTTGGGATGTATTGTGGGGCTCCGTCTCCCGATGCCACGGGCTCACGGTCTGTTTCGGGGGATCCCAGTTCCCAACGCATCCTCATTCCAGCAGCCAGGGGTTGGGGGCCAGCAGGGCGTGGGAGATGGGTGGGCGCCCCTTTGGTGTTTTCACGTGCAATACAAGTTGAGAGCAACTCCTGAGCTTGCCATGAACACATCCAGAAAACGGAACTGCAGAATAGTAAGAATATTAGTGCAGAGGGAGAGAGGAAGTGGAAATATTGAAGTGGAGTGTTGCCAGCAGGCAGAGAGAGGGGATCCTGCCCCTCTTCTCAGCCTTGGATGCTGGACATGCAGTGCTGAGTCCTCTCCTTGGGACAGGAGAGACTTGGAGCTCCTGGAGTGAGTTCAGTGGGGGGCTATGGAGACGATGAGGGTCCCGGAGGTCTTGTGTGTAATTGGCAGCACCAACACATCTGCACAGCCAACAGTTCCTCTCTCTGATGAACAGTGATAGGTCCTGAGAGAACAGCATGAAGTTGTGTCAGGGTGGGTTTAGGCTGGATTTAAGGAGAAGGTTCTTCCCCCAGAGGAGGTCCCAACTCCTCATGAAACCTTCTGCCTCAGCAGACTCCAAGATCTTTGTCCAACAGGCTTTCCCAGGGAGATCGTATTTTTAACTGATAGCAGTTTTCAAAGAGTTTTGTTATTCTGGAGCTCCTACATAGATCTCCCTTCTCCTAAATATATTTATACATTTATATATTGCTGATGTCTTATTTGATCAGAAGGGAGGGAGCTGGTCAGCCACTGCTGGGATTGTGCCCAACGCTCTCCCACCTCATCCAGTGACTGAGCATTGCCCTCCAGAACACACTTAGAGCTGCAGATAAAGAGAAGAGACATACAGAAAACACTTTTAAAGAGGTTAAGACAATGCCTTTTAGTGACTTCTTCCTTGCCACTCTGCCTATGGAAGAGCAACCGCAACAGAGAGATTCTCTTTTCAACACCTTGCAGCAACAGCCCATGGCACGAGCATCAACGGCACCATACTGGGAGCTGCTTCTCGGGGAGCTCCTCAGCACAACCGAACACCAGAGTGATCAAGAACTGAATTATCCAATGGCCCTTTTTGGATCTTTTAAACTACATCCAAATTTCCCTGGTCTCCCTTCAGCACTCCTGCTGCTGGTGCTCTGTGGAGGGATTGGACCAGTAACCCACGAGTGGAAACTCAGGATTAGCTTTTCTCTCTGGAGGACTCTTGAATGACAGGCTTTGAGTCTTCATGGACAGCAATCCTCTCACAACTCATGGAAGAGCCTTTGAGTTTGACATTTCTATAAACATCGACCTTTTTATCCTCAGTGTTTGCTGTTTGAGGAAATCCCTTCCAGTTCTTACGCATGTATAACATATAAAACAATTGAATTAATTCCATATGGGGGTAGAGGGGTGAAAAATCACGTCTATAGCCAAAATAGTTCAACAAAACTGTACAGCTGAGGTTTAAGACTGCCTCTAGTGACCTTGTATTTTGTTTAAACATTGGTGTTAATACTTCATATAGATTATGTGCAGCACAGATTACAACAGTATGTGCTGTGTATTGTATAATTTATGAACTATTAAACTTAATTCTTATGTTTTGAGGTTGTGAGTTATAACTAAACAGAATCTAAACTGCCAGCAAAAGAAGGGTTTTTTAGATTTTTTTTTTTTTCTGGATTAAACAGTTTTTTGGGGCCAGGGGCAGACAGATCCAAAACCAAATACTTGCACACTCACCCTCAGCACACTGAGAGCTCAGGCTTTGTAAATTTAAATATCTTTTATGTTCTCCACATGTAGAAGCTCTACTGGTGGAGTTCCAAAACACAGGTCATCTGGTTAATTTTGTGCTGTACATGAGAGGAGGACCCACTGAGGGCCAGAGGAGCAACACTTCTGCTCCCTCTGAACTCCAGGGATGCCTGGGGAAGGGCTGATGGTTGTATGACACCGAGCAGTGTCGGTCCATAAAATCCACAGGCAGCACAGCAGTGCTGACTACAAGTCTGAACTGCCCTCAAAAATGGAGTTGAAGCTTCTCGACTGCTCCTTTTTTATCTTGCTCAATGAGACACCAACATATTTGAGGGCAGCACGGAGCTCAAGGCAGGCCCAGGATAATGCTCCCCCTGCCCCTGCCCAGGACCTGTCACTGCTGCCGTACTGAGCTGTGAGGGCAAAGCCCCTTTGCTGTGTCTGTGTGTGAGCCAACACCAGCACAGGCGGCTGGGAAGGATATAAAGGTAAAAGCTGTGCAAGTAATTGGGGGAGGGAAGAATCACAGAATCATTAGGGTTGGAAAAAGCCCTGTAAGATCACTGAGTCCAATCATTCCCCCAGCACTGCTGAGGCCACCACTAATCCACGTCCCCAAGTGCCACAGAGACACATTTTCTTGAACACTTTCCCCACCACTGCCCTGGACAGCCTGCTCCAATGCCTGACCACTCTTTCAGTGATGAAATTTTTCCTAATACCCACCCTGAACCTCCCCTGGTGCAACTTGAGGGCATTTCGCTTTGTCCTAACCCTTGTTCCCTGGGAGAAGGGACTGACACCCCCCTCAGCACAATCTCCTCTGGGGCAGTTGTAGAAAGTGATACGGTCCCCCCAAGCCTCCCTTTCTCCAGACTAAACAACCCCAGTTCCCTCAGCTGCTCCACACCAGACTCGTGCTCCAAGGATCTCTTAAGAAAGATGAACTCACTAACACTGATTTTCCTTGGTTCCTTGTGTAGCCAGTGGAGATTCTCACGTGCAACCTGTAACCCAGCATAAAGTGTCCTCCTATAACTTGAGTACAGTCTTTGTGTGTACTGGGCTCTCTCTCTCCCTTAGTGGCAACAGGCTTTTGTGACAAGCAGGTCCTAGTCAGAGATGCTGTGGCACCATTCTGACCCTTCAAACCATTCTGTCAGTCACCACTTTGCACAGAGTGCCAGGAGCAGCTGGCACAGGGTCACTGAAGAAGTGAAGAGGAACACTGAAGGTGTTCCAGTGACACTGGAAAACCACATGGTTTGGGTCTCAGGAACAAGTGATACGTCTCACTCCCATGGCTGAAGTTTACACAGGAGCATTTAAGCAAACAGCTTTATGGGGGAGGAAGGAGGAATCCAAATAAAGAGTAAACCTGGAAGTCCTGAAGAGCTGACAGGTGAGACTCCTGCCCTCTGTGTGTGTTGCAGCAGGCAGCTCCTGAGGTAGCCAGCCCCTACCCTTCCTCACAGCTCTCCTCCATCCTCAGGGCTCAGAAAAACCACCAAGCCTTGGCCAGCTCCTCGTATCCCTCACGGACACTCAGCATCTGGGGCTCTATCCAGCAGCTGAATCACCAGAAGGGCTTTTGCAAATTACACTTCTCAATAAATTCGACTTTCCTCTGACACGTTTTATCGTTTGCAAGGTTTACTTGGGAGATGAAACAAAAGTTAATTACACCAACCAGTAGGTCAGGAAAATGGATGGATCTGCTCTCCCTCCAGCTGGGCTCTCGTTGCATGGCAGCAGGACCGCATCCTATGGGAAGGACACAGGATATGTTAGGAAGGCACATTCAAGCCATCAGCCTGACACTTCTTTATTACAGTGTATTTATTTTTTATCATGTGCTTTGACAGGAGTCTCATAAAGTGTTATGCTCCTTCTGTAAGGTCAAAGTCTTGCGACCTTCCGTGATTTTAGAGAGAAGGAACATAATTTTCAAGGGCATGTTTATTATTTCTGTAAACAGTCTGTTTTTCATGCCAAGCGAACAGTTTTTCTGTATGTACTTAGATGACAGCTCAATTTCACTGGCTCACTTTCCTGACCAAGTCTTGCCTGCCAAATGTTTTTGATCATACTCTGGCAAACAAAACAATATTAATAGGAGAGCTGAGCAAATAATCGCCAGAAAACTGCTGATTTTTTTAAACCTCTTTATTGCTTCCATAATGTCCCTGAATCAAATGCAGTTTCCTCGAGTTCAATTACAGCTTTAAAGCCCACTATTTCTTTTATTAAAAGCAAAATTACTTTGTGGAATCAGAGAAGTCGTTTCCAAAACAGTTGTGACTAAGCTGGTCCATCATATTGTGTTGCTCGTGTCCCCAAAGAACCAAATGTCCACACTGTTCCAGATGATTGCACAGTTCAACCTCTGGACAGGCAGCTCCCACATCTGTTTTCACTGGCACAGATGTTCAGGAATGGTAGACAAGACCACAGCCAAACCAAATTAGTTTTAAAGTCTGAACACTCCACTTTTGCCATATATACTGATTTCTGAAAAATCATCGAACCCCAGAACGGTTTGGGTGGGAAGGGACCTTAAAGCTCACCTCATTCCAACCCCCTGCCATGGGCAGGGGCACCTCCCACTAGACCAGGTGCACTGAAGTAGCGTCCTTCCCCTTCCCATGGTGATGATGTGTCCCAAACAAATCTGTGTCCTGCATTCACACACGATCTGATGCTCTGTGAGGGCTCCAAGCCTTTGTTCTCTGATGGTCCATAAAAACTCTTGCAGTGCCCCGCAGCTGCTGTGAGCTTGAAGCAAACTGACCCCTCACCTGTTTTTTGTAGCAGCACCAAGCTCATAAAATCCCTCCCCATTGCCCCGCTATCATGCCAAGGAAGGCAGAACTGCGGCGTGTGCATTTGGCTGCTGCTTGTAGAACCTCCTGGAAACCTTGTAGGTGGGCACACAGCAAGAGTTACGATACCAGGACAGTGCTGAGGGCACTGAGCTACAGCATGCCGTGTTCTACTCTGTTCCTGCACAGCTGAGAGTGTAAGAGGCATAAAGGCTCTGGCTCACCATCCCCTCCACAAACACTCCACTACCTCTTCTAGGGGTGGGTTTATTCAGGGACTTGGATGGGGCGTAATGAAAATCCCAATCAAACACATCATACGAATCTCCAGGCAGCTGTACCCGGAACAACCATCTGCTTAGACAACCTGTGGTGCACCTCTAAGGGCTGGACTTGATGATCTCAGAGGTCCTTTCCAACCCAGCTGATTCCATGATGCTAGCAATATTTCCACACCGAACAACAGCTGTCCCTTCCCTCTGGGCACCCAGCTGCAGGTGTACCTGCATAAATACATACCAGCAAATTCCTACAAACTGCCCTTCTCTTTGTCAAAGTGTGACTCGCGCTGAGGTCCCTGTGGGTTTTGTTCAGTGCCTTAATGGTCAGAACCCACAAACCTTCACTTCTGCAGCTCAGCCTCCCTGATATTGTCCCTACAGCATTCCTGTGGTGGGGTGGGGAGGGGGTTGTTTTGGCAACCAGAGGATTCACACTGCCTCACTCTGCTCCTTGGTCTTTCCAGATGTTTTTGTTAAAAAGTGATTCATCTCCCTTTGTCCTTGTTCTTTTCTTTTCTTTCCCAACAAATAACTCCCCCCCAAAAAATAAAACTCACTTTTTCAATCCCTCCTCTTTCAACATCTCCTCGAGGAAGGTGCCTTTCCATTCTCCTGAACTGATGGAAAGAAAACTGTTGTTTACTTAATAATTGTTTCCAATCTGAGACAGAGGTAATACCCGTCCTGGTAGCAAATCAGCTGCTTTAATGCACATCAAGGGCCTCAGCAGCTCTTGAGTTTAAGAACCTGAACACATTTTGTACAACAGGATTCTAAATTTTCAGTGATCATTATACGGAACCTGGCATTTATTACCTCTTTGTCAGAAAAAACAGTCCAATCTAATGCAGAAGCCACTGAAAAAAACCTTTCAATTGATGAAAAAAAAAAAAAAAAAGCTGTAGACTGAAAAGCTTAAACCACAAGAAAAATTACCGTTAGAATCTCAACCAGAATGAACTATGTCTCACTTAGGATATTTTTACTAATGCTCAAGGCTGACTGGTAAGAGTGTATGGTTTAAATTAGCTCCCTGCAAACTTATAGTTGCCATGTTATCCCAGTAAAATATATTTCCCTCCATTGTGGCTCATATTAATTTGAAGTTGTAGAGCTGCAACTAACTTCAACCATCACAGGCTTTATAAAGTGGAAAATGTTTAAGCATTTGTTTTAGAAAGCAAGAACATTGCACACAGGGGAGTGGTGAAAGCAGGTTTCTGAAATAAATGCAGTAAGTTACACCTTCATCTACCACAACGTTATTATTATCTTTCTGGAAGAACACACAGCTCTCACAGGCTGGAGAATTAGGAATTCAAAATTCCTAAATTCCCTCCTCTGGGAAAGAATTCACCACAGTAAAAGCTGCTGACTTTGACTATTTAATTTCTTAATCATTACTTTAAAGTAGAGCCACTCAAAGCTGGAGACACTCGGATCTTGCCCCATTAGTTTACCTGTGCTGTTGTAAAACGGGGGGTGATTATTAGCTCTTAATTATTAAAAATGCTTTAATGACAAGTGTGGGGAAGGTAAACTAGAAGAAACATCTACCCTTTTGTGATAACAAACCCACTTTGAACAACTTCTCACTTGCCTTAGCAGACCTGTAAAGACCAAAGCACAGTTTTAAGGTCTTGGTATTAAATGTGAAGCACATAAAACCCAAAGAGGTGAGAAGGAAACTCAATACAAGGGCCCATTAAAAAAAAGATAATTAAAAAAAAATAATGAGAATAAGAAAATTCTACAGAAGACCAGTAACATGACAGAGATACACTAGCATGTTTTTAGGAGAAATAGCAACCAAATCCACCCAAACCCCAATGAAAGGATATGAAATGGCCACTTGTCCTGCTCTGAAACTACACCCAGTGGGCAGTGAGGGTTTCCATCCTCCCACTGCTGTATCACCAACACACTGCCCAGGCTAAACCTCTTAGAAACCTGTGGCAGTAGGTACCATTTATCTTTCCCAGGAAAAGGAGAGAGTTCCAGCAGAACATTCAGGATCTAGAAGATCCTGACTTGTGACTCCACACAAACTTGCTTGCACTCAGCATTCTCTCTCCACACTCCCAACAGCATTGCCCCATTCCACTGAGGATGTGTCTTGCCCCAGGAGCAGCCTCTCCACCTATTTTCCCTCGCTGTTGGCATTGTTTCATTCCATCTGCTGATTATCCCTTGGAGCCTTTTGCTGCCTTCCCATCATGCTGATGTTCATGGCAAACAAGAGAGATATTGTACAGTGCACAACGTGCCTGCAGAAACAGTGCAAATGAAAGGCTCCCAGTGAAAACCTGAATCATCTTTATAAAGGCTGTGTTTATGCTGGAAGAGAACACTGCTATCCCCAGGCAGCAACTGGGGTGGCAGGGAACAGAAAGAGGAATAAAGCATTCAAATCATAGAATCATGGAATCATAGAATGATTTGGGTTGGAAGGGATTTTAAAGAACATTTAACTCTCCCCCCCCCCTCCACCTTCCACTACCCCAGGTTGCTCCAACCTGGCCTTGGACACTTCCAGGAATGGGGCAGCCAAAGATTCTCTGGGCAACCTGTGTTAGGGCCTCCCCACCCTCATAGCCAAGAATTTCTTCCTAATATCTAATCTACACCTGCCCTCTCTCAGTTTAAACCCATTCCCCCTTGCCCTGTCACTATCTGCACACATAAAAAAGTCCCTCTCCCCCTAAACCACCACAAAATCCAGTGCTTGTGCAAGAGAGACAAGGACCTCAAGCAATTTGGATGCAAAAATGAAGGCAAAAGTTTAAAGGTTTCATACCTTACTTTACAGATTATCCCCATACAGTTATTCTTTGGTTACCTGCCCACTTGAAATGGGGAAATGCACTTTGTGCTGGCCCAAAATCACCCTGCAAATCCCCACCACGCTGCACAGGTGGGATTTCCAAGCTACCGAGACGAAGCACACAGAAACGTCGGAGCTGAAACCCATCCTGTCGCTCTGCCTCCAGCAATCCAAGGGATATAGAAAGAGGACAGGACCTTAAAAGAAACCAGTGATTCAGAGTTGAGAAAGGAACAGCTGCACCGTGTTCCTTTGCCACACGGTGGCACGTGCTGATGGAAAATAAGATCCAGTTAGGAAAGGTCTGCAAGGTCTGAACAGACCTGGGGGCAGCACGTTCAGCTTCCCTGGGGTTACTCCTAAACCTGTCAGGTTCCAGCTGGGTCTTACAGCATTAGAGAGCCTCATCACCGAACCTGAACTCGCACTTACTCCTGGGAGAGAAAACAGTCTCCTTTCCCCCCCTTTCACCCCTTACTAAGCAAGAGTTCTCCTCCTGGCTGTACCTGGGAACCTGTACCTCATGATGAGCCTGAGCTCACTCCCTGAATTCAAATCCCCCATATAATTCAAAATATGGCATTTCTGAGCATTCCAGGAACGTGGCTTTCTCTGTGCCATGGTCCTGAGAGGTCGTCCATGCTCAGCCTTCCGAGGCATGGAGAGAGAAGCAGCCTTGCCCCTCTCTGCACCACTGTACAGGCACAAGTGTTTGTGCAGCTGCACCACGAGCCAGAGCAAGGACACAGTGGGGTGAAAACATCGTATTTTTCTTTATTTCAGACAAAAAAGAGCAAAGCCAGCATTTATTTTCATGCCTCTGTGGTTGTATCTCCACAACACAACAAAGAAAGCTTTGTGCTTTCTCCGATGAATTTCATAAATTCTTTCTGAAGCATTCACGAGATTGTTTATGTGTGTAATTATGTAACAATAAACACAAATTTTGGGAGCAGATCACATGGCGTGATCACAGCCTATGCTCAGCATTCCAGCCCCGAGCCAGCCAAACCCTGAACACACGAGAATGATAATGGATGCCAAAGGCACAAATCACACTCGGTGGGACAGGACATTTAATGTGTGTCCTGGAGTTCATTTAAAAAATGGAATGGGTGAATTTTAGTAACAGTTTCTGACAGGCAGACACGGGAAGGGCAGAAGGAAGAGTCACATAGCCATTATTTTTTTTTGTTTAGAAACCAGTATTATTGCAGGAATGTGGTTTGCTAATGCTGCCAAAAACCAAGACATGTTTAAGACACTTCAGTACTAATGGGACTGACACGTTTTAAGAAGGAAGCCCTGTCTCCTATGCCGACAGCTCCTTCAGCTCAGCAGAAGGGAGCAACAGTGTTCTTTTCATGATTTCCAACGAGGTCCCAAATCTGCCTTTACTTTTAAAAAATGCAAGTTAAAAGTCTGTAAACCCTGCTAGTGTTTATGCAATGATATGATGCACTAGAGACACTGATTCTAGGTGCTAATGTACTAATGTGGCTAATGAGACAGACACAGTGTACTGCCAAAAATCTGCGAGTACCTTGAAAACCACAGCTTAACGTCCCAAGTGTGTTACCAGGACACTCACTCCACAAACATCCTGATGACCCTCAGACAGATGTTTCAGGCCAGCACTGTAATGCACCACAGAGGTTTATGGCTCTCACTTCTGCTTTAATCAGCGACTGTGTATTCAACTCCAGCGTTAAAATAAACCATTATGAACCCATTCTAGTCTGTGTCCAAGACCTAAATTCCTTTTATGTCTGTCAAGAAACTCGAGCTAAGCCTCTCAAAGCCCTGCCTGGTGTCTGTCTGGCACCTCCTCAGCAGAACCCTCGGTAACACACCTACAGCACTGCAGGATGAAGTGAGACCTTTGGGGTTTCAGTGTGACAACACTCTCCACCTGCAGGCACCGTTTACTTGGAAAACATTTGGACATTTGTAATTGAATTCCCAACCTTTAGCCACTAAGAAGAACGATTACCCTAAAAACAGTAAGCTGTGTCGGTAAAAATATTCACACACACACAAACACATGGACACACACACACATAAACACACACACACAGACACACTCACATAACACTGCACATAAAGACACACACACACACACTGACACA
>VXAY01000448.1:8587-42958 GCA_013399855.1 Oxyruncus cristatus | reverse complement strand
TTTCACCATCAGTGCTGAGTAGACGGCCCAAGGAACTCACACAGCCAGTACAAGGCAGATGAGTTGTCTTGTGCAGTCTCAACATACACTGCGTGTAAGCTGGCATTGCGTGCACCCGGACTGAGGACGAAAATAGACCCCACACTGGGGTAATGTAGAATTTTTCAATCCTTCGTCACATGTACAAACTGCTGTAGCTCAGCCAGCCCTGAAGACCAGTCCCTAGAGAAAGTCTAAACCACTCTGGAAAGCAGGGAAGTTCGCCTGTGGTTGTTCATCCTCCAAACTCTGTAGATGACAAACATTTTGTGTGGGGCTCATTGTCAACCCCCCTGGCTGCCAGGATGTGGTTTTAGCAAGGTGAAGTAAAGTGCCAAGGTCAGGGGATATGTTCAGGGAAGTTTAAATCTTTTAGAGAATTCTTCAGGGCATGTTGTGGTTGTCAGATTTCTTAAATGATTTTCTGCATTTGGACACTTCCCATCAGACAGCAGGAGTCATGTTGGGCCACGTAAGTGGGATGACTGGTTCACTGCTCTCTGAGGGATTAGAACACTAATACTAAGCTAACAGAAACTAGTTTTTCACAGGGGATGTCTTCCTGAAATCAGTGTTGAAAACATTCTGAGAGAGGGCATGGCAGCAGATTTTAATAATAATAATAGTTTAGTATGTTGTGTATACTATATGTAAAGCGTGTTTTAAAAGAAAATTTGTTAAAAACCTTGAAAGTAGATTAATGAGCTTATGCTGATTCCAAAGTGTTCTGCAGGTAGTTTCAAACTCTGAGATCTGTGCACATCCCAAAAAAATTTGCTTTTGCCTCTCTTTTGATGCTGCAGTTGGGCAACCTGTCCCTGGCACAGTCTATTTAAGTGATATGTTACATAAAATCCTTTTGCCCAATGCACTGCAGATTCACTGCAGTGCACTTCTCCTAACTCAGAATGTATTTCCTGTCTGAAAGCAGAAAAATGCCACAGGGAAAATGGGACAGGATATTGAAATTTAGTTCCCAAGCCTCAACCTGCAGCGTGGGCTGGTTTCCCTCGCTCTGTTTGAGGTTCCTCAGAGCTCTGCCGCGTGTCTGAAGGGCTTCATCTCCCAGGAGACCCATGGCTGGGCACTTATAGCTGTATTTGTGCATGGAATTCATATGGATCTCACCAGTGGTGCAACTAAACACTTCGGTAAATCTGACCTCTGAAAATGGGTGAGGAAGGGCTCTGAGAAAGGGCTGGTTTGAATATAGTAACACCTGGTACCATTTTTTGACATCTAGTTTGTCCTTTTGAAGGTTTCAGCCTTCTCAAAATCCTCTAATATCTTCCTTCCAGTACACATTATTTAGCAGCAAGTTCTGCCAAAGAATAGTGAAATTTGCATTTTATAAGCAGTTCCAAATAATTAAATTTATTAATCAAATAGCTCATATTGTCTTCTTGTCCTGAGATTTTTTTTTTTCCAGGTTAAGAAATGGATTCTTTTGAGCTGTTAACAGTACCTCCATGTTGTTGTGTGTGCTGAGGTTTATCTTCTCAACGATGTTTTTTTTTTTTTTTTTAAGAAAAGAGATTAAGATCCCTCAGATTCTTTAAGAAAACTCCTTAAGAATTGCTAGACTCATATGCACAACCATAGGGTCCCCCTTCAATAAAAAATTTGTAATATTTCTATTATGGTTTTCCAAAATACTTCATTCATACTTTTCTAAGAATAATTCATTCTTTATAATTGTTTTTCATGATTTTCTCTGAATCATGGTTCTGTTTCTCAGAGCTGAAAATTGGTAAGGATATGAACATAAAGATACAATATTCTGTATATGTCCATATAGAATATGTAACTTTTTGTATTATTTTGGCAGTTACATTCTACTGTTTCATGTTTTCAGTATATTATTTACCTTTAAAGTGTCTTTTATAAATGAATTATCATTGAACAGTATCTACCTCTAAATTTTAAAGAATCCCAACAGAGTTTGCTATCATCACCTTCACCTAGGAATTAGATTAGGAAGACTTTATTAACGTGTTTATTATTTTAAACATGTTCAAAGACATGGAGCATGTGAGTAGAGCTAAAGCCATAATGAAAGACTCTAGAATCTCCAGACTGCTAAGACTACATGAGCTGTATGCCTTAGCAGAAAATATTTAGTCTGTTTTTGGTGTAAAAGGAAGAAAATGACCCTATTATACATATCCAAAAGACCTGTATAGAAGAGAATTCACTGGCATAATTTTGTTGACATAGCCAAATTAATGCAATGCCTCAAAAAACTCATGGATTAATGTTCACATAAGGAATTTTTCTGATATATCTTCAGCAGCAGAATTATGTAAGTGTATAAAGTCTGTCTCTGAGTACAGGATTTTTTTTTTTCATATAGCTCTAGTTTTTTCTATTAGACAGTCACTCACTGTGTATGAACAATATCTTAATTTTTGTAATGGTTGCATTAGCGAATATGGTGGCATCTATTTATGATACGTATATGTTTCAGTAAATAGGAAAGCAAGTGGCATACATCAGAAAGTGACAGGGTGAATTGAAATGTATTTTAAAACTTGAGGAAAAGAAATGATCACTGGTCTCCTCCAAAATCTTCATGTCAGCTTTTATGTTGATCAGTCAAAGCCGACTTAACATGTTGAGTGCTAATATGCATCTTTTATTCGTACAATATATTTTAGACATTCTGTTGAGGTCTGATGGTTTCACCAAGGGATTGTAGAAAACCTGATTTATTTCATCATTGGGTACTAATAGGTCTCTTGTGGGATTCCACTCACTGACATTTTTACAGACATGAGGAAATAGAAGAACCATGGTTATTAATCACCCAGTTGGACAGGATGATTTTAGAGGCTCTTTGGCTGTACTTATACAAACTACCATTGCATTTTTCAGTCAGGCTTCTAAAATGTACCTGATTTTTATTTACTGTAACAACACAAACAAGAGTGGAATCAAAATGCTGGAAGAAAATTTAGAAAAATTACTTAGTTGAAAATTTCCTACCAAGTTTTTTCATTCACTTTGTGCAGTTACATTCTCCCTCCCCCAGTCTGACATGTGTATCATTAGGAAGCCTCAAGTTGGGTTTGTGATTTTGAATTTGGATAATATACTGTATAAACACAACTATATAAACAATATTTAAAATCTAATATGCAAATGAGTCATTGTTATAATTTTTCTTCTTTCTTTTGCTGCTGTATTTTCATTAAATACAAAATGTATACTTAAAACACAGAAAACAAATGAATGTTTTACTTAATTTTATTATCAGTTTTTAGACTAGCAATGTAACTGTTATCTGAGTGGCTGATAACAGAAGAAAAAAGTCAGTTTGATGTTTTCCTCTGAAAATGAAAAATATATATGATGATTGTCCTATAGCTTTCAAAAGGTTGGGGGCACAGTTGCTTATCTATTCAGGTGTAGAAAAACGTGATTAGATGGAAAAAAAAAACCAAACCAACACACTAGGAGTTCCAGAAGACTCAAACCATCAGGATAGGGCTGAAATTTTTAGTAAGAACATCCTGTTGTATTCTTTTATTTGTGTCTATTTTAAACGCTAGCACAGTTCTAACCTCATGCTATATATAGAAGACAGTACATATCCTGTTGTTCGTTCCAGTTATCCTAGTATCCTAAATGATACTAGGATAATCCTACAGATATTTAAAGATCTATAAGGAATCAGCTGCTGGTTTAGGTTGCTGGTTTAAAATACGTATTTTTAAAACTACGGGCTGTAAAACTAATCTTAGAAAATATAAATGGAATGCAGTATTTCACTGTCAAGTTTTTACAGTATGATGATTTTTTTTCTATCATGGAATTACAGGCAAAAAATCAGGGAGGTGATTTATGTTTGTACTTTTCTGTACAGAAGGAATTACCTCAGGAGTAACCCTTCAAGTTAAGCTGCCCAAGTACTATCTACTTGTTATAGTATGTGCTTCATTCACTGTTCCCACGTTAACTTTGCATAAATATCCGTGTAACTCCTGTTTGGTGGCTGGGTGAGATGACCAAGCTTGGTCAAGGTATTCTCTGCAGGGGACAGGACCTAGTTTGTGGAGTCATTTTTGGTGGTCCTCACTGCGTTAGAAAGTTCAGAAAAACTCCTCAACTTTAATTCTTCTGAAATCCTAATTTCCGAAGAAATTAGAGAATGAACAAAGAAATTCAGTCTCTGTAGCTGTAATAAGCAGTCCCTTTATAAGGGGTCCTTCACAGTGATGGTACTATTTAGGGAACCGTACTCTTCCTGGCACAGTTGTGCTCCCATTGATACTATAGCTAAGAAAAGAATTTGAACATTAATTCCAATTGTTTTCAAGTGAGTAATTGACAATTTAATCTGCTACAGAGTGTCCCTGCTAGTATTCCCAGCAAACAATGTAGGATATAAAAGGCTATTGTACTCCCCTGCATCATATCACTCCTTTCCAATATTTGTCGTGCGTCTCCATTGTCACAATTCCTGACTTTGTATATGTTACATCTGTGTTTGAGAATGTTTTGTGAAGCAGCACAAAAACTGTCTTGTAAAGCTTTCTACATATAAGTGCTTTTATTCCCCCCAACAGACCGAGCCTGAAATTATAGAAGAAACAAATGTTGACCGTGTCAACGAGCCTCGGAATTACAGCAGGTCCCGTCAGGCCAAAGGCCACTCGGAGACCTCAACTTTAAGTTCTCAGCCCTCCATTGACGAGGTTCGGCAGCAGATGCACATGCTCTTGGAAGAGGCCTTCAGCCTGGCCTCTGCAGGCCATGGTGGCCAGAGCAGGCAGGACTCGTACGGCTCGGCTCCACACCTGCCCTACTCAGAGGTTGTGACCAGCGCGCCGGGCACCATGACCCGGCCTAGAGCGGGGGTACAGTGGGTACCCACGTACAGACCAGAAATGTATCAGTACAGCTTACCAAGACCAGTAAGTGAAGCTTCTTACTGTAATATCATAAAGGTACTTCTACTCTGAGAGACTTTTTTTTAAAGTAGTCCCATTTACATGCTTAAAACCAGATCTACTTGTAACTATGAGTAGTGGGGCGTATGTGTATATGCTTACCCAGACACATCTCTTGCGGCCACACAAATACACCATAAAGTCTCAGCATCTGTTTTAGCAGCAAGGTTGTCTTGACTAGATTGTACTTGAGAGAATAGGCTGCACTAAGCTCCAGGCTCTTCAACAGATCAAAAACTTTGTTTGAATGTCTCTCACTGAATACATATTAGGAAACAATGTGGTTTCACAGAACAACTGTGTCAGCAACTGGGTATGAAAGATCAACAGTTCTGCATCACTGGAGAGGTCCATCGCTGAAGGGTGTCATTGCAAGAGAGTGAAGCAAGTGTAATAGAGTGACCTGAAATGTGGGCAGTCTTGCAGTTACAGCTGTTGGCTTGGGTCTCTAGGGAAGATTTAATTCCATATGTTTCTTGGTTGACCTTATAAGTTCCTCTTTATCCTTCATTTCCCAGGCTCAAATTGCAGCTGGTCACTCTTTATACTTAATTTTCTAGCCTCAAATTGCAGCTAACATGTCCTTAGCTCACAGAAGTAATAAATTATTAAGAACTTCAGTCCGTGGGTAGAAATTGTTAATGGAATTTTTATAGGTGCCTAGACAGCAGTCACAGTAGCACTGTTCATGCTCATGGCTTGTGAAACTATCCCTGAATTCTTACATATGGTATTGTGAAACTCAGTAACATATTTTCTTATATATCTGGTACAAATCTAGACCAGAGATGATTGCTTTCAGATGAGAAATACCCCATTTTACAATATGAGTCTGAAAATTGTCCATTTTAAGGTGCTTTATTTTTTTTTTTGGTCAGAAATTTTTTTTTTTAAAGACTGCATTTCAAATTGAGCCTCTTACTCTGGCTAGAATAAGAGTATAATGCAGAAAACTGTCCTCAGTTCAAAATAACCATTACCATGGCTTCCTTCCATGACAATAAAAAATACATTAAGGGATGCTGCCTCTGAACAATTCTGAACATACTTGAAAACCAGTGGCACTGCCTGCAAAGGTTCAGGCTGGTGCTGTTTAAATCATGTTAAAGGTTATTTCTGGCATTTTGATATTGGTCTGATGAACTTCATACAGCATATAATCATATTTTATGGTTAAAATTCAATTAAAAGCTCAAGAGACAGCTAGTAGGGAGTCAAATTACTTTGACACTTCAAAGAATCTTTATAAAATTAAATTAAAAATACTATATGGTGAGAGGTTTTTTAAAAATGTAATAGACATACTTTTTTTTTGGTGAATCACTGTTTTCTTTCTAAGAAGACTTATTACTGTCCTAAATCATCTGCATGTTTGGGACCTTTATGCATTTGCTTATCTTTCTGGCATTCTCAAGATAGTGTTAAATTCCCTGAAGGTAGTTGATCACCACAGATTAGGATAGGCACAGGCTGCTGGACTTTGGATGAGGGCTGGTAATTCACAGTTTTCTGCATATCAGTTTCAGGAGCACGCAGCGTTTTCTGGTTTGTTCTCAAATGGGGATGGAGGATCGTAGTTGAAAACATCCAGCCAAGACGTGCATGGGAAGTGACCTGTGGGTAGGAAAAACACGGAAGAATTACATCTCAGCACCTCTAGTAGCTGATTGCCTATCTGGGACATCTCTCCTGAGCAGCTCTGGGGGAGATGCTGTGATGGGGAGTGTGTGGGAGTGGGTTGGACAACATCTAGAGAAGGTGTCCAGGCTCAGTGAGCTGAGGGGTGAGTGAGCAGCCTCTGACAGCTTTGGGGATGAGAGGACCTGTGCACTGGGACGTTGTTACCTCTGCAAACCAAGAATTATTTATTTTTTGCGCTTTTTTAAGCCTCAGTTCTTAGTGGCAATTAAAAGTCAACATTAACAGTGCTGTTATAATTTGAAATACGGATTCAAGAACATTTTGCCTGCTTATACAGAACAAATTCAGAACTTGGCTTTACTATTGAGTGTTTAGATACAAGGTGAATATAAAAGTGTTCAATGTGTCACTCCCTTCTGAGATCTAGCTCCTCATGGCCCAGTTACACCAGACTAAACTCTTTACAAGATCCCACAAACTTTCCAGTAACTTGAATGCACCTTTAGGTTTTATAAAACCTAATGCAAAGGCATATCATAGGTGATAAAAGTGCTGCATAAGATTTCTAGCACAGACATGCTCTATCAAGCAAAAATGTTAAACAGAGTGAGGCAAAAAGCAAAACTCTGCATGCAAATGTCCATCTCAGTGTTGGCCTCTGTCCCTGAGTTTTTGTGCCATCTGCTTTCAGTGGTCCAGGACCCCTCCTCAGGTCTGTGTTTCTTCAGGTGTCCTCCAAGTTAGGCATCTTTGGTTTCTTGCAGTCAACTTCTTGACTAGTCCCACCATCAGGCAGTTGTGTATCTCTCCAGAGTGTGCATGCATCTTCTTGTTCATTTTCCTTTTCTCTTTTGAGGCCTCCTGTTTGTTTTTCTTTGTTTGTTGGTTTGTTTGGAGGTTTTTTACATGCTAATATAATACCTAAATTATCTGTGGCTCTTGCGAAGAAATGCCTGTTTCCCAAACTGCCCACTGGGTGACCTGTGAAAACAGGATTCCTTCTTACAGGGCTCAAGCCTTCTCCAGGCAGAGAAAAGCTAGTGAAATGCAAAGCCTTAGCATTGTTCTGGAGCCTCCAAAAACATGCCGAGTAACATTTGGCTGGGTCCTTGTCATCCAGCTGGTATGCTACGACTGGAGGATGGAGTTACAATGTTCATTGTGTGACACAAGCCAGCCTTGTATCTTGGCAGATCATATTACTGCTTTGGAAATTTGCTCAGCTGAGTCAAGCCAAGAGCTAAGACCAGGGAAGAAAACCCTCTTTATTACAAGGCTGGACCAATTTCCATCTCTCCTCTTCAGTGCTCTGGGAAGAGGAGTGAGAGCAGCAGAGCTCTGGGTCCCAAGGTGAGATGTAGCACCATAAACAGACGCTGATGACCAAGACTTGCAGTCTGGGTGACTGATAATGTATCCTCGACCTCAGACCTTCTCTTCATTTAACAGAAGTCAAGTGAGGTATTTCACCAAAATGCAGTCACTTTCAGTAACAGCTGCTAAGTATAAAACAGGACAGCAAATTAAAACAAAACCAAATCAGTAAGTTTGTATTATTCTCAGATTGCAATTTCATAACCAAATTAGGTAAATCATTCAATGAGTAAACAAAGACACTGCCCAATTTAATTCACCTGATGAGATGTAAGGAGATGGATATTTCTGTAAATAGAAGGCAATACTGAATAATTTCACCCAAGACAAATCTGTAAGTTGGAGGTGGTAAAAGTGTTTAAATATTGCAGCCAGGGGAATGTAGCCTTAAAACCAACTGCAAAGTTTCAGCTTTAGCCTGTAGTTATTGTCTGCTGACCTGTGAAGACAGGCTGAGAGGGCTGGGGTTGTTCAGTCAGGAGAAGAGAAGACTCCAGGGAGACCTCAGAACCCCTTCTAGTGCCTAAAGGGGGTTTCATGAGAGCTGGAGAGGGATTTTTAGTAAGGGCATGGGGTGGTAGGATGAGGGGAATGGCTTTAATCTGACAGAGGGCAGGTTTAGATTAGGTATGGGCAAGGGATTCTTTAGTCTGAGGGTGGTGAGGCCCTGGCACAGGTTAACTAAAGAAGTTGTGACTGCCCCATCTTTGGAAGTGTTCAAGGCCAGGCTGGATGGGGCTTGGAGCAACCTGATATAGTGGCAGGTGTCCCTGCCCATGGCAGGGGGCTTGGAACTAGATAATCTTTAAGGTCCCTTTTCTTTCCTGCATCCTAAAAGGTGGGACTTTTGTGGGTCGTAGAAGACAGTGGTGCAGGTGTCTGCTGGTGGCTGGACTATCTTCCAGAGGGTTTATCATTCTGGGCACAAAGGCAAAAACCCAAAAGATCCTTTTAAAAGGATAAACTCATTTTGAAGAGTAAAATCAGGAAAATCTGTGAAATCAGCTGGGTTGTGGATTTTTTCCCCCTCTTTGATTGGATATGCAATGGTGTACAAATTTCAGTGAAGTGACTGTAATTCTACAATCATGCTGGTTAGCCAAGAACCTAAGGGCTCATCTAAATCTGTAACAGGACTCTACATTAAAACTTTAATTTTGCTTCTGAACATTTTTTTCCATTTATGTGTTGCCTGCAAGAAAACACTAATACCCCAACCCATTAGAGAAATTCTAGAAATTTTATTGCAGTTCCCTCTCATAACCATCTTGGTGTGTGTGGAAGCTCAGCTCGAGGACTGACTCTTCTTCAGCATGCTGTAGCAGATCTTTTTACAGGATTTTTCACTTTAACAGGATTCTCTCTGCCCGGCCATTAGCAAAATATTGCCACTCACTCAAAATTGTTCATCTCCTGTGTAAGCAGCAAAATAAATGCTTCAATTTTCTTTTTATTTTTTTTCCCCAAAATTTTCAGTGCAAGTCGCAGCATATTTGTGAAGTGTGATCCCTTAAAATACCTCCTTTGATGTCCATGTTCCAAGGCACATCCACTGACACACAAGAGAGAAAACCCAGATTTACCTCTGAGTCTCTGCCTACCCTGCTAAACAGTGTCTGGAACCACTTTCCACCCTGAAACATTATTTCATGTGCTGTTCCTTTAAAATAGAGGGAATAAAAAGGATTTCATACTTGGTACAAATGCATGCTGAGAGGAAGATGTGGGATGAAAGGCTTGTGGAGCCAGAAGGAAGTGTTCAGCCCAGCCTGAGAAAGCACTTCTAGCGTTTGAGATGCAGAAGAGGCATTGCAGACCATTTCACATTCAGCACTATTAGGAGAAATATAATTGAGGTTTTCTATGATGCAAGTAACATTTGTTTTTTTCTTTACAGTTCTTTCATTAAAAATCAGTATTTCCAACTCCTGGCTAACAAATGTACCACTGCCTTTTTAGTTTTCTTTTCCCTACCTAAATGTAGAAATCCTTTAAATATCGTGGTAGCGTGTTGAAAGTAAATATTAGGAGACTTTGTAGGTGGCATGAAAGAAAAAATTATTTTTATAGACATGCCTTTGAGGGTTTCTTCCCTGCTTTTGTAGGGGTGGCAGTGAGAGGAGGGAGAAAGATGCTTGGTCTATATTGCTTTTCCCTTGGAGACACTGACATCACAAGTCAGTGTTTGATAAATTACCTTTTCTCTTTAACCAGTTAACCCAGTTTTGCAGGTATTTGAGAATGAAGGTATTAGAATGCAGTCTAAATGTGTAACTTTAAAAGATGATTACTGAAAGATAGTGTTTTCTGATACGTTGTGTGGGATTTATATTGCCAAATTCAAACCTAAAGGTAGGTGTTAAGTCTGAACTAATCATATAAATCGTGTAGGCTCTTTCTACAGGCAGGAGATAGAGCGTGACTCATCCCATGGGGACGTGTTTCTAACTTTCTCTGCTGTTTGTGGAGGGAGTTTCTCTGGCTGAACCAGATACCTCTTGTTTAGAGGGCCACAGTCCCACCATTGGCCTCCATTTTTTTGTCAAAATGGCTACGTCTTGATAGTGGACAGCCTTCCTAAAATTTGTTATTGCTCTCGTTTTATCTTTAATCCTGTGCATTGCTTTGAAGTATTGTCAAGAAAAGCATAATTTAAAAAAATCACAACCAAACAATGAAACAAACAACAAAAACCCCCAAACCAAAAAAACCCTGAAGAAACAAGAAAATCTCACCCATGACGTGTTGAAGAAGTGTCAATGAAACACTAGTGAGATATCATTCCTTTGTCTTTAAGTATATTTAGCAAAATTATGGCCTCTAATCTATAGCAGTACAAAGAATTTAGAAGGAATTTTGTCCAACCTGTCATTTCTTGAGTGCCATGGGTTTCATGCACCTGGTTACTCATCCCTCACACATATTAGTGATGAAACTCAGAATTGCTATGGGCAAGTTGCTAATTTTGTGACTTAGTGGGTTGGTCCTGTGTTTCTCTGAATCAGTCTGCCTTTTCAGAACTGTCTGAGGCCTTTGTTGCTGTGTTAGAAAGTTACAGAGCTTGGGGGCTTTTGTGAAGAATTTTTTCATCTCTTGAAGGCTGAAAGGAAGAGGTTGAAATATGGATGGCTCACAGGCAGCTTTGCCTCATGACATGCTGTTCTGAGGATGCTTTCTGAATCTTTAAAATACTTTCTTCCTGGAGGAAGTGAAGATACTGAGGTCTTTTTCCTGTGGTCCAGGAAAAGGTCCTGTTGACTCTCACATAATCATAACACATCTACTTTGCCAGCAGGTTCCAAATGTCACAGAGACAGTATTTAATGCATTTTATTTTAATTAGACTTCATCTTGTCTCATAATTCATTTGTTCAGGTTTTCTTCCACATTCTAAAATCACCAAAGCACTGTAAATTCTCAAATAAATGCCACAAAAAGTTAGCTTCCTGTTGAAGGGCACATGGGGTAGGTATCTAATTTCTGACTTTCTTTAGGTTTTTAATTTGACTGAGATCTACTGGTGTTTCAGGAAATATTTTTCTCCATTTCAGGCTTATAGATTTTCTCAGCTTCCTGAGATGGTAATGGGTTCTCCTCCCCCTCCTGTCCCTCCCAGAACGGGTCCTGTGGCTGTTGCCTCTCTCAGGAGGTACTTATCTTTTATTTTATTTTAGGTATGATCTTTAAAAACCACTGTTGTCATAAGAACTGGGGCAAACCCTGGAGGGGCACTTAAAAGGCACTTATAAAGACACATTCATTAAATTAGAAACATGTTGGTTTTATTTCATTTCAACACAAAAAGAAATAACAATGAATTCTCCTCTCCTATTAGCTAGTCTGCTTCAGTAATAGAAAATGCAGGCAGTGATTTCTTTTCAGGCATGCTTTGCCTCAGCTCACATAATGGCATATTGGATTGAGGGTGTGTGGTAGATAATTCACACCATCATTCTCCTGCTTTTCTGTACGGTAAGGACTTGCAACAGGATAGGGGTGAACTGGAAGATGTTTCGCAGTACCCTTAGGTCTGGGGACATCTGCCCAGCTCTCAGATATCTCATCCCTGCATATCTGAGCCAAAGTATGTGCAAGAGCCTGATTGCTTCAGCTCAGCACGTGCATTTTGCCTCTACCTCTCACTGAGGCACTTGACTGAATGCATTTCAAGGAATTTTTGCGCTTCTGTGGTGGAGGAACTCATTTGGCCCTCAGTGATGTGTTGGTAGGTCCTGCCTGGTGCCCGCTACAATCCGAGGCACCACAGGCCTGCCGAGATCTGTGGAACAGAGGCCAGAGGAAATATTTCTGAGTGGCTGCTTTTGATACTGTAACTGCATTGAAATATCCGGGATATGGACATAGTGAATGTTGCATATTCTTGTTCGTGCATTACATTTTAACTCTATAAATGGTGTGTCCCAGTTGCCTCAAAGACATTAGTATTTGCCAAGTGCAGCTAACATTTACCATAGTAGTCTCCTACTACATGATACCATATCATACAACTGTAGTGATGTGGTGCTGCCTGCAGCCTTGTGTTGGTGAATTATGGTAAAGCTCTGGTTTTTGTGTTGTATTTCAAAGGCATTTGTTTGAAGCAGCAAGTGAAGGCTCTATACAATGATAATAACGTGCTCTGGCAAAATAGCAACCAAGCTAAAGAAGTTGTTTTCAAATTTCTCCAGACTTACTGTTCTCCAGTTGTTCTCCAGACTTCTGTCATGCCAGAGCAAAATTGGGTAGCTCATTCCCAGCTGGCTTGTCCTGCTGTAGCTGATAGGCATGTATATGGCTATAAATCTCTTCTATAGGTCAGAATGACAAAAGTGTCTATTTTTTTCTTTCCTAATGCACAGGTCTACATCTGATATTGGCAGCAAAGTGAGAATACCTGAGTCCAGTGGAGCAGATCAGGCCCAACATCATGATCAGACACCTTTTGCACCTGGTTCGAGAGCTCCAATGTCTGTTGGTCCACTTGATCAATCAGCTTTTCACTCAGGTGAAAAATAATGCAGACCCAACTTACAGCTTTGAGAGCCTTTTGTATTATTTTGGATACAAATGAATGCATGGGGTATAGCAAATATGGATGATTATTTGGAGAAAGATGTGTTGGGTGGGGTCTCTCCTAGTGGAACTGAAAGAGACCTACAAAGGATTTCCTGCCTCTTTGTAAATGCAGCATAAGCTGTGTTGTAAAATACTCATCCTGCAAAAGCACCAGGAAATGATCTTTTCTGAAGGTGAGATCCAGCAATAATGTCCCAGATGTTCTTTGTTCAAGTATGGCATTCTGCTGGCTCACTAATCAGGACTCTGAATTACTAAATTCCAGTAAAAATGTTCATCTGTACCACAAAATCCAGTAGCATTTTTTAGGATTGGTATAGAGGCTGTTGGTAGCAAAAGCTGAAGTTGCGGTACTGGGGCTTCTGTGTGACTTGTATGTATGTGTTTCACCATGTGCAAACCAAGCAAAGTGGGAGAGAAGTAATGGGATTTTGAGAGTCATGGAGAAATGAGTTGGATCCTTCCATTATTTTATCAGTCAAGGATATCAATCCAAGGCTTGAAAACAGAGGATGTACAATGGAGCTGTAAGTTGTGCTACCAGAGGAGGCTGAGTGGCATTCAACTCTCCTTGGTGTGTCAGAAAAGGGAGAAAAACAAGCGGACATAAAGAATAGCATGTGAGAGATTGAGATTTCCCAGCCTCTCTGTGGGATGAGTTTTACGACTCCTTATTTCCTCTGGAGAAACTTAACCCCTAGTCTTGTCACATCAGTGGGCTACTGAGGGAGGCAAGTTGAAGGTGTGTGCTCCCTTCCCTTCAAAACAGAAGGCAGGGGTGCTTTTGCATAGTCAGAGGTAATAATCTGTTTGTTCATCAGCCCTCCTGCTTTGGACAATAAAGTTCCTGCCCAAATGCAGAAAATATTTTGGGTCTAAAAGTCCCATTTTTAAAGGCCTAATCAGTTCCCGGTCCTTTTGATATGAATTTTGTTTATAAATGAATTGATTTAATAATGAGATTAAGCTGATACACTATTTTGATCATATCTGGATAACAGCTGGAAAAATACTTGAAATAGCTTCCTCTTGAAGAGCTATAGAAAAGAGCTTAAAAAATCAAAAAGAATTTTACGTTGTCAGTTCAAAGTTTTGAAATTAGGAGGTTTATTAGGCATTGCTCTGTTAATCTGCCAGAAAAATGTCTTTCTTAGCTTCCTCAGAAGTAGTAGTTACCTGCATTGTCTTCAACATCATCTACTAAGAATAATAATGTGGATATGCGAATGTGTTGTCAATTAATTAAATACAGTAGATTTGAAGGATCCATTCTACACTCACTTATTGACATACCTTCTGGAAATGGTGTATGTGAATCTGAAAAGAGCAGATGCTCACCCTTTCATTTTAAAACATTTCAAGCTATAAAATATGCCACACTACCAAGAGCTCTTCCTTTCTGTGTGCAGTAATGTGATCTGTGGGATTTGCTTTTTGATCAGTTCCAGTGATGGGGAGATTTTATTGCTCTATGTTAAAAGCAGGTATGTTGTGCGACTGCTGAAGAGTGGCTGCATTTCATAAGAGACAAAGTGACCTTTGTGTGTATTATGGAGTTTACCAGAATAGTTCTGGGAGTAGTTGGAGGACACTTTCATATATAACAGGTGCTACAAAAGGCTGTAATACAGGCAGGGAAAGACAAGGAGAGTTGTGAGAAAAGTGCAGTTGTAGTACAAGGTTTCTAATGTTCTGATATGAAAATAAGTTTTTATTGTCTCAATACATAAAGAAGCATTGCTCCAGGTGCTGATTTGGAATGTAAGGGTCTAATGTCACTCTCATGCAGCCGAACATCTGCTTTAAGATAATCATGTTGCAATAATAATTTAAGATAAAGTATTGCATCATCTAACTTAGTGATCATTTTGAATAATATCTAATTTTTATGTGGTTAAATTAAGAGTGTTTTGATATAGAAGCCATGTGTCATGTACAGGAGCACCACTTCCTTCTCTATGCATGTCTGAAGAACACTTATTTTCAGCCTTGCTAACTCATTTGAAATAGCAACCCTTGTGCTGTTTATGACCTGGAAAGAACCGGGATTGCCCACACCTCTCAGCCCACTCACCTCCTTCCAAACCAAGGGGCTGGAGAAATTGGGATAGAGGCCCCATGAGATATCCAGTGGCTACCTGCAGTGCAGGCATACATTGTAGATCCCACTGGTCCATAGTAATTCCATGGTGGACTGCTTCATTGAGGGCTGACTCCAGCATCCTGCCTGACACAGGTAAAAAGACACTATATCCCAAAGTCAAAATGAAAGCTTAATCCCTTACAGTAGAAAACACTTTGTAGATGTAAAGCACAACAGAGAAATTTTTAGACCATATTTTGGCTGACAATATCTCTCATTGTTTCTTCCATTTTTTTCCTTGTTTTTTTTTTGTTTGGTTGGTTGGTTTGGGTTTTTTGTTTGTTTTGGTGGTTTTTGTTTGTTTTGGTTTTTTTGTTTTGTTTTGGGTTTTTTTGTTTGGGATTTTGTTTTTGGTTGGTTAGTTTTGGGGGTTTTTGTTTGTTTTGGTTTTTTTGTTTTGTTTTGGGTTTTTTTGTTTGGGATTTTGTTTTTGGTTGGTTAGTTTTGGGGGTTTTTGTTTGTTTTGGTTTTTTGGTTTGCTTTTGGTTTTTTTTTGAGACAGTGTTAGAACAGATGATATGTTTCTGCTCTGGAGAAAAATGTGCTACAAAATATATTTTTCTCTTCCTCTCATGCCCTGATTCCATCCAGAGCACTTCTGCCCTGGGACTGCATGGGAGGTCACTGAGAATTTCTGTTTTTGTGGAGACTGCTTTGGGGATGGATGTTACTGGTTGAGCCTCTCTATCTCTGTGCATGTGCCCATGCAGCGTCTGCAGCACCTGTCAGAGCAGACAGCATAACCCTCTTGTAGATTGCTCAGGAGCAAAAATGTGCCAGGGCTGTAAATGACATTCTGGGGGACAGATGAAGATGTCTGAAGCAGCCAGTAATTGATGCTGATTCAATTATACTCTGTATGAATTTTAGGGGAATGCTTGTCTCTGATGATTTTGTCAGCATAGTGGTATCATATCTTCTGAGAGCAATTAGTAGCAATATTCAAATGATGGGCACTTGGAAGGGAGAGTATTTTCTCTGCATTGATTCCAGTACAGAGAATCTGTCCATCTGTGTAACATTGCTGTGCTTCCATTCCTCAGTGAAAATGTTTGAGTTGTACTTTATTGTGTTCTTACGGGGTTTACTGCCTCTTCTGCTTTCACAGAAAGGATGTTATTTTTACTACATTCTGTGAATCTGAAAAGTAAAATACATGTCTGTGTATTATAACTGAAAAATCATACTGTACATGTGCTTTGTGTACTAACTGATAAAGATGATACACAGCTCTCCCGTCCAGGACTTAGGGATAAAGATTTTATGACCTTAGTGTAGTAGTGGTACAGTTGCGGAGTCTGTCTTCACATGTAAATAGACATTGGAGGAAGGAAGACCTACTGGACAAGCAAGATGTTTATATTCTATTCTAAACTTGTCAAATACATTGGGCTATGATAGCAAATCTCAAGGGCAATAGTGGGAGTGCACGGCTGGTCTTCCAGACAGTTAGTTGTAGCCTGTGGATAATCTCTGTAACTGCAGCAACCACCACATTGTTCTCTGCATCTCTGTGAGCCACAGGAATACACCCTACCTGAGAGCAGATGTAACCATACCCAGAGATTTGGCTGAAACTTATGCTAGGATGGCTAGTTTCTTCCACTCAAATTAGAGTGTGAATTTTAGTGGGTGGTTGGCTCCCTGGGCATCCCAATGCACACATCTTGAGTAAGACATGATAAACCAGATTTGGTGTCAACAAATTCCCTTGGAAATATTTGTTTAAGTTGAAGCTGCATAGTTTATTGCAGTCATAGAGTGTTCCTGGGAAAGCAGTTGAGCAGGCAGAGCCTTGGTATATTTGGAGAAGCAATGAAGTTTCATGATGGAGTTATTGAGAGTACAGCCTGCTAAACATATCAGTCACTCATTTTTGTAAGTTTTCTGCCCAGAGATATTAAGAAAGACTGCGTAAACTGTGAAAAGAAAGGTTCATTATACTGAAAACCATGGTAACAGCTAAAAACTGAATACAAGGAAGAAAATGTAAGGGGGGAAAAAGTTGTTTCTCTAAAGATTCAGTGTTTTGATGAAGATCAGTTGTTACGAGGATCAAATTGTAAGGACTGAGTCCTTATATGTACCTCAAGGCTGTACATGTTTATAAGGGCAACTGCAAATCTTGCCTTCTCCAGTATTTTGAATCATAGAGACGATTTGAAAGAGCATCATAGAGATGCTCTTTTCAGAGGGTGGGAGCCTTAGAGACAACCAATGGTGATCACATTCTCACAGAAAAAAACCCAAAACCCCAAACAAAAACCTAAAAACGACTATTCAGTCTAGTTGTTTTATAGCACTATCTTCTCGTACTTGAAAATCTCAGCTATTATTTATGTCTACTCTTTTTTTTTTATTATTTAATAGGAAACACGGTACCAGCAGTGTTTGCCATACCAGCAGCAAACCGACCTGGCTTCACGGGCTATTTCATCCCAACGCCACCCACCGCATACAGGAACCAGGCCTGGATGCCCTATGCTGGAGAGAATGAGCTGCCAGGGCAGTGGGCAGACTCAGTAAGCATCCCTGATTTTCTGACTGCTTGTGTTTTCTGTGATTTGCACAGGAGGTGTTTTAAGCAATTCTTAAGTGGTCAGCAAAGACTCTGATAAGGATAATTTTTCCATGAATGGGAATAATCTCTAGTAGCGAAAAGCCATAAAGAGCATCTGTAAATTCTAGTGGTCAAGGCTTTAAACGTAAAGCATGCTTTAAAATTAAGGGCTGTTTTACACTCTTGGAAAATATAAATATTATTTTTATTTAATGCACTAAAATCTTCTGAGTACTGTGAAGACTGGTATCATGGTTCATGGATTTGTGGAAGAAATTTAATCTCACACAGTGACAAAAAGGCCTACATTATTACTTTAGTTGTTGCTGGTGTAACATGGTGCTGAAATCAGCAAAATTACAACAGAGTAAATCTGTGAATCCCTCACGTAATTCTTTTAAATGTAGCCAGAAATCTTGATACCTCTGAGAATCGAATATTCTTTTCAGTCTTGAGTTTCCAAGTTGGCATACCACTGCTTGTCTCCATTGTCTGTATTTAGTGTGTTTCTGCTAGGAAAAGTGAGACCAGAGACTTGGCTGACTTGGATTGGACAGTGGCTGCAAATCAGAAAAGCCTGCTTTTCTGTTCCAGGCTTTTTGGTATCCTGAAATGTAGTCATGCTGTCTGTTTAGAACTGAAATGTTTAGGAGGAACGGTAAGCAGAGAACACACGTTCAGGAAAAACCTTTTCCCTTTAACTTTTTGAGGTGTTGATAAATGAGGACATGCAGTGTTCTCCCTGCATGGTGGTGTTTTTGCTGCCACAGCTGGGAGTTGAGTACCTGGTACATGGACATGTGCATAAATGGCACATGCCAAATTAAGCATTTGTAAGCAGAAGCTTAGGATTATAAGGTTTGCATTCCCTTAAATGGTCCTATCTGTTATATCTGACTCTACCCCGGGAAGCTTTGTGCTACCTGGCAGGTGGCACCACAGATCAATTGTTCTCTATAATTTTGTATAATTGCAATTCTCTACAGGTTCCACTTCCTGGGTACATCGAGGCTTATCCGAGGCCCCGCTACCAACACAACTCCCCGTCACGCCTCCCTCGGCAGTACAGCCAGCAGGCAAGCATGCATCCGAGCCTGGAACAGGCTCCTCTGCCATCCACAGCAGCTTCCCAGCAGAGCCTGACGGAAAACGACCCCTCTGAGGCACCTCTCACCAACATTTCCACAGCTGCCCTCGTAAAGGCAATAAGAGAAGAAGTGGCTAAACTGGCCAAGAAGCAAACAGATATGTTTGAGTTCCAAGTCTAATGTCTTCTGTGCACAGTATTTGTATCTTGCAACCTGGGGTAGCCAAGGAAGTGACTGCTTTAATTTTCAGTTACAAAGTTGCTCCGAATTGTGCTGAAGTGATGAATGGCATTTTAATCTATCTGAAAAGAACGCTATGAAATGACTTACAGTAGAGCAACAGGACTCTGAAGATATGTAATCCTGCTTGCCAGCTAAGGAAATGCTGCCAGGAAACTGTTTCATGTGGATAAGATTGACCATATGCAATTGTTTGTCACTTAGCTCTCCTATTATGACCCATCACCACTACAGATGCTACTGAACATGTCTGCTCCTCACGATGTTTCATTTGCAGGTCCAAAAGTAGAGCTGCTGAAAATAACTTCTGCATGTCAAAACTTTGATTAAAGAAGAAAATGCCACAGAACATGGTTGTCTAAAGGCCATGGTCTGCGTGGTGGTGGCCATGGTAATTGTTTGCTTAAGGACATTATATAAGGGATGCTGATTTCAGCAATGGGGAGTCATTCAGCCTTTTCATTCCAGAGACTGCATTCAAAGCAAAAGAATTCAAGATGAGTAAGTAATACAAATAAATGTCCTGTAAATAGCTCCGATTCTCTTCATCCTATTAACAGTACAAAGAAGTAAAACAAGAGAGGGCTGTGGAGAAGGTGAATGGTATTTTGATACTTGGTGGCTACCTTGTCCACCAGTGCCACTGATTAGTTATGGAGGAGACTTTTTTTCAGTGTGAGAGAATACAATGCACGAAGGGCCAACAAAGGATATCGGTGCTAAAACCTTCCAAGAGAAATGAAAAAGGTTATTTGCGTTTGTTCTATAATCAGACTTTCCACTCTGAATGCATGTGAAGCTGGTAAACCTGAGACCTTTAACTTTTTCCAACCTGGAAAAATGAATACACCTGCTTGGACAAGAAAACCTCTGTTCAACACAGTGCTTTTTTTCTCTTTCTTAAAAAATGCTATCTACTAAAGTGATGCCAGAAAGTGCTACCTGAAACTGCTGTTGATTTTGATGACACTGGAACAGTGAACGTGCACCCAGGAAGTTCTGAATGTAGAGGACCTAATTATTATGTTAACATGTAAATAATTTAAGAATTACATGGATTAACAAAAATACTAATGTTCTGTGAAAAAGAGAGCATCGCCAGAAACTATGCTGACTTTATGTTGTGCAAGATAAAGGTCACTGATTGTTAAACTGCATTATGGTATGAATCCAATCCCAAAAGAATATCAAACCAATTGAATGGGACAGTAGTTGATATTTTGCAGTCGTACGAACTAGTTGGAGGTCATGAACAATTGTTTTCAGTTCCTTCAGCAGTTTAGCTTTGGGAACTGAAGTTGTTGCAAAATTTGTTGTGTTGGGCGTGTTTGATGTCAACGGGAATTAAAGGTAATATCCTTCATTTCAGTAAGTTATTTAGTTATTCTAAATTACTATTTTGTCTGATCATTTCATTTCCCTGAGTTTCTTTGGTCTTTACCGATGTGAGAAAGGGAACTTGGTTTAGCTTTTTGGCCACCAGTAAATTGAAAGAAGCAGAGAGAAGACTAGAATAGGGGATAGAAGCTGAAATCGATGAAGCACAAACTTTTAAAACAGAGCTATTTTTTCCCCTAATGATGATATTATAAACTCTGACTGAGACTGTGATACGTAGTTATCCTAGAATATACAGATATCTTCTGCTTCAATACCTTAAATATTGCAGAAGCCTTTGGAATGCTAGTTAATCTTTCAATAAATGTGAAATTTCATTTTATTATTTAAAATCAGATATAAATAAAATGTATTTTTGTAATTTGTATATATATATGTGCTGTATATTTATATAAGTGACTAGTCTGCTATAGTCAGAAAATTTCCATAAACTGGGGAAAAAAAAAAGAAAAGGAAAAAACCCTGGTAATTTTAATGATTGATATAAACATGCTATGTCTGGAGTACAAAAATATACATTTGGGTGACTTGGATACTAAACAACCAAAGAAACTCAATCTCTCATATCAATACAAGTCTAGTAAAGACCGACTGCTGTCTCAGATACCTGTCAGCTAAATAATACTGATCTCATCAGTGTAATAGAATACAGCCAAATTGTGTTGAATTAATATCTGCCTGAGAACATCACACTTTCGAACAGCAATTTAAAAATACTGGGCCAAACACAGTGTGCCCTAAAAGGGCTCGTTCTGGTTGTCTTCAGTGGGAGCTTCATGAACTGAGAGCAAGGCTGAGCTTCTCTATTAGGCTTCGTCTGTACACAGAAATTTCACTAGAACCCCTTGAACAGCATTCTGCTTATTTTTCTGTCTTTTGGATCACTGTAACATAAGTGCAGACATAATGGAAGAGCAGCTCACTTTTATTTAGCCTAAGCTGGTTCATAACTGGCTTAACCTAACTTGGGAAGATAAATCTACGCTAAGTCATATCAATCCCATTTTGCATCAGCTTTATTATCTCAGTTTTTCAGTGGTTCTTCTATTTAGCCCAGTGAAATTCTGCAAGTAATTAGGCCCTTCTACGCAATGGGGGTGAAATGAGCTGTGAAATAAATTTCTGTATCTTAGACTCCTGTTTTGCAGCATTATCTTAAAGCTGCAAGTCTGGAAGCAGCAGCGATTACATGGATGGACGTGCTGAAGCCATAGAACTGGGAAGGATAATGTTATGATGTATTCCCAAAAAAAGTCACAGGAGGTAGGACATAACAATTTTAAACACCATTTTTGGGACACTTAGCTCTGTGTGTAAATCTGTTCCCATTCTTCAATTTTAGCAAGTTAATAGTTCTATTGAAAAATGTGGGAGGGTAAAGTCTCATATATCTTACATGATGAATCATATACCTTGCCATACTGGAAATTAAAAATACTGGCAATTACAGAGATGTACAGGGTTTGAGTGCCTTTAGAAAACAGAAAAACCCCAAACAAAAGCATTTAAATAGCCTTCTAGAAAGAAAAACCATTTCAGTAAAGTTAAACAAAGTACTCTTTTACTAAGGAAGACCTGTTAGACTTTTTAAATTAATTTTGTTTGGTATTGTTATCAACAATGTGCAGTCTATTGAGTATTTCCTGAACCATCACTCTGAAGCCATTGTGGTGCACTTTATTCACAAAACCATCTTACCTTCTTCATTGATAATGCCTTTTCATCCTGTTTGTAATATGTTTCTGTATTATTTTTTTTTAAGTACAAAGTAAAGTGATATCAAGACAGTAAGGACATTCCTGGGAAAGAAAAATCATGCTGTAATATTTATACTGTCTGAGCACAAAGCAATGATAAAGTGAAAATATAGTGTACAAATAATTTGTAATATAATAAACATTTTGTATGGCTACAATTACAATATAGTTTTTCAATATTGATATCAAAGAAGAAAGTATTTGTGTTTAAAGTTATATCCTCATTTGAATATATCCATGCCATTTTTACTGAGAAAAACATAGTAAGTTAGGTTTTTCTACTTAATGCCCCAGTTTTATTTAAAAATGTGTCACATGTTTAGCGAAAATACTGTTTTCTGTGTACAAAAAATGTTGATGTTCTGACCACTCTTTGGCTTCAGATTTGTAAATCATCAGTAGAAACAGCTGCAAATGAAATGCATGTATAATTGCTTCTTGATATCTGTGTACTGACCACTTTCAGTTGGTAAATTGTGTGATATTTCCTAACATAAATAGAATAGTAACTTTAAGAGGATAAGAGGGTACTCATTGACAGTAACTTTAAGAGGATAAGAGGGTACTCATTGACAGTAATTTTTTTTGAGAAAACCGTATTATTTGGATTTGTGAGAACCTCTAGCACCCAGTCTAGAAATATGAGTAATATTTGTATCCAATAATATTATGGGTAGAACTTGATAGAAGTGCATGAAAACCCTATATATAGAGATGGGGACATTATCTTATATAGTGATCATTTCTTTTTCAGGCTGACTTTGAAAATGTGAGATCTAAGAAATGTAAGATAAAAATGAGAAGCAAGTAGAAAAAGCAACATTGGATTGAGTGGTAGAACTGTTTTGTTTAAGGGCTGATGTATACAAAGCTAACCACCGTTTTCATTATATTTCAAGATATCTGACTGTTAAAGAATTAATTACATTTTAATGTATGTTTTCTAGTCCTGCATTGCCAATGTAAGAGCTAATTGCCAGCTTCCAAAAGCTGAGGGAGCTTGAAAGCGGCAAATTTTCTGAGCTTGAAGTCACATCATTTTGCTGACCCTGTTCATCCTGTGCATTCTGGGCAGCTCCAGACACTGTGTCCAGTAACTTATGGTCCTGACCTTGCCTTTCTTGTGCATTAAACAAATCTCAGTGTCTTCCCATACCTTGCTGACTGAAATGAGATAGGAAAACAAGTGTGAGACAATATGAAGGCTGTTTACAGGTCAGGAGTACCTTAAGGGTCTGGAAGCTGTGGATCTTCTGTTGTGTGTTACTCGTACTATAGAAAATGATTGTGTGTTGGCAGCTGTTCCCAGCAAGGTGCATTCCATAGTCCGTGACTGATACACATAAATTAACACTCAGTCCTGTCCCAAGAGAGTGTATGGATTCCTAATTCCACTCCTTTGTGTAAGCCATGGGCATTCTCTATGCAGCTCCACATGAGAGAGGGCCATAATTAACGAGTGGTTTCCAGTTACTGAAAGCAATCTCTTGTAATAAAATACCAAGTTGCATGGAATCCTTATTTTACTACAACATTAGGAGGAAGAGGGAGAGGAAGAAAGATGTGGTCATACAGTATTCAAACTTTAAAACAGTGCTAAATGGAATCACAATCTCAAGTGGTAACTTACAGTTTTTGTGTTAGACTTTCTTTTCATTGATTAATTTTTTTAACCATAACTCCAGGACTGAGTAACATTTGGTTTTTTTATTTTATTTTTTTTATGCTTATCAAAATACCTCAAAATTAGATTTTTCCATTTTAAGGATAAGGTTACTCTTTTAGAATGCTTTTTTCGAACTTTTGCCTATCTCTCATAGATAAATAATGCAAGACTCAACTTGTGGAAATGAGATTTATATAGGTCAGTGAATAAATTGCGTCCTGACTTGCTCTTTAAAAGAGACTTTCAAGATGGCCAAGGCAAGGCTGGTTAATACTGAAGAATCTCTACGGAGAAAAACTGCATTGCACATCCTTGATCAAAATTGTTTTGCCCCACAAGTGAAAAGCAATTAGAAAATGGAGCATCTGGTGATTCCTGTTATTTAGGAAACTTTTTGCTTGGTCTTTGTACAAAACATGGGAGATAAGACAGATTTTGATGGGGTTGTGAGATGGATAGACTACCCTGTGTAACACATTTGCCCTTTGAGTTACCCTTGATACCCACAGACAAAAACTACAGCTGCCAAAGTGGTGTGGCAGAAAGGTGGTTTAGGTCCTGATTTTAAAAATAGTTGAAATGCCCCAAAATCATATAATATTTCATACTTTCAAAATCCCCTTAAGACCATATTCTTATGAGTATTATATCATACTTGCATATAACTATATGTGTGTATCCAAAAATATTTTTTGAAACTAGTTCTATTTGTCCATCTCTTTGTCCCTGTTCATTTCAGGTTCCTTAAGCTGTATGGAGGCAGTAATGAAGAGTTTGATTTCAGAGTTGTTCTGTTAGATGAGAAATGGGTTTTAAATAGGTGGTCAAATGTATAGCAGATGTCTTGGAAAATAATTACAAATATCATGAAGAGGTGTTCCAGAAATTTGATTTTTTTTTTTCATTTATTAAAAATAATTCTTGTTTTAAGAAGTGCCTGACTTTTCATGAATTTTTCATGTTCAATTAATTCCCAAGGAGTAGCTTGAAACTATATTACATTCTGTAAATAATTTTGTAACTTTATAAACACACATTTACCTGTGAGGCAATAATGGCTGCAAAGGATTGTAAATCATACAGGAAGTTGATTCCACTGAGTACAATATTTAGAAAGGAGGTGAATTTCTCTTCTAAAGTATGCCCCTTTTCACTGCAGCGCAGTGCATTTCTGTGCTTTGTAAACCAGTGTCTAAACACCATAACAAACACTGTCATCAGTTAAAATCTCTTTTATCTGGCAAGGAGCACTGACTTTTGCAGCCTCCAGTGGGACTTTGTAAAGAGTGCCTGCATATAACTTTAATGTTTTAAGCTATTAAACTAGAAACTTGTGGGTCCTTAACTCTGGCTTTTTGCATGGAATTGATGACTTTTAGTTCCTGTGTCACCAGCAAACTTAACTAATAGATTCCTTGGGATGTGATGCAGCAGAATACAGCACGCTGTGCCAGGGATCCACTGGGATCTAAAAAGCTGGTTACTGTGGTAGAAGGATAGTTGGTAAACCTTGCATTTCAGCAGTGGATGGACACTAAGTAGTTATGAATTGATTATTATGGCACGTCAGAAAGTCTTGAAGTTTTGGATCAGTTTATGTATTTGGTTAGCTTTTGATTTCTTCATTTGTTAACACAGTACAAATTAACAATATTAACAGCATATTCTGTTTCAGACTTATGAACATGGAAGATCTGAATGTAAGCAAACTTGAAGTTTATTCTTGATCCTTCTCTTTAGTACTTTTCACACTGCAGTTTGAAAAAAACACAAACACTTTACCCACCAAAAAATTAATTTTAGTATTTCTTTCTGTGGCAGAGAGACTGGGAATGCTTTTTCATTTCATGTTGGTGTTGAGTTCTTCAAACCGTATTCAATGTCATATTTGATAGAAAAAAAATGACAGTGAAGCCAAAAATTTTGGAAAATAAGATAGAACCCATCTTACTGAAGCTTAAATTTTGGGTTAGGATTTAGCAACGTGTCAGAAACAGCTCAGGCCCAACAAAAGAGTCTGTTCTGGGCAGTTCTTTGGATCTCATTAGAAAGCACAGATATTCCTATTCTCTTTGACTTTTTATTTTCACTTAATGTCTTTCTTGCCATTGCTGTGCATTTGGAATTGGACTTTTACATTGGTGTACACAAATAGGTGCACTCTTTACCTCATTGATATGCTACTGGTGTGATAGAAGTAGTAACCAACACGTGATAGAATTTTCAAATAGCTGTGGCATTGCTTGGCTTTGGCCCATGTTCTGCTTTGTGATAAATACAGAAATCATATTAGTATTAAGGCAAAACATGAGTATAGATAACACCTTCCACTGAAGTTATTGGCAAAACACCTGCTCACTTCAAGGAGAACAGGACTGATCCAGTAACCCCTCAGTAAATTAGCCATCACAAGTATCTTAAAGTTGTGCAAAAAGAGGAAGGATGCTTTCTGGTTATGGGTAGCTGGAAATGGAGAGATCAGAGGTCAGTTCATTTTCCTTCAGGATTTTGGATTGGTCCTGGGCAAGGTGCTTAATCTGACTGTGCCTCAGTGTCCCATCTGTAAAGCAGGGTGAAGGTACTGCCCCTTCTCATAGCCCCGCTGAAACCCTGGAGTGCAAGTGGATACTTTAGTATGAAGCACTGTTTATTGTTTCATGGAGCTTTGGTAATTGTTCAAGGCTATACTTTACTTGTTCCTCTGGTAGCATTTAAATAGGTGTGAATTTACAAGAAAAAAACCACCTCCTGATAATATTTCAGTATGTTCTAGGAAACCTTTCCAGTAACAGCCTCTGCAGTTTTTTAGAGATTTACAGAATTTATATCAATAAATCTCCTCACTTCCCATGTAACAGATCTCATTTTCCAAGGAAATGAACTTTTCTTACGTCATTGAATTATGGAAAGGACTGCATGATTACAAATATCCATGTTATCTTTGGTGTTCACAGCTTGATTCAACTGAACTGTAATGGCTGTGTCTGTGAAATTTGCTCAAAATTTATGACTGTTTCAGCTGTAAATGAGAGAATTAGTTTTCTGAAGTTGCAAAATTGAGAGTGAATTTAAAGCCAAGTCTAGGAGGGATTAAAATGAAAGAAGAAGAAAATAATCATTTAAAATTTTATACTATGCAATCAGAAGGGAAATCTCCAAGAACTGGATCCTTTTGCAATTACAAATGTAGAACCATACTGATGGTAGAATTTTATATATGACTGAAAAGGAGGCATTTAAAATGTTCTGGGTCATTACCAAATGACTGTGTTTTTACTCTGAGCCATAGGGTGATTCTAGAAATGAAGCTTACGAGTACATAGAATAGTTTATTTCATGTTAGTGACTATAGCTTAGTTAAAGTTGTACATGTGTTTTTCTTGGCAGTTTTGCACATTAAATAAAATATGTCTCAAAATCTGTGTTGCTACTTATTGGTTGTTCTGCTGTGTCCTTTTCTTTAGATCAGTGCGTTAAAGCATGAGCCTTCTTTTTACTTGGAGCTTCCAGGCTCCTGGATGCTTAGGGGTCCCATTGCTCACAGTCTCAAGGCAGAACCTGGCAAAGGACAGGAAAGGAGTTTCAAGAACTACACAAGTCTGAATCATGTATTTCAGTGGTGGCATTCCCTCTGAAGAAAGGTGTTCTCCTACCTTACAAAGATGTGAGTAGTGCAGTAACCAGCAAGACTGTGAATTTTGAGGACATCTTGTGATTCTCTGTTTCCTTTGTGAATTTTTGTTCTCACCTTAATGTCCTCTATGCCCTCCCCTATTATTCAGTCAGTTATTGTGGTTTTTGACAGCATTTATTCAGGCCCAAGTTTCACACTCAGGCGGAAGTAAAAGGAAAAGGAAAATGTACTTTTGAAAATACTGCTTTTGTGGACTTTGTGATGCAAGAAATTTGAACTAAAAAGTTTGTTTTAGTACAAAGCCTCTCTTTGTAGTTTCAGACTTAAAAAGAGACAAGGAAGGATCTTCCCAAAATACAGGATAAATGAACTTCCTAGTGTATGTATCAATACTAAGGTTCTGGACAGATGGTATACTTAAAATACAGTTTATATTTTTATGTACATATATATATATATAAATGCTGTGACTGAGTGCTTAAACTGCCTCAAGAGGCTGTTCTGGCTTTTCTCAAGATACACCAAAATCTTAGCCTATTTCAAAAATGGATGTTTCTAGTCTGTAACATTAAACAAGAGACTTGTGTTATTAATAATTATGTTTTCTTAGAAAAGCCGAATGCACCACTGATGGACTGCTTCCTGATTGGCAACTTTTTGATCCACCACCTAGATGCCAGTGACCTTAAGAAACATCACCTCCCAAACAAACAAAAGAAGACAAGTTTCCTAGAGTTACGTGCTGCTCTTGATTTCCCTACTTCATATTGAGATCTTTGCTCTAAATTTTCAAGACAGGTGAATCTTAAGCATGATGAATCTTCAGAATCCACTGCTGAAAACAAATCATTTTATGAACGCTTACTACTTTTAGGTTTCCTTTGTAATCTGTCCCTGAGCTAATTAATGTATCTTTGAAGATTAATTTAAATTCTAATGATCCATTGTAATAAGGCTGAGTGTCTATTTGGAGAATTTTAATGTTGCAAACTATTAAAAATAACAGTCTGAAATTTAATGGACCCAACTGCTTGGTATAAAATACTTTAAAGTTTAAATGCATTCTTGTTTACAAATGGTTTTGTATCTAATGTTTCCCATCGTAAAGCAGCCAAGGCCATTCCAGGTTTCAGAAATGAAAGACCTGAGGGCATTCATTGGGGAGCACCTGGATATCACTGCAGGTGTATACATAGCTCTTTCAGCAAGACAACTGTCATTTCTCAGCCCTTGGGTTGGCTGTGAAGACGTGACAATCTGCTCCAGAAGTCTTCTTTGTTTAGAATTGGAAATGGGAGCAACCTACGGATGATGTTTTGAGATCTCTGCCCATGAATCAAATTTGTAGCCCAGTGTTTCTTTCTTGAGTGCAACAGGGATAGATTTGTTGAGACACAAGGATGCTATATAAAAGAGATCTGAGCTATGCCAGCATCTAAATATCAGGTTCAGCCTTGCCTGAGCAGTTTGAGAGAACAGAAACAATTGAAAAAATGAATGTCACAAATGTTGTGAATAAAAGAAAACACAGTAAGAATGCTACTCTCTTTAATATGTGCTTAATTTTTACAAAAGAAATTACAAACACATTAGCTTTGAGATGAACCCATAAGCTCGCAGAGATGAGAGCAAATTACTGGATATAACAAGGTAAGGTGGAAACAGAGAAGAAAAGTAAAGGTAAATAAAATATCTAGGGACAAATTAAAATTACCATATGTGCCATTATGTATTAATAATCTGGTTGTTTGTCCAGGTGTCTCAGTTAAATGAGACAGAAGTGTTTTGCTAAGGAAGATGAGTTATAAGGAAGACCAAAACTCCTCCCTCTAAGCAATCGTAAATCCGAAATTAAGAGGCTCCAATTGAGGAAGTGTGGAGAAAGGAAAAATAGCCCTTTATTAAAGGATATATGTGTATTGGCAGAACAACAGAAGAACACAAAACAAAACCCCAACCGAACAATAACCCTATACCCAAAAAATCCCTTTCAATGAAAAGTAAACAGTTCAGTTTGTGCTTTTGGTGCAATTCTAACCACAGTCAGCAGGGGGTGCTGCTGGATATCTGGGGGTGCAGCTCCTGCAGTGCTCGGGGGTGGCCGACAGGGGGCGCTGTTGGGCTCTGGCGGTCGCCATGTGGAGGCCCCAGGTGTGCTGGGGGGAGCCAAAATAGAGCCTTTCCCTCCCTCTCCTCGGGAAGGGGAAAAAGAAGAAAGAAGGGTTCTTCCCAAGGGGAACTCACAGTGTCTGCTGCTGGCCGTGTGACTTCCCCTTTCTTCGTTGAAGTGACCAAAAAAATGCTGCCAAAAACACGGGAGCAGGGGAGGGAAAACAGAGGTGGCTCTCTCTCTTCCCAAAAAGTTCCTCTCTGATGAAGTCCAAGCAGATCCACCTGGGTGGGGCAGGGGCAGAAAAAAACAGGGTGCCAGCAAGCCAGGCAGCCAGCCTGAGAACAAAGCAACCTCCCAGCTTTTTCAACGCACACCTTTCCTTGTTCCCGCAACCACGAACTGTGTCTCCTTCCCCCCTCTCTCTGGAGAGGGGAAAAAAAAAAACAAACAAAGAAAAGAATCTCCTAGCCCCTCCCAAGGCCATTAGCCTGGAATGTCAATCTATTGGCCAGTTTTTTTGTGTTAGTCAAATATCCAAGGCAAAACCGGCCTGCCCATTCAAACATCCCCACACACAGTAGGGCAGCTGGGAGGGAAAATTCTGTGTTTAGTTTTTTTATAACAAGTGAACTCATGACACCAGGTATGGACAAGCTTATTACTCCCCTGCTGAATTCTTGCATGTGAGTGTTACTAGTTCCAACCGAGAGTACAAACAGTGATTCAGGCAGAAATATTATATGTCCCATGTTTCTCCTACACTCTCTAAGTTCCTTCTGTAGGTGCTACTTCACACAGAGAAGGGTGTTCATCACACCTCATCACATATCTAGTGATCCTCTCCATCGTTCTTTAATGATCATCTTGGAATGTGGAGATGCTTCAGTGAAAGGGCTTTGGCCAAAGTATCCTGGTAGAAGAGTGCTATGGGTGATGCTGGCTAAGGGAAACCATTCTGCCTTGTTCTGGCACATGACCCAAATGACTTTTCCCAGTAGATGTGTGTCCCCAGGCAAATTTATCTGAGATTATGTATTAACTGACATTATTCCTTGCATTATCGCCCAGTAATTAAACATGAAGTGTTGTTTTAACATAAAGGCCATATGAAAAACTGAATAACAGATGGAAAAAGATCTAAATTGTGAGTCAGGAAAAGCTGCTCTGTTTAAGCCAAGAAAACTCAAGTGAAGAACAGCTGATGAGATCAGCTGGATCACTGGATGCAAAGTGAAAGACTTGGTAAAAGCTGAGAAGTAATAGTTAGGAAGCAGTGATTGCACATAATGGAAACCCTTTTAGTCCCTTGAAATAACCTTGGAAAACTTAGAGTGGTTAAGGAATGAAATTATTCTGCAGGCATGGGAAAATGAAGACAGTTTTGCTGCTACCTAATTTGATTTTAAAGCTCTTCTGCACAAGCCTTTGAAGGCCTCTGTATATTGGCCCTTTTTGTTTAATTCAAGTTTGTTTTCTGATATTCAGTTTAGGCACTGACACAATTCTCATTTTCATAGTAATCAACTATTTCAGTTAAACTATTTGCATTTTCACAGTAATTAACTATTTCAGGTTTAGCCTCAAAACTCTTTGAGAGAATTTTTATCCTCGTTCTGCAGAGGGAGCAGTGAAACACTTCAGTCCAGATTTCCAAGGTGTTCCAGTGATAATTTGGTCTTTAGGCACATAGATTTACCTTTTGTTTGTTTACAGTCTCAGCCTCTAAGATGTGCCTGGAAAGAGAGAGAAATCATGGGTGGTTCTTTGAGCATTTCCTGACCAGGTGTAAAAATACCTCATTTAAGAAGCCCACTTTGGAAGTGACTTATGGTGCTGTCTGGAGTGAAACAGCCTAAAATATGCAAACTAGTGAAAACAGAACTGTTTAGCCAGGAGCACTGTGTTATTAATTAGGCTCCAAAGAGCTAAGTAGCAATTAAATGGTGCCAAGGTGGGCCTTTAGCTGGCTTCAGCCAGCTAAAGAGGAAGGGTGTTTGAATTGAAGTGGATGATGGAGTGTGAAAGAAAAAGAAGCTCACAGTGGCCACTGCTGACCTGACCTTGTGTACAGGCAGCTGCCAGAGCCTGGAACTCACCCTGAAGCTGCAGGAACCCAGAGTGAGACCCTCCCTGGGCCTGTGTTAAAAGAAGGCTTGTCCCCAGTCCTGCCCCTGGGCTTCCCACCTCCACCATCCTGAATCCCTCTCCTGCCTGAGGGACACCAGACCACTGGACAGAGCCTGGTCTCACCACCCTGCTCAGGCTTTGGTTCATTAAAAAGCCCATTGATCAGCAGATGAAGCCATGGATTGCCACGTCAGCAGGGACACTAGCTGGCAACAGCCAGTGCAAAGGTAAGATTCTGTTTAAGATCTCCTAGTGCTCTGATAAAATGTGATTGTTATAGTTTGATGATTGAGAAATAGGAGTTATAAATTAGATTTTTTTTTTTTTAGTATAAACTCTGTGTATGGTAGATCAGAATCTGGCTGGAAAGACTGAGATAGTCAAAGACTGAATCCTATAATAAGCACTAATAGGAAATAAAATTTTGATACTGTATTGTCTTAAAATGCTTCACAGTCGAGCAACTTGAACACAGTTTAAAAAAACACAGATTAAAATATTAGACTTAAAAATAAAGCTGTTTGCTAAACTATGACAGCATCAGGGGCAGTAACTTTATTATTTCATGCTGTCACCTACTGCTCTGGAATCAGAGTAAGAAAAAGTAATTGGTATCTTTTTATCAGTCTGATAAGCCTGTTTACTATTTTGTGAGGTTATTCTCCATGCCATGTATGGCACTACTTTTGAATGGTAAATGTTGCCCAGATCTTTAATTTTTCCTTATGAAAGGATGTACCTTCCAAACATAAGGATGTTGTCACTTCAAAAACTACTGCTGTAGCCTAAGCACAGTTATGACTAAAACAATAGTACAATGTTAATTGAAAATCAGTGTTATATGACTATTCTGTTAAAAACTAATTCAAGCCATAACTTCTGTAATTTTGTGATACACTAAAGACTGTGATTGTAACAAAGATTTTTATGCTAACATGAAAATAGATTTTTAGAGCTGGCTTAGAGGTGTAGACTTTTGACCATACCTGTTCACTCAAAATTTCACTTAATGTACTTAAAACTAAAAGAGAAAAAAAAAACCCCAAACCATATTTTGTATTGCAATTACTGTGTTTCCTGGCCACACATATCTTGAACACCATCAATGGACTGCTGGGAATCCTGACAACAGCGGTGTTAATTTCACAGTGTTTTTGAAGAGAATATTATACATCCTGTCTGCATATAGTAACTGGAGGAAAAAAAGGTAAAATATACAGTAGTGTTATCAGTAACTAGTAGTAGACAATTAAAAAAAAAAATGCAACAATCTACCATATTTTTTAATTTGGTAGGAGAATAGCATCTAATAAGTAGAAAGCCAATATTGAAGGTCCATTAAAATACTCCATAGAGATATAGTGGCAGAATATTCAGCTGAAATAATCCTCATCATGTTGGTGGCTATTATTTCAGGTTCTGCAATACTTTCATGCTTTGTATCTTCTTTTCTTCCAGTGCCTTCAGAAGTTTATCTAAACAGGAATAAAACATAATTTGTCATTAATACTTTAAAGAAAATCAAATAATGTATTAAGCAAACTAATAATATTCTTTACAATAACTTGTCTAGCAAATACCCGAAATCTAAATTTTATCAAAACAATAGGCATTAAAATGGAAAAGGTATGTATTGCTATACCAAGGGAAAAAAACTATTAATTTCCTGTTCTGAAAAGTAAATATATGCAAACTACCTATCAGAACATCTTTCTTCCTTCGAATGTGTATATCTGATGCACATTTTTTTCTGTGTTCTTGTAACCTTTGCACTGCTGCAGGTTTCCTGACTGGTAGCCCATGGCCTTGAAGGAAATGACGAGCATCATATCCTTACAGCTGTTGGTCTCCCTACTTGAACTCCTAACTATGAACTCTTAAGTATCATGACCTGATGAATGATTTTATTTCTTGTATTTCCTTCACGGCCAGAGGGTAATGAAATTAAAATGCCAAAGTTTAGCTTGTTTGGAGGGTTCCCCTCACCCTCCAACTATCTGTGGCCGTCAGTGGCCTTTATTTCACATCGATGTGATTTACAACCGCAGGGTCTCAGTAGTAGTCGACACATTTTGCATGTACAAACTCCCTCTGATTCTGCGTTGTTTTTTTGTTAACACTTAATGACTTGGGGTAGTGGTGGCGGTGTCTGTTCCTTTGTGCAACAGTAACTACATCCGTAATTCTTACGCCTCTTTAATTTGTGCCCTCAGCCGGGTGAGATGACCTCGGACAGCGCCTTTGCTCCCTGCACCCCTGTGCTCGCCCAGCCCTGCCCTGTCCTCTGGGCTGCTGCGGGGCACAGACACCCACGCCGGCCCGTTTCAGGGGGTTACTGATGGAGGGACCTGCTGCCCTTGCGGCCGGGCTGCGCTGGGGGTTGGCAGGGGTGTCATCCCAGCAGCGCTGGCCGCTCCCGGCGGGACGCACACTGCCTGGCGTCGAAGCCGTCCCCGACGAGCGCCGCCAGCTCCAGCTCCTTGAGGCGGATGCCGAGTTCGCACATCTCCTCCTGCAGCTGCAGCTGCGCCAGCTCCGCCGGCCGCCGTCCCCCCGCGCCCCC
>VXAY01000447.1:206835-254076 GCA_013399855.1 Oxyruncus cristatus | reverse complement strand
CCGGGCGGTGCCGGGACACGGGGTTACCGAGAAAGGCGTGCGCGGCAGCCCGGGGACGCGGAGACTCGGGTATCCAGGTACCCGGGGACGCGGAGACACGGGTATCCAGGTGCCCGGGAACCCGGGCAATGCAGGACCCGGGTACTCGGGTGGCCAGCGCCCCGGTATCCAGGTGCCCGGTGCCTGAGTGCCCAGGGACCTGAGTATCCAGGGACACCGTTCTCCAGGTGCCCATGGCCCCAGGTATCCAGCTTTCCAGGGACACAGGTACCAGGTGCCCGGTTCTGCAGGGATACAGTTCTCCAGGTGCCCATAGCCCCGGGTACCAGCCCCATAACAGGGGCAGGATTGGACTGGATTTCACAAGTGTCACCCCAAAACAAGCCCCAGGTTCGTAATGGGTGGGAGTCTCTGCCCCTGTTAACGAAGCGCAGCCTAAGGAGAGGCCACTCACACGGAATTAATGCTCTGTGGTGGCTGAAATTCCTTTGAGTGCCAATTTGTTGTGGCCTCGCAGCCTCTCTGGTTTTATTGCCCTTTCCTGTCCAGCCCTGTTGGCACCCAGAGGTGGGATCTGAGGTTATCCAGCTGCCGGGGATAACTGTCCTTCCCGACAGTTTGAAACAGGAAAAGCCTCTGTGGTTCTGATGTGTCATCACGTGAGGCACCAGGAAAACCTGGGAGCCGCTTCCAAGGGGTCAATTAACTGCAACTTGGAGTTCCAGATTGTTATTATCTCGTCCTCTGCCTTGCTTTAGAACCTCCTGCGTGTCCAGGGAAGTGTTTTAATTGTCTTCCCCCATTAGTCCTTTTTCTCTGTGCCTGAGTAATAGAAAGTATAATTTATAATTAAATTTAGAATAATCAGATTTTTATAAGATGCATAAAGAGCCCGTTCATAGCTGGTTTATACTATTTAATGCTATTTTGCAGTATTTTGGGGGCAGATTATTTTTGAGTCCACACATATCCCTGTGTTAATTCCTTATTTAATGGCAATAAAAGTGTTTGGGAAGAGCAGCTCTTGGCTGTTACCCTGCTCTGGTGTGACAACAGCGGATTTACTTATGTTTTACCTCTGTCTCCCACAGGAATTTATTCTGTTGGGGGGATTTTCTGGCTGTAAAAATCATTATTGTGGGTTTCAGTGTAAACAACTTGGCTTGATAAAGGTGTTTAGGTGAGTCTTGGATTCAGTATTTAATATCTTATACTTAAAAAATCAGTTTTAATGGCTTTACTCAAATAGGAACTGATCCCAGACTACTAAATCTGCCTAAATCCCAGCCTTAAACAGAGCAGTTCAGAGAGTCACCGGATTATTCTATCAGATTAACACATTAAATAGCATATATATATATATAAAATAACAGCAACTCATTGTTTTATTGTATCTTGGGGAAGAAAACTGGAATTCTGGCACTCGTGGAAGCGATAGAGCCAAATTTACCAACCCAGTGGAAACAGAGAATTATTAACAGGGAGCACTTTGCTCATGGCGACTCCATTTTCCACTGGAAAGTTCCCTTTTCTGCAGGAATCAGTTGCTTTCAGGAGTTATAAATAGCTGGGATGTGGGAATTCATGTGGAAAGGCTCCCTGGCTGCTTTTTGGCCCATCTGGCAGCGGGACAGCGTTGATTTGCTCCCGTAGTTTGTCATCACTGATGTGCAAAAGGCAATTATCGATCTGCTTCAGACAAAAGGGGAGTTTTGGTGCTTGCGGGGGCTGCAGTCGGCGTTCGCCAGGGGACGGGCTCTGGGCTCGGAATTAGTTCTTTGGGAATTAAGATGTGGTACTTCCTCAAAAGGAGGTTCTTTCTGAAGGCCTCGCGGCGCCCTAGTCAAAAAGGAGAAGGAAAGAGGTAGTTCTTCTTTTCCCTCTCTCTCTCCCAAAGCCTTGATTTTAAATGTGCTGGGGCTCTCAGGGGTGGGATTGTTTTTTCTGCGTGGAAAGCCTGACGTGGGGTCGTTGCGTGCCGGCGCTCTCGCGTGTTGCAGTGCCCGAGGTGTTCCTTTGGAAAAGGCGGTTTGCTCGGAGTGCTGTGGAGTCTGAGGCGTTCAGAAGTAGTTTGGGAGAGCGCTCAGTGCAGAGTTTTGAGGAGCAGTTTTGGGCCCCTGTAGGGGAGTGGTCTCTCCCTATTAAAAAATGCAACTGTTTTTAACAACCAGGTGACATGGGAATAGTGGGACTTGGTCCCTGAACCAGGAACGGGAAGAGACTTTGATGTTGCTTATTGGCATTTCTCAGCTCAGTTCTAGTCATTCATGGGCCATTTCCTCGCCAAAACTGGGTGGTAGAAGAGTTAAATGGGTATTTTTGTTTGCTTTGGGTGGTTTTGTTCTGGTTGTTGATTGTTACATTTTGTTCTGTTGCATCTGGACACTGTATTTCTGGTTTTATTCCATTTTTATGGTTATTTTGCTGTAAATCAAGGGGATTTTCAATTGTGGCTCTTCGTATGTCGCTGTATACTTTACAAATTTGTAATTAATTTATTTTTCTCTGTTGTGATTGTCCAGACAGAACAATTGATCCAGCATTGCATAACAATTAACACTGCATGGACAGGTGGGGGTTGCAGTGTAGCAGGTTGCAATAGGTTACATACCTGATTTTAGGTTTTTGTTTATAATTTTATTAAATTAAAGCTCTTAATTCAATAATTGTCAATTAATATAGTCCAATGGGCTGCGAGAAATGAGTTGCCTGATTCTGAAGTGGCGCGGCGTGATCTCGCCCGTTTGATGATGTGGATTTTGTGGAACAAACCCACGTTAACCCCTCACTGGAGTGAAGTGGGAGGCTCCAGGGAGCTGTGTTTGTAATCCTTAGCTATTCATTACCCTGCTGCTCTCCCCTCCCTCCCCCTTTTTCCGTGGACACCCCCGTGTTGGATTTCTCCGGCGGTGGCGGGTGTTGGCTCCGGGGGTACAGGCAGCAGCCCTGTAGGATGGAGGAGATTGCACTGTGGGTTTTGTGTGGGTGAGGGATGACAGGAATTGCTGTTGGAATCCCTTGGGGCTGCCCCATCCCTGGGAGTGTCCAAGGCCTTGAACACTTCCAGGGGTCGAGGTGGGATGGACGGGGATGGAAAACCTCCCTGGGTCCTCCTGTGTGGTTGGCACGTAGCTGTGCCAATTTTGCTGGGTGGCTCAAACTGGAAGAATCCACATTTCTCTATAATGGAACGAACGAGGAGAACGCACATATTTTAAAATATCTCTTCAGTGAATCCTGCTTTGTCGGGGTGTTTATACTCCTCCAAGTCAGAGATGCTGCTCAGGTGTGAGCTGGGACATCCGGAGCACGAACCTCCACAAGGCAGCGTGGAAGGAGTGTTTAGTTATTTATGTAACACAACCTCTTCACCGATAAGAAAATGTCAGTTCTGAAAGGATGGAAGTGGTTGGCAAGCTGGGAATGTTGCTACCAACAACAGAGGGTTGTTTGGGGGGTTAAATCTTGTGCTAATCCAACTGGGTTTTATTGCCACAACTTGAGTTTCTGTTTTCTTTCCACTTCCCAGCCACCGAGACAATTTTGGCCTCGTGACAGTTCAGATTTCTCCGTGTTTTTTATGTCAATATCTTTATAAGATCCCAAATGTTGCCATAAAGATAGGGTTGTACCTATTTCCTGCTGGACAGTGGCCAAAATCCACTTCATCAGTGGATTACACAAGGCTGGTTTCACCTAGTGTGGGATATTCCATATTCCAATGTAAATATCCGTATAATCAGGCGTTTAATATTATCAGACGTGCAGTAATATCGGGACATAATGACTGGGGCTTAAAACTCGCTCAAAATGACTCTGAAAAGAGTGATTTCGGCAAAACTATCTGTGCGCGCAGGGATGTGCTCTTTGGGGCCTACGTGGATGAAAAGCCTGTTGAATTTGGCCAAACGTGTAAGGAACGCAAACTGCGAGGGCCTGTGTTCTTCCGGGGCTGTTTAAGGAACGCAGTTTGGTCCCCGAGGGAAGGTGAAGGATGAGGGTTCTCCCTGAGGAGAAGCGAGGGGGGTCTGAGGTGTGGCGGCGCTGGGCGTGCGGGCCGTGCTGCGTGTCCCTGCTGCCGGTGTCCCGGTGTCCGTGTGCGCCGTTCCCGGTGTCTGTGTGCGCCGTTCCCGGTGTCCGTGTGCGCCATTCCCGGTGTCTGTGTTGCAGGCGGCCGGGCGGGATGGCCGGGAACAGCCTGGTGCTGCCCATCGTGCTGTGGGGCCGCCGCGCCCCCACGCACTGCGTGTCCTCCCTGCTGCTCATGGACGGCGCCTCCGTCATCGTCACCGGCTGCCACGACGGGCAGATCTGCCTCTGGGACCTCGCCCCGGACCTGCAGGTAACGTTCCCGCTGGTTCCCTCTGGAATAGCCGTTCCCCTGGCGCTCGGCGGGGGCTGTGTCATCGCTCTTCCGCTCCCTCCCAGCGCTTGGGTGACACCACGGTGACCGTGGCAGGTTAGAAAGAGAGATTTTGGCTCTTGAACTTTGTTGCTGCCCCTGCAGTAAGTTGTTTTTTTGTTTTTTTTTTTTAAGTAATTCCTATGTGTTGGAGCTGCTCTAAACCAGTTCCTTTTGAGTTGAGTGTCTAATGTTGAGCTGTTAATATTGTTGTGAAAAGGAATTCACTGCCCTCCAGCCAGGAATTCCTTCCCAATATCCCGTCTATCCCTGTCCTCTGGCAGTGGGAAGACATTTCCCTTGTCCTGTCCCTCCATCCCGCGTCCAAACTCCCTCTCCAGCTCTCCTGGAGCCGCTTTGGGCCCTGCAAGGGCCTCTCAGATCTCCCCTTATTTCTAAATATGCAGATCTTGTGTTGCACAACAACAGTTTCCACCAGTCAGTTTTTTCATTCAAACTGAGCCAGTTTTACACATATTTATAAGTATTGGTTTATAGATTTATAATTCTTCACATGAATTTGCCAATTGCCTTTTTTCCCCCAAATTTGTGTTGCAGTGCTGAGTAGAAACTTTCAAGATTATATATCCACAGCTGTGCTAGTTAAATGTGTGTATATTAATAGATACATCATACAAAAACCAGAAAACTGGAATATGTGTATTCTGTTTTTCAAACGGTGCCTATGTTATTTTGACTTCCCGTTTTCTTTCTCTGGTCCCAGATTAATCCCAGAGCTCTGCTGTTTGGTCATACAGCCTCAGTTACTTGTTTATCCAAGGCCTCAGCTTCCAGTGAAAAACAATATATAGTGAGTGCATCCGAGAGTGGGTGAGTTTCTGAGCAGTTTTGATATGCAGAACTGTCAAATAATGGAAATCTGTCCCCAGATTATCCCTATTTCCACACTGGGGCTGTGTTTGATTTTTTTTATCCTTAAGAAAAAATTCATCAGCAAATACATTTTGTTTAAGTGGGTTTATTTACTAATCAGAGCAGCAGGTCAGAGGGTGGAAGGGGGACGGATTTCTTGTGCAGTTGATATCCACGTAAATATGTCTGGAAAAGGCGGGGATGTTGGTTTTGTTTCCTTTCTCTAAACACGATTCATGTAAACGCTAATGAAAGGTTCAAATGAAGTTCCTCCTGGTGTAGAGGTGTTTTTAAATGCTTGGAAGCCTGGACTGGTTTCCCTGTGGTTTTGAGCTGCCTTTTGCGTTTCAGGGAGATGTGCCTGTGGGATGTGAACGACGGGAGATGCATCGAGTTCACCAAACTGGCCTGCGCACACACGGGAATTCAGGTCGGTCCTGGGAAGGGTTCCCGAGCTGTGGCCGTCACCGTGTGGTTGTAACGTTGTGGTTTGGGTTCAAAGCGAAGGCCTCCGTGTCCCACACGGAGTATAATTTCTGTGTGTTGTCAGTTCTATCAGTTCACGGTCGGCTCTCAGCGGGAAGGGAGGCTCTTATGCCACGGACATTATCCAGAAATTCTGGTCGTGGATGCAACCAGCCTCGAGGTTCTTTATTCCCTGATATCAAAGATCTCTCCTGACTGGATCAGCTCCATGAGTATCATCCGATCCAACAGGACACAAGGTGATTATTTCTTGTTGCAGGGACACCTTCCACTTGCTCCAGCCTGGCCTTGGACACTTCCAGGGATGGCAAACCTGTTCCACGTGGATCCGTTGACCTGGTTTAAATGTTACCTGTGCACAGATCTGTTTCTCTCTGCCAATTGCTGTTAATTTGGCGGGTGGGCTTTAATTTTTGGCAGAAAGGTGTCTCACGCAGGTCTGTGTGTTGTGGGCACTGTAATTCCTGAGAGGTTTGGGGACCACTAAGGAAAAGATCCTGACTAAAGGACTTCTATCGTGGGTTAAGGCTGACAGCAGCTGTAAACTGCGTGTTCCCGAAATCCCAGGGCGGGAAAGCTCAGTTGCTATCCCCAAAACATCTGCCGGAAGAACCGGAAGTGAGCGGTGGTATAAAGTGTTTCCCGATAATGTCTTTCGTATATTCCTTGTTTTGTAATCATCCTCGCAAATAAACCTTCCGTTTGGAAGCGAGCACTCCGGGAATGTTTTCGTGATTAGTTTTAGTTTATCCTTGGTGTGTTTGTATGCTCAGATATGCACAGGTGAAGAAGTCCTTGTGATCTCATCCTCATTTCTGTGTTTCCCAGAGGACACGGTGGTGGCAGTTTCCGTGACTGGCATCCTGAAAGTCTGGATAATCACCTCGGAAGTCAGTCGGCTCCAGGTACACAGGGGCTGCTGGATTAATGGTATTTCCTGGAGGGATAGAGAATTTTATTCCTGTTCTTTCCTGTTCTTTCTGAGGATATTCTTCTTCCTCTTTGCCAACTGAAAATCAACTTCCAAAATTTTGCTTTAGTGATCCAAGTTCCCAAGATCCTAATCCTTCCCAGAGAAGTGATTTCAAAATTAAGAGTAGGATAATCTCCAGTTTTTCCAAATCTGCTTTTTATTTCTACCATTTAATGATTTGGGTTAATATTTGCTGGGCAGACGGTGCAGTTTTTAGGAATATTCATTTTTCAGGATTATCTCCAGCTCCCTGTTATCGGGCCTTTCCTGTGTACTAGGGAATAAAAGTCTGAGAGAGATTTACTGCACGTCTCAGACCTCTGGTAAATGAACTCCTCGCAGAAACACCTTGTAAAAGATGTTTAGCAACTAGGGAAAAATCAACTTATATAATGGAATGAAATGGCGATGGAATCTGCTTCGTTCCAGTTCCCTACCTGGCTGCAAGGTGATTCGCTGACTAAATCAGCACCACTAATCCATCCTGCTGGGGAACTGGGGACACTTAAGTGACCGACGGGGATACCACGTGCTCCTGCAGATCTTCTTAGGAGGAATAATGGAATCAGAACCGCTCCGAGTATTTGGATTTCCCTTAGGAATTGGCCGTGTGGCACCTTATGACGTGCCATAGTCCCTACTCCGTGGTGTCTGGGGTGGTCCTGGGTTCAACTGGAGCAGGAAAAGCATGCATTTGATGTTGCTTTTGGTTGCTTTTAGGATACCACGCCGGTGTTTGAGGAGGAATCCAAGCCCATTTACTGTCAGAACTGTCAGAGCATTTCTTTCTGTGCGTTCACCCAGCGCTCGCTGTTGGTCGTGTGCTCCAAGTACTGGAGGGTAAGGCAGCAGCCCCTGGGGCCTTCCCACCCTGGGACCTGATTTCATTAAATTACACTGCAACATTTAGAGCAAGATGCTCCAAGTCCTTTAGTGTGTTTCTATTGATACATTTAATGTATCTCTACATATTTAATCTAAATCTCTGCCCACGGGATTGGAACTAGAGGATCTTTAGGATCCCTTCCCACCCAAAGCATTCCATCATCCTGTGATATTAAACCCAAAATTAGCTGCTGTCTGGGCCTTTTAATCTGTAATAGATTCGTGACACCACTTTTGTGTTTCTTCTCAGGTTTTTGATGCTGGGGATTATTCCCTCTTATGTTCAGTCCCCAGTGAAAACGATCAGACCTGGACTGGTGGGGACTTTGTGGCAGCTGATAAAGTGATTGTGTGGACAGAGGATGGACAAAGTTTTATCTATAAATTACCAGCCAGGTAGTCAAAAATTAAATACTCCGTTTGTTTAATCTTGAGATAAAAACACTGAAGAAATGTTGAAATATTGGCCCAATAAGGGAAAGTGCAAACAGCTGAAAATATGCACATAAATATGAAACTATGACATAAATTTACAATTGGGCATCAGGGAGGTTAAACAAGTGTGGAATGACCAGAGTAAAATCAAAACCTTTTCTTCTGACATCTTCATGATACGCAAACATCTTTGTTCTGGCTAAAGAGACAGTTTTATATTGAATACTGACTGTAGATCAGGTGGGAACGCCTTCCTCGCCCTCTTGTGGTCAGAGCATGAGGATGGGAGCAACATCCATGTACTAAGGTAGTAATCGCTCTGTAAATCCAAGGAATTTGACTCCTTTCTCCTTGTCCTTACACCCAGCTGCCTCCCAGCCAGTGATTCGTTCCGCAGAGATGTGGGGAAAGCAGTGGAGAACTTGATTCCACCTTTATTGTACAGCGTGTTGGACAGAGCAGATAAACAGGTACCTCTGTTTCTTTGGAGTTTACTGCGGTAATTTCTGTCCTGCTTTTAAAAGGCACTGTGAAAAATGTGGAGGGGAGCTCGTGGTTTGCATGTGGCCTGAAGTTATTGATTGTTTTGTTTTGTTTTTTTAACAGCTCCTGATATGTCCTCCAGTTACTCGGTTCTTCTGTGGACAGGGAGAGTGTTCCTACAAGCTGCTGATCCAAGGAGACTCCTCAGGGAGACTGTGCATTTGGAGCGTGCCCGACACCCTGGAACAGCAAGAGAGTGCAAGAGGTACCTGCTGAACAGCCTTGTTGCCAGATCTTCTAGCAGGCATCTGTGTTTTAGGCGTGCTTCTGCTGGGTAAAGCCGTGCTGGTTCTCTCAGACATCCATAAAGTTGGGCTTTAATTGTTACCTTCTCGTAGGAGTTACGGGAAGATGATTTGATAATGAATGACCAAAATCTTAATTCACTTTATTTATGTAAGAGTTACAGTAGCTTCATTTTTTCATAAATGACCAAAGTCTTAATTAGCTTTGTTCTTGTTGTCAGTAAATTAATTTCCGGTGTAGAATCATGGAATGGTTTGGGTTGGAAGGGAACTCAAAGGTCATCTAGCTCCGTGGGCAGGGACATCTCCCACTAGCCCAAGCTGCTCAAATCCTCCTCCCACCTCACCCCTTCCTTCTTTTTTTCCCTCCTTTTTAACAGGCCTGCAAACAACCACCTCGATATCCCTGCAGGAAGCTTTTGACAAGCTCAGCCCTCGTCCCGCTGGCATCATAGACCAGCTGAGCATCCTTCCCAGCCTGAGCGAGCCCCTGCGGGTGACGGCCAGCGTGTACATCCCGGCGCACGGGCGGCTGGTGTGCGGCCGCGAGGACGGGAGCATCGTCATCGTGCCGGCCACGCAGACTGCCATCGTCCAGCTGCTCCAGGGGGAGCACATGCTGCGCAGAGGTACGGCCACGGCCCGGGCAGGCCGCCGGTCCTTTGCTTCGGTGAGCGGGTACAAATCCTCTGAATCCCGCGGCGTTCTGTTACACGCTGAGGATCCCGGGTAATAACGACGAGGCTGCTCACCCGGCCGAGGTCCGCTGGAAATCCTTGGATGTTTTGAGATGCAGCAGCAAAGATGTGGCCGGGGACGTCTGTCCCCTCCAGAATTGTTCATGGCGCTGGGTATTGCTGTACCGGTGGGAATCCCCTTGGGAAAATAATCCATCCACCCAGATTCCTCTGTACTGTGCAGTATCCAAGTGTTGTGCTTGGGCTGCCTTTGGATGTTTGGGTATAAGGTTGTAACTGTGATCAGAGTTGCAGAACAAATATTTGGGGGTTGATTCTTCCCAGTGCTGGTACCTAAAGAAATATAAATATTTCTTAATGCACCTCGGGACTTGTCAGTTTTATACAAGGCTGTGGGCTGCACTGGCTCCTTTAGAGAACTGATTTAATTTATATAACTTCATGCCCAAATTATTTTTTTCATAATGTAAAAAAATACTCATATTAAAAACAGGGTTAATTCTCTAAGAATATGAATTGCAGTGAGTCTCTTTTTTCTAAACAAGAGCAGTATCTTGGATTGCTGACTGTGCTGCTGAAATCTGTTTTTTCTCCCTTTTTTCTCCCTTCACCCCTCTCACCCCAATTCCCAGGTTGGCCGCCCCACCGGACGCTCCGAGGCCACCGGAACAAAATCACGTGTTTGCTGTACCCTCACCAGGTCTCCTCCCGCTACGACCAGCGGTACCTGATCTCGGGGGGGGTGGACTTCTCCGTCATCGTCTGGGATATCTTCTCGGGAGAGATGAAGCACATCTTCTGTGTCCACGGCGGAGAGATCACCCAGCTGCTCGTGCCCCCGGAGAACTGCAGCGTGAGTGTCCAACCGCCCCAGCTCCCTCATCCCCCCGAGCACGGGAATGCAGGAGGGGATGCTCGGGGTGTAGCACTGAGCCAGCTCTTGGAGGAGCTCAGCTAAAAAGCTCTTATAAAAAAAAAAAAGGAGCTTCACTGGTATTGTTATGCTGTTATAGTCATTATGATAGTGATACTAATAGTAACATAATATGCATATAGTATGATATATCAGATTTTTTTGTGTATTTTATATAGTATTATATATAGTATATAGTTGTGTATATGTTATATAGTACTATATATAGTGTATATATGTTTTATATGTACGATTACATGCATTATACATTACTATATATTATTGCTATACATTACTGTGTTGTCTTAAAAAAGAGCTTAATTCTGTTAATCACAGATTTTTTCTCGTCATGATTTAATTATATAAAGGGTTTAAAATAGGGGGTTTATTAAACTTGCTACGAATAAATTTTAAAGGCGGTTTTGCCTCACATAACATGGATGAGGAAGTAAAATTTAGTGAACAAAATGACAATAATTGCTTGGAAACCATCTCTTCTCCGATTTTTGTTCAACAAAATATGGTTTATTCCTGTTTGCTCTTTATGATGCGCATGAGGATGGATTAAATGGAATTTCTGCTCAGGCAGTTCTGTTTCCAGTGAGTTTAACTATAGGTTGAGGTGCCTGTTGCTGTTCCTAAAATGGGCTTTTGGTCACCCTTCTTTGTCCGGTGGGGAAACGGTTTTTCATACAAACTCTCTGCGTTACGATTAAGATTGTTCTCGTGGTTGGTTTTTAATTAGGCCAGAGTGCAGCACTGCGTTTGCTCCGTTGCCAGTGACCACTCCGTGGGCCTGCTGAGCCTGAGGGAGAAGAAGTGCATCATGCTGGCGTCCCGCCACCTCTTCCCCATCCAGGTCATCAAGTGGAGGCCTTCCGACGACTACCTGGTGGTGGGGTGCTCGGACGGGTCCGTGTACGTCTGGCAGATGGACACCGGTGAGCTCGCAGATGCCCAGGTTTTAATAGCTGTAAATATAGATTTGCTGGCAGTTCTGTAGAAGTCGTGCCTGAGGGGGGAGTTGAAGCCAGCCGAGAGCACACGAAGGGTTTTTCGCGGCGCACGCCGTGCTGCGAGGAGGCGTTCTCACCCTGTGGTAGTGGGGACGTGCCGAGTTGTTCCCGCTGGAAGTCAGGCTCTCCCAAACCTCGCAGGTGCCCTGGACAGGTGCGTGATGGGCATCACGGCGGTGGAGATCCTGAACGCGTGCGACGAGGCCGTGCCCGCCGCCGTGGACGCCCTGAGCCACCCGGCCGTGAACCTGAAGCAGGCCATGACCCGCCGCAGCCTGGCCGCCCTCAAGAACGTGGCCCACCAGAAGCTCCAGACCCTGGCCACCAACCTCCTGGCTTCCGAGGCCTCGGATAAGGTCAGTGGGGGCAGTTTGCCTTTAGGCCAGCACCTGGAGCACCGGTTTCTGTAAAGGAATAAAACGTGGGAAGCCTCTGTCGCTGTAACTGGCAGGTTCTCAGACAAAGCTCTCTGAAGTTTTAGTGAAGACCGAAATGTGGGTGTTCTCCAGTTTGTGTTGCTGTCCGTGATCCCACCTGAGTGTGTATCCTACTCTCTGGTTTTATTCAGGGTGAGTTACAGAATCTGGAATCGTGGTGTCCTTCCGTGGTTGGAAAAGCCCTCCAAGACCACTAAGTCCAACTGTTCCCACTTCTGTTTCCAAGTGCCACATCCACACAGCTTTTAAATCCCCCCAGGGATGGGCACTCCACCTCTGCCCTGGGCAGCTGTGCCAAGGCTGGACAGCCCTTTCCATGGAGAAATGTTCCCAATATCCAGCCTAAACGTCCCCTGGCACAGCCGGAGGGCCGGGGCTGTGGCCAGCAGAGCGCAGCACTGCTCCGCTCCCGGCTGCTCCCGTTTATCCCTTTCTTCTGCCTTCTGCTCTTAGGTCCTGTTTGGAAAGAAATCTCCCGTAGCGAGAACATTCCTTAGAACACCAGCACCATCCTGGCTTCCCTAAAAACATGCGTGCTCAGGGTTGTGTGCTGCTATTCCTGCTGCATCCAGCACGGCTGCTGGCAACTGCAAGTGGGCACGTTGCAGCTGTACCTGCCGAGGGTTTTGTGGGCGGGTTCCTGCATCCAGTGAAGGCATTGGGAATGAAGGTGTTAGGGAGAATAATAAAAGTTTTTAAAAACTTACATTAATGTTCCTGTTTCTAGACTCCTTTTGTGACTTTTTTCAGCTTTTATCCCATAGCACCTTAATTCCTCTCCTCCCTTTTTTTCCCTCCTTGTGAGGAAGAAGATGGACTTCAGCAGTGGAATGACCCCCAAGTGGTGCAGTAATTGCATGTCTGGGTGAACTTGAGTAGCTTATTCTCCAACAGCATAAATTGATTCTTTAGTTCAGTCTCCAAATCTGAAATATTTAATGTGTTTTAAGCTTAATAACAAAAGATTGGATTTTTGTTGTTCCTTGGAATTAACTGATCTTGTAGAATTCAGGAGAAAGAAATGTGAACTGGTGTCTTACCTGGAGAAGTTTATTTATCCATAAATGTCTGCGAGTTGGATTTCTGTGTTTCGAGGGTGGGAGGTTTGAACTCGGCTCAAAAAGTTTCTTAATAGAAATTTCCATTTGTTCTCTTGTTTTTCCAGGGGAATTTACCGAAATACTCCCATAACTCCCTGATGGTTCAGGCTATCAAGACCAACCTGACAGACCCAGACATCCACGTGCTGTTCTTCGACGTGGAGGCCCTGATTATCCAGCTGCTGACGGAGGAGGCCTCCCGGCCCAACACCGCCCTCATCTCTCCGGAGAACCTCCAGAAAGCCTCCGGGGGCTCTGACAAGGGAGGCTCCTTCCTCACTGGCAAACGGGCAGCCGTGCTCTTCCAGCAGGTCAAGGAAACCATCAAGGAGAACATCAAAGAGCACCTTCTCGACGACGAGGACGAGGATGAGGACGCCCTCAGGCAGAGAAGGGAAGACGGCGACCCGGAATATCGCTCCAGCAAATCCAAACCCTTGACTCTGTTAGAATACAACCTCACCATGGACACGGCCAAGCTGTTCATGTCCTGCCTGCATGCCTGGGGCCTGAACTCCGTGCTGGATGAGCTGTGCCTGGATCGCCTCGGGATGCTGAAGCCGCACTGCTCCGTGTCCTTCGGCCTCGTGTCCAGAGGAGGCCACATGTCCCTGATGCTCCCTGGCTACAACCAACCCGTGGGCAGAGCAGCCTGTGACAGCGGGGAGCCGGGGAGGAAGATGTCCGTCACGGAGGGGCTGGGCAAGGGCACCTACGGCGTGTCCCGCGCCGTCACCACCCAGCACCTGCTCTCCGTCATCTCCCTGGCCAACACCCTGATGAGCATGACCAACGCCACCTTCATCGGGGACCACATGAAGAAAGGTCCCACCAGGTACAGCAAACGTCCCTGGGACAGCTGGCAGCTGTTAGCGGGGCCTGCCTGAATTTAGCGTCTTATTTCGGATATTTCTGCCGTGGGGTTTGTGTGTTTGGTGTATTTTCCATCAGAAACCCTTTGGTGGTGGAGCTGATGTGCCTCCTCATGGGTGTTTTGTGTTTGTCTCTCCGTGGATATTTTGTGTTTAGGCCACCCAGGCCCGGCACCCCGGAGATGGCCAGAGTGAAGCCACCCCCTCCCGTTTCCAGCCATGCAGCACAAGGACAAATTAAACAAGGTAAGTGTCCCATCCTTGGGAACCGTTGGATCTGTCCTTCCAGCTCCTGACACCAGATCTATCACCTGGTTATCAAGCAACAAAATATTGCTGGGTTATACATGGGAGAAATAGTAGTGCAATACTGTAATATTAAAAAAGTAGTGTAATAGTGTAGTATCAATCTAGATACAATTATTAATGATTGAGACCTTTTTTAAGAATCGTTCCAAGGTGCTGATTCTGCCATGAAGTCATTCCCTGACAAGGAATCGTTGCATATTTTAAGTGCTGCCAAACACTGGTGTTGAGGTAATGTAAGAGATTTAAAGCCTGTAATTCAGGGCTCTCCAGACTCATCCGAAAGTGTTCCTGTAGGAATGATCCCAGCTCGGGGTCACTCACTCCTGGGTGGAACCGCTCACGTTGTTAGAACAGGATCAACTCCCACAAAACCAGGCCAAAAAATTCCAAAGTGGGTTTGTGCTTTTGTAATTTCCGTTTTCCCTGAACGGAGCGTTTTTTTTGGATACACCTACTGCGAGCGGGGTTGGAAGGGCTTCACTCCATCGCCCTGCGCCTGCCCACGTGCCGCTGGTGTGGAAAGCCTGGAAAGAAGGAGGTGGGATGCAGATGTCCCCCGGTGACAAAAGCCTGCAAAGCAAACAGCCCTTTGCAAGGACAATGCCTGATCCGTTCGGGAGCTTGATCCCATTGTTGTTCTGCAACGGAATAAAAGGGAGGGATTAACGGGGGGATGCTTGTGCAGGACATCTGCTGGTGGGGCGGGAGGAGGAAGTGGCAGCAGTGACCTCCCCATCCCCACGGTGACCTCGGCATGTGCAGCCCAGAAGGTGTGCGCGGCTTTCCGTGGGATAATGCCGGAGTCGTGGAGCGCTCGTGGCAGGATAATGCTTGGAACGGCCTGGAAATCACATTTACACCGAGAGATGATGATCCCCCAGGGCTTTAAAGGGGCGGATGTGGCCCCTGGGGACTGCGTAGTGCTGGACACAGTGGTGGAGCTGGTTCCTGGTTGGATTTGATCAGCTCCAAGGTCTTTTCCAACCTTAGCAACTTGGCAAAATGAGAATTTCCAAGATAAATGTCACTGGTTTGGGGGCCAAGCCTGAATTTGTGTCCTTGTCCTTCAGGATTTTAGGCCTTCCTTTGGTATCAACTTAAAATTGTTCACCTGAAGGCCCGTTTAAAAATTAACTTAAATTCCAAGCAACCCTCAGGAATTCATTCTGGGACATCTTGGAGCGACAGGTGGGGCAGCCCAGGTTCCTTAAGAATTACTTTTTGGGCTCTTAACGAGTAGTTCAAATCCCAAATCGGTGGAAATATGGGAAAAGCATGAGAAGAAGCAGCACAACTCCTGGTTTTATAGCTTGTAGTCAAACCAAGTGCACCTGTCTAAAGACACATTGAAAATCACTTTATTTCCAGGGATTTTTGTCTTTTCCAAACATCCAAGTCTCTCTTACTGTCTCCATGTTCCTCTGCAGCTGCATGTCTGCCTCTCACTTTTTGGAAAACCTGGAATTCTCATTAAGTTGAATATTATCTTTTAAGTTGAATGTTATTTTTTAAGTTGAATATTCTCATTAAGTTGAACGTTTAAGTTGAAAGTGGTTTCCATTCTCCAGTGATACTAACCCGTTTTTCTGCAGCTGCTTTCCTCACTTTCCTCTTTTTTTTTTTATCTCTTTTATTCCTTCTTTGCTCTGCAAGTTGCTCCTGCTGCTCCTCCTAACACGGAATCTGGGCACTCTGACACTGCTCCTCCTTTACATTCCTGTTTCTTAGTCAATGAAGGTATTCCTTCCTCACTTTTCTATTTATCCTTTACCTTCACCTACAGTCCTTGATCATTGCTATGACATTTTAATTTGATTTATGGAGGAATTTTTCTTTGCCGGGGGGTACCTGGGTGTGGGTTTGCTCCTGTCTCTTAACAAGCTCCCGTAAATGAACCAGAGAAAATCAGTTTCCCGTCATTTAAATCCGATTTTTGGTGTTTACGAAGGCTTGGGGTGTATTTAAACTACTTGGGGTTGGTACAGATGAGTTGGGTCTAATATTTATTGTCATTGTGAAAAATGTCTTTCTGCACAAACACCCTGTGGGCAAGTTACTTTAATCAGAGTTTTTAGCACTAAGGTATAAATTCCTGCTTCCGTGCACTTCTTAAACTGGAAATTCCTCTTTTTAATCCTTTTTTTTTTTCCATGTTTCTCTCTGCTGGTTTGAACTACTCACTGCTGCAGACCTGTAGTAGGAATTCACCTGGAGTAAGCGTGTTAAAATAAGAGTTAGGTGGGAAAATGAGGCTACAGGCAAACTGTGCTGGGCTACATTGGCATACCTTTTAACTCAGGCCAGAAAATGCCGTGTAATCCTCAAAGGGAGAATTCTTGAGTTTGCTGTGATTTGTTTATATCGCTGCTCCAGGCAGGACATGAAATATCGGGGTGAGGTTTGTTCCATCCCTCTTCCCGCTGTTTTCCAGGCTGGAGCCAGCTGGCTGCCATGCACTGCGTGATGCTGCCGGACCTGCTGGGCCTGGATAAATTCCGGCCTCCTCTCCTGGAGATGCTGGCGCGCCGGTGGCAGGATCGGTGCCTGGAGGTCAGCGCAGCCCCTGTATTTCGGGGCTTTTGTTGTCTTTTACTGATTAAATTTCCCTTAACGTATAAACAAACTGCAGATATTCGTTTGCCGCCCCCAGTGCGGCAGTTTTTGTTGGCGACGCGACAACCCGGCCGGTGCTGCGGGACTCGGGGCCGTTCCCCGTGCCCGCCGGGATCGCGACCGGTGCTGCGGGACTCGGGGCCGTTCCCCGTGCCCGCCGGGATCGCGACCGGTGCTGCGGGACTCGGGGCCGTTCCCCGTGCCCGCCGGGATCCCGGCCGGTGCTGCGGGACTCGGGGCCGTTCCCCGTGCCCGCCGGGATCCCGGCCGGTGCTGCGGGACTCGGGGCCGTTCCCCGTGCCCGCCGGGATCCCGGCCGGTGCTGCGGGACTCGGGGCCGTTCCCCGCGCCCGCCGGGATCCCGGCCGGTGCTGCGGGACTCAGGGCCGTTCCCCGTGCCCGCCGGGATCCCGGCCGGTGCTGCGGGACTCAGGGCCGTTCCCTGCAGGTGCGGGAGGCGGCGCAGGCGCTGCTGCTGGCGGAGCTGCGGCGCATCGAGCAGGCAGGACGGAAGGAGACCATCGACGCCTGGGCCCCCTACCTGCCCCAGTACATGGACAGCGTCATCTCCCGTAAGGAATCCCCGCCTGAGGGGGGAGCGAGGGGGAAAAGGCACTGGGAACCCGCAGTTGTCCATGATCAGCCCAGTCCCCACCACTTCCGGCCACGGCCGAGGCATTGGAGTACCTCTGGCCCCTCAACAGGTCTCCAGGTTTGGAGCTTTCAGGGGAAAACACAGTAAAAATGGATGTTTTCCTCCATGACAACCTCTCTTTTAACCCCAAGGTGCTTGTTTTTCCTAAAATGAGGGTTTTTTTCCCCACTGAAAATGTGGTTTCTCTGCAGAGATCTCCATTAGATCTGAATTGATTTGGGACTGTGTAATCGCCCGCTTAAATCTAAACGGGAAGCACGAATTCCATGGATGACAGGGGGTGTTTTTAATTGCTCTGAGGTCAGCTGGGTTGAACACCTTCCCGACAGGCAGTGACTGGCACATTGGGATTAGGTTTTTATGTTAAGTGTTGAAAACTCTTTGAATCGAGGATACAGAGTTTGAGGAATCAAAGGGGTTAAGAATTATTTGGGATTGAATGGGTGTAACAGACTTGTGAAAAGTCTACTTTTGTGCTAGAAAGGTAAGGAGAAGGAATAGGGAAGGTAAAGAAACATTTCCTTTATTCCTACACCCTCTGCTCCTCCTCCCAATTTTGCTGTTTGATATGGAGGCGTAAATTATTAATAATTACCTGATGAATATTGGGGGGGGGGGGGCAAAAATCAGCAGATTTTTGACCCAAATCAGTGTCAAACAGATTGTGCAAATGAAATCCTTTTTTGAAATGGATTCCTTTGAATAATATTTCTATTTTGGTGTATCTATTTATACATTTTGCCTTGGTCAACGTAAATATGTCCGTAAAATGCCGCCAGGGTTTGGTGCCGTGGGACACCCCGATAAATACACGTAAATACAGATGTGTTTGGGAATATAGGATGTGAGCGCAGCTGGAAAAGTGGTTCCTATGGCTTTAATGGCAGGCAAGAGATTATGTTGCCCCGACCTTTGTGTGGCTGAGGCTGGAGCCGCAGCCAGGGAGCTGCGGGATCAATGGGGGCGCGGGACAGGGAATTCGTGGGAGGCAGGGCAGCTCTGCACAGCCCTCCTGTCTGCCCCAAAATCCACTGCAGAGCCCTTGCTGCCCCTGCTCCTGGAATTCAGTTAGTTCAGGTAGATCGGGGGTTGCTTGGGAGGGAAAATCCAAAATGTGGCAGCACGAAATTGAAGGTGTTTAGAGCATATCCTTTAAGAGTTTTTAATAGGGTTTCTTAGTTTAAAAATTTTAAATGGAAGTGTTTTAATTTAATTTTAATTGAGTAGTTATCCTTTAATTGTGTCTCTCTTTAAACTGCTCCACAGAATCATGGAATGGTTGGGGTTGAAAGAGATTTTAGGGCTCATCCTGTTCCACCCCTGGCCATGGGTGGGAACACCTTCCTCAAGGTTGCTCCAAGCCCTGTCCAGCCTGACCTGGAACAGTTCTAGGGATGGGCGATAATCCATGTTATCCCTGGAAAGCCAAATAAATACCCAGTTTGGCTTTCTAGATGAGATTGAGTATCTTGGGCGAGGTTGGCCTGGAAGGAGCACAGAGCAGGGCAATATTTGAATTAATTAAATGAGGTCTAGGCGGTGCAGTAAATAATTTTCCCAACCCCCTGATCTGTTGTCTCCTCCAGCTGGAGTGACCACAGAAGCCATTCAGACTGGCACTGCCAGCCCTGATTCCGTGGGAACAGAAGCAAAAGTGCAGGAGGAGGAGCAGGACCTGGTCGACGACGACATCGCAGCAGGTGAGCATTAATTGAGTTATTATCTATATTTTATAGGTTTGGAGCCCTTCGAGCTGCCCACAACCAACATTCAGCTTGTAGTTCCTGAGGAATAATGACTTCATATGATTCTTTACAGTTGTCCCTCAAACAATGCCTTTTGGAGGAAAATCTGATTTAAGAGTGCTGCCACCAGTATCCCAAATTTCAGTTTAAATGGGATTCAGTTAGGTTTGTGTTGGGAGAACAGGGGAGGAAAAATAAGAGTTTTGAGACAATTTGACCCCAGCTTCTTTCTCTAATGGTGCTATTCAGGCTAATATTTATTGATTGCTTTGCTGGTGCAGGGCTCAACAGGATTTTTTCCCAACTTGAGATTCCCCAAATGCTTCCGTTTATCCAAATAATTTTTTAAAAGGATCACTTGCACCTTGGGAGTTGGTGAGATTAAAACACTTTAGCTTAGCTGGCTGGAAAACACTCTTTGTAGAAAATACTTAATATACTGCAGTGGCTCTTAAGGATTGAAAAAGTTATTTAGAAAATTGGGTCTGTCTTCAAATGCTCCTTTTAATGCCTGAAAGGCTTTTTTTGGATAATAAAAGTAGAACAAATGTTTAAAGAATTCACAAGTGGACAAAGCATTTTTCCCAGTTGAGCATAAAATCTTCTGGCTCCAGTGGTGAAAATTTTCTAATTTGGTAAGCTGGCTTATGCAAAGTGGATTTTGAATTGCTTTTATTATTATTTCCTTTTTATTAGTTTGTAGACCTCCTTATTGTGGTAGCGCCTAACCGAAGTCATTTTAAATTGATTCCCGAGGCACTTTGCTGTTTCTCCTGTGTGTTATTGCCCTTCGTTACTCAGAGCAGTCAGATATTTCAGAGGGTGGTACTTCAACAAACTGCAAGCTGGGGCCATTCTGTGCTTTTCCCATTTTAGCTTTCAGGGATACTGAGTTTTTAATACCATCAGTTTTTAATCCTGAGCCTGGGGGTTTCTCTCCATTCCTGGGGCCGGAGCTCTCTGAAGGGGGGCAGCAGGGGCGTCCGTCCCGCTCCCAGCCCCCAGAATTCGGGGTGGAGTGGAGCCCCACAACAAATGGCACCATCTGGCAGCCCCAGCGGAGAAACCGGTGGCCCACTGTTCCACACAATGAGGGTGCCACAGGAGACGAAGTTGGGGACAAAATTCCTGCTGGGTGCCCTTTAAGTAGGTTACACCGGCGCCCAGCACCTCCTAAATCCCTGTCGCCGGGAGTTCGGTGGGAGAGCTGGAAAAGCTTTTAATTTGGATTTAATCACCCACTGGAACCCCTCCACCATATCGTGCCCTGGCTATTGCGTGACATTCCCAAAAAGTGGGGGGTTGTCATCCAAAACTTGGTCCCTTTGAGATGCTAATTGGGAAAACACGTCCCTGGGAAGGGCTCCATCCCTTACAATTGCAAATGGGATGTCAGTGCTGGGACAGGGGCTATTTAACAGAGAAAAGGTAGTTCTTATGGGAGTTTTCACCTGTGCAGAAAGTCTGAATTAGAGGAAGTATCTAGTAGGTAATTGCATCCCAATTAACAGAGAATTTGAGTTCCTGCTATTCCAAAGTAGCTGTCTAGGAGGAAACATGAAATGACGTGGAAAACCCTGTTCCTTTTTCCCAGTTAAGAGAATATAAGTGGGGAGAAGGGGTTTTCCAGCAAAGCTGCCTGTGTTGGGAAGCTGTGGGCATCTGCCAGGGAAGCAGATGTCTCCCAGGAAAGCCCATTCAGCTCCCTGCTCCCTGCAAGGGGTTATGGACTGGACATCTGTGGGATCGGCATCTGTGCTCCGGGTGTTCATTAGGGAAGTTCCCAACTCCACAAAACCACTCTGGGGGCTGGAGGCTCCTTTCTAATTAAGGGAGAAGCGTTGGAGCGCAGTTGGGAGCTGCCCAGGGTCCATCCTCAGGCCTCAGCTGCCCCATCCCTGACAGTGTTCCAGGCCAGCTTGGAGCATCCTGCTCTAGTGGAAGGTTCCCTGCCCGTGGAAGGGCGTGGAAGTCTGGAAAAAATCGTATTTGTGGGGGAAAACTTTTCCTCTTTGTGTTAAAGACATTTATCCCGTAGTTTTCCTGCTCTGGCTGCTCCTCTTGTGGGCTTTCTGCAGCTTGGCTGTAGTTTGAGCAGCTCTGACTACTCAGAATTAAATCTCGGTCATCACTATTTGCTCAAAGTGGTCCCGTTGAAAAGTCATTACTAAAGTTTAAATCACATCTCTTGAAGTGTTAAAGATCGTTGGTCTAAAGGCTCTTTAAAATGAGTTTATATTGGCAGTGAACACACCTTTAAAAATTTAGATTATTGTCCCTTAAATGTCACTTCTGAGGGATATTTTGGTGCATTTACTCAGTGCTTTAAAAGCCAGATAAAAGGAGCCTGATATTCCTGATATTCCCCATCTGAGCAGCACAGAATCCATTTTGTCTCTGCCGATTTCCCTGGAAAAGGCTGCAGCATCCTCACCCATTTTGTGTTCCCAGTTGCTGCAGCACAGTGAAATATTCCCTCATAAAAGCTACAGCGCAGCAGAAAATTCCAGTAAACTGCCGGAGATTGGGATGGCTGCAGAAATACTCATTTTGTGTGGGAGGAGAACCTTTTGTACCTGAGATGAAAGAAATGAAGTTGTAATTTCTAACGCCCGAGACACCTCCCAGCATTTAAAGAACTCTTACGTTATTCCCCATTTAGAATTCCAGATATTCCAGAATACTGACTGTAGTGACACCATTTGTGTTAAAAGCAAGCGATTGGCACAGATAAATGTAAACATCATATTTTTAACAGCCTTTTATAAGCTGTTAATAAGGATTAATAATTAATGAATAAGAAATTCCTTGTTGAATCCCAGATCTCTCTAAATAGGGGCAAGACTCCAGTAAAACCAGCCCACATCTGGATTTCCCCTTTGGAATTATGCTGACTATTTTATTCAAATGAATCTGAGAGTAAACCCAATTAAAATTGGTCTTGTTTGTAATTTGGTTTTAATATTTTCATAGTTCTGGGCTCAGTTATGGGAATAATGAAAATATTGATTATAGAATGTTATGTCTGAAAGCGTTTGAAATCCAGGCTTGATTTCCCTTCTCACCCGGGCTTCCCGGAGCAGCCCCACGTGAGGGACTGGAAACAGCACAAATTAAAATGGCAAAAATGATAACTATTAGATTTCAGAATTGCCAGGCTCAGGTAAGGGCCCCGTAACTTCCTGTATTGCCAGGTTTCTGTGTGTCTCCAGGCTGGGCTGCCAGGGCTCCCGGGGAGAAATTCCCAAAATTCCCGCTGGTCTTGGCCCTTCCAGGCAGGAACTTTAGCTCTGAGGAGAGGCTCCCAATGTGCCTTCTGTGCTGGGCCAGCGGAGGGAGCTGTGGGATGCAGGAACGGCTGCACTTCCAAGTAATCCCGGTGCTTTTACAGCAGGAGGCTGGTAATGAGTAACCACAGGTTTTATAAGGTTGGATGTGATATTTTCCTCTTCTCCTGCGTTTTCCTCATCACAGTTACTGTGATTTCTGGCTACTCCTTCTCAGCCCTGATTTGTTTGGAGCCAGTCCTCCAGACTCTGCGCTCAGCAAATCATTTTATCCGTCGGAAATCCCCTTTATCCATTTGAACTGTGTATTTCTGATATTCCTGCATTTCCACAATACTTACTTTGTGCACATGGAATGCTGTGACTGAATCCAAATGCTGGCCTTGACCTGGGAATTAGGGAGTGGAACTACAACCCGGAGCTGGGTTGGGTTGGATTGGCACCACCAGGGGACTCTCTGTGCCGGTGGCCACAGACCCAGTTTTGTTGGATCAGGATCCCCGTGGTTTGGATTTTGTTTCACAGTGCTAGCTGGCTCTGACCCCTGCTCCTCCGAGCTGTAGGAGCTACTACAGCCTGGGAGTACTACGGGTTTGCACCTGCTGGCAGATAGAAAGTACCTGGGCACAGCCCACCTCGCGTGGAACCGCTCTGCACCTTAATTCAAATCCATCGAGTCCTCTTCCAGTTAAATCTGGAGAACTTCATTTGGCTTTTAATCCTTTTATTGTAAGCTGGGCTGAAATTAATTTGCCCCCAGAAGTGTGCAAAGCCAATTAACGGAGTCGGGGAGGGAAGTGCTCCGAAGTGTTAAGTGCCGCCTGACCTCGTGGCCGCACTCTCCGCTGCGCTTCCAACGGAGCAATCGCTATCCCACAGCCTCCTAAACCCGGGAAATTTGGGAAGAGTTCACCTCTGTTTCCAGCACTTCATCCTTCTGCTTTGTGCTGTTTGCTCTGAGCAGTTGTGGGGCTTTAACACCTAAAACTGGCAATATTTGTGATTATATTTGGGAATACGCACACACACCCCCCACCGGTTTGTCTTCACCTGAAAGGGGGATTTTTCCAACCAAAATCCCGAAGGTTTTTGTCCGTTCGGCAGCGCAGCGTCTGTTTTCCACCCAGACCTATTTGAGGTTATTAATTTTGTCCCAGTGATAGGGTGATCAACCGTCCTGTCAGGAAAATGGATCTGTGTGTCAGCCTCTGCCGTGATTAAAGGGAGCCACGGCACAGGGAGAAAATACCAAGTTTCCGTGGCCAAAGGAAAGGGCTCCTCGTCAGAGCATTGTTCCAGTGGGGAAAAAAATGCCTCTCAGTTTACCTGGGGGAAACAATTCCAATTAATTGGGGGCTTTCTCTAGTTGGGGTTGGTTGGGGTTTAATTTCTTTGAATTTTGGCAGGCTTTTTTGGAATTCATTTCTTTTTGAGGCAGGAAATCCTTCACTGCAGCACTGGGGATCAAACTATCACATTCCAGATTGCTCATTAACTGGGATAATACACTGGGGTATTTCCCACCCTGTTCTGGATGGAATGTCTTGTTGGGTTAACAAAGGGGGATGTCCTGGACATCTCGGGCTGGAGCAGCAGGAAGGAGCTCAGCTCCTGGTCTCCATCCAGGTCTGGGAGTTTCCCAGTGGATCCTCAGTTAATAGGGCATGAGATGTGCGTGGGTCGGATTGAGACGGAGATTGTGCATTCCCAGCAGTTTGGTTTTGCCCTTCTCAGGTTGATACGTAAAAATTCTGTTGGTACAGATTCTGTGGCCTGGAGAGGTTGTGGATTCCCCATCCCTGGGAGCGTCCAAGGCCGGGTTGGACGGGGCTTGGAGCAACCTGGGCTCGTGGGAGGGGGTGGGATTGAATGAGCTTTAGGGTCCCTTCCCACCCAAACCGTGCCATGATTCTCCGCTCCTGTAACTGGGAGGATGCTCCCGAATGCCCGCGCCGGGATCTCCGAAGGGTTAACTTCATCTCGCCGCAATCAATTGATGGCGGGGGGAGGGCGCGCAGGGGTTTAATTTCCTACTGGAAGCAGCACATGTGTTGGCTCTTCCTTTCATTGCCGGCCGGGGCGGCGCGGTGGGGTCAGCATCGGCTATTGATCCGCATCCCGCCGGCCCTGCTCCCGCAGCTGCTCCGCATTAGGGCGCGCACACGTCCGTAACCGGCGCTCTGCTCAGCCGAGCGGCGCCGGCGCCGTGGGAGCGGGCGAGCTCGGAGCGGCGGCGGGGCCGATCCCTGGGATCCGAGGTGGCACGGCGGGGCCGGGCGAGCGCCCGGAACGGGCTGGGAGCTGCCTGCGGCTCCGGCCGTGCCAGGGAATCGGCACCTCTCGGTCCAGGCGTAACGGCCGGCGGGATGTACGCGAATGAGAACCCGGGATAAACCTCTGTTGGACAATTCCAACTGTTCCCTTCCCTGCTTTGTTCCAGCCCGTTTTCATTCTTCTTCCTCCGAAGGCAGTTGCTATTGATTTTTTCCTTTCCTTTTTTTCCCCTCCCTTCCCATTGTTAAGCTTTCCCTTGTTTTTTCTCTCCCTTTTAGCTGGCAGGGGTTGCCTGACCACAGCTCCTGAAATTTGGTTCAGTTCCTTGTTTTCCTGTGGAGCCCCATGGCTGTCATTAACAGAGACGTCCCGTGCGCCTCATTAATTCCCCCTTCATTAATCCACAAGCCCGATGAGCCTCGTCCTGTGCCAGGTGGTGCCTCCCAACTCCTCAGCACCTGGGAAGGATTACAACTTCCTTATTTTTGTACAATATATGGTAGGGAATCTCCTAGGATGGGAATCTAGGAATAATTACCTGGGAATTAGTGCAGGTAAAAGCGAACTTTCGTTGTCAGAATAAATGACTGCGGTGGTTTCATTCCAATACTTTCTGCTAAGATTTTGGGATATTACTCCAAAAAAACCCCCAACCTTCCTCTGCTTAGAGGAATTCAGAATCCCTGAACTGTATAAACTAATGACATATACTTCAGTTTTATTTAAAATGCATAATTATGATGTTTCTCCCACTGTTAAAATCCCATCTATAACATATTACTTTATAAAAACACCAGTTTGGTTTAATGGCGTGTACTGTTACCCTACAGTTCCGTAGGAAGTGGGGTGTGATGATGGACCCTAAACCGAAGGGATGCTTTTGTATAATATATAAGGCAAAGAAGTTATCCTGAAAAAATCCATCTTCTTTTAAAACCAATGGAAGTTGCAGTCTCTTAATTTAAAGTGAACAAGAAGCAACCTGAAAATCCCTAGACGAACACCAAATTCCATGGATCTTCGATCACTGAGCAAATAGAAGTATGGAATTAGGCAGTTTTCTGGTGGATTTTTTTTTTTTCTTCCCTGTGGAGGCAGGTTTTGAAGGTGATATTTCAACATTTAGCATGCATTGGAGGTTTTTAGAAGTCAAATGGAATCACATCCATGCCTAAAATTCCTGGTAGTGCTGAAGATGGGATTGAAGTTCTTTGTTCCTTTATTTTCTCTGGGAAACACCGTTTGGAATATTAAAGCCAGCCCTCCTTTGGGTTTTAGGGTGTCTCTCAGGTCTCCCGCAGCCCAAGAAGGTCTCCACGTCCTACGAGGAGAGACGGAAACAAGCCACGGCCATTGTCCTGCTGGGAGTCATCGGAGCAGAGTTCGGAGCTGAAATCGAGCCTCCCAAACTCCTCACCCGGCCCCGGAGCTCCAGCCAGATTCCCGAGGGATTCGGGCTGACGAGCGGTGGATCCAATTATTCCTTGGCCCGGCACACGTGTGAGTACCCCGAGCACTGTGTTCCCTGGGTTGGTGAGGGGGGCACAAACGGCTTCAGTTAAGTTACCTTTTCCCTGGAAAAGAGAAAGGTTAGGAATTGGGAATGTACAGAATGTACAGTTGACAGGGAATCGGTGCTGATGGAGTGAGCTGCTGGAATTCTGACAGCCTTTCTTCTCCTCCCAAGTAAACCAGAGCACTTAGACGGCATTTATTTAATTTGCTCTCGTTTATTTGTCCTGGAATAACCGGGAGCAGGGACACCTTCCACTAGCCCAGGTTGCTCCATGCCCTGTCCAACCTGTCCTGGAACACTTCCAGGGATGGGGAATCCATAAAATACAGGGCATTTCTCTGTGTTCCAGTGACACGGAATTGCGATCAGGCCTTTTGGAGAGGGTGGAATCCTCCAGAAATCCCCACTGTGCCCTTGCCTGACACCCGCATCGATCACTGGTTCCCTCACAGCTCGTTCCCAGAGCTATTCCAGGGTAAAATGCCACCCCAGGAGCTGCTCGTTGCAGATGCCCCCCGTCCCCCCAGAACTGCAGCTAATGCCGCGTTTATGGAGTTAATGGGCTGGGAAATCCGACTGCCGCGTGCTGAATATGGAAAAGCGGCCTTCCATGGATAATTCAGTGGATTTTCCCGGCAGCTGCCGTGGGTGCAGTTATTAATGAGCAGCTCCTTGCCCTTTCGCTCCGGCGGCGTCGCAGGGGACGGTGCCCTGGTGGCTCCGAGTTATTTATATCTCCCGTGGATTGACTCGCGCCTCCTTCCAGAGGCAGTTCTGGGCTGTCCGCGCTCCCCCATCCCTGCAGGCGCTCCAGGTTTGCTGCGTTCTGGACTAGCTGGCAGTTCGGTTCCGAACTCGGACCCCTGCTACCAGTGTGGTAGCTGCTACCACCATCCCAAACTTCAGGGGGGCAGGAGGGGAAGCAAGGGGAATTCCTAGGCAAAAATTTGGGAAAGCAGCTCAGTGCCTTCATGTCACCAACGCCAGAGCCAACAGCTGGATTGGTGGCTGGACGTTGTATCAGAGATGCAGGAAGCTGCTTGCATATCCGTGGATCCTGTGGCATGTCCCTGAATAATATGCTCCTTATTTGGATCTCTGCCTTTCAGTCACCGTGCTGGAAATTCAGCGTATTTGTAACCCAAAAATGGGCTTTGTGCCCACAGTTGTTGGGATGAGATTGGTGTCCCCAGTGGAATTGTGTCCCTAATGTAAGGAGTGAATGTGCCAATGCAGAGTGAAACACCCAGAATAAGAGGATATTTTAATAGCAATTTACTGTAGGAGTGGCGTTCCCTGAGCTCCAGGGCTGCCAGAGGAACTGTGTCCAGTGAGCCACTCCTGGGTTTTTGATGAAAGGAGCTTTGGGTTTGGTTCTTACTGACTTTTTGGAATGGGATATTAATGGGAAGCAGCGAAGCTGCGTGTCCGGGGCTGCACATCCTCCAGGATCTCCCCAGCCCTGCTCCGCCGAGCTTTTCCAGGGCTAATTACCTCGCTGCTGCGCTGCCTCTAATGTGACATGTTTATTGCCCTAACGAACAACTCATTAGCTGCGGTGATGTTTTTGTCAATATTAATTCCTTCAGTTAAGCCAAGTCAAAGCTTTAAACAAAGACGTCCCGGCTGAGAAACGGGCAGGTCCGGGGTAGTCCAGCTTTTGCTCTGCACAAGGCAGCTGTGAGCAGCAGGACTCCAAGGAAAAGCTGGGAATATTTCATCGGACTGATGGTGGAGGAGTCACGCTGTTAGCAAGGTTTTAGAGCTGGGACATAAAACTGACGCTTTTGGGTGTTGTTGGGGTTGGTTGATGTGAATCTCATGGAAAATGTCTGTTGGCTTTTCCCGATCCCGAAAACGAGGGAAGGTTTGTTTAATAAACAAAACAAGCAACTCATTGAGGACGGTGCAAGAAAAACCTGATAAAATCAGTAATTATCTTTATCGGGAGGTATGTTATTAGGAGGCAACAAATAATGATGAGGAGATAATAATAAACTATCTGTACTGGGAAGCGTTGCTCCTACACATATATAATTAATTTTATTAAAACATAGGCTATGAAATGAAATATTAATCACGTTTCCTCAATATGCAGAACCTGGATCAGGATTCAGGATTGCTGAAGTCTTTGGGATGTTGTTTCTCTCCCCCACAAGCTTTGTTTCTCAGAGGTATTTAGGAATGTGGACTTATATTCTTTTTCCCCGAACAATTCTGTTTACTGCTATTTCTTGTGTAGTGAAAATACTGTGTTTGAGATTCAGCAGTGGCACAGGTTGCCCAGAGAGGTTGTGGATTCCCCCTCTCTGGAGGTGTTCCAGGGCAGGTTGGAGCTTGGAGCGACCTGGGCTAGTGGAAGGTGTCCCTGCCAGGGCAGGGGTGGAACTGGATGAACTTTGAAGTCCCTTCCGAGCCAGACCGTTCTGGGGTTCCGAGGCTCAATCACGGCATTCGGTTGTGCCTCAGGCCCAACTTCCCAGTGGCAGGGGTCGGACGGGACTCCGTGCTCCTGCCCAGCGAGGCTCCCTCTGGCAGTGCCCGTGCCGTGCCACGCCGTGTCCGCTGTCCCCCCAGGCAAGGCGCTGACGTTCCTGCTGCTGCAGCCGCCCAGCCCGAAGCTGCCGGCGCACAGCACCATCCGCAGGACCGCCATCGACCTCATCGGCCGCGGCTTCACCGTGTGGGAGCCCTACATGGACGTGTCGGCCGTGCTCATGGGGCTGCTGGAGCTCTGCGCCGACGCCGAGAAGCAGCTGGCAAAGTAGGTACCTCGGGCACTGGCCATTGCCACCTCTGCAGCCGGGGCATCGAGGCCGGGGGCTGCTGCTTGCCAAGGAGGTGACAGAAGGAATAGGCTTCCTCAGGCTGGAGGAGGGCAGGGTTGGGTGAGACGCTGGGAAGAAATCCCTCCCTGGGAGGGTGGTGAGGCCCAGGCACGGGCTGCCCCATCCCTGCAAGTGTCCAAGGCCGGGTTGGAGCGATCTGGTGGGAGGTGTCCCTGCCCATGGTAAGGGGCTGCAGTGAGATGATCCTTAAAATTCCTCCCAGCCCAAACCATTCCGTGAAGTATTTGTTGATAACACGTGGATTTTAAATGCCACCTGCAATAAGGAGCTGCCCAGGGTTGTTTTAATCCCATGGGTGTCTTTGCATCCGTCTGTGGAGCTGCTGAGGGTTCTGACCTTATTCTAAGGCAGGTTATCTCCCATTTTGAAGAAGTTTTAACTTCCCCAAGATACTAAGAACGAACCCATGCAGTGTGTTAATGGAGAAATGTGGACAAATTGGATTACCATTGTTTTTTGTCTGAACTCCAATTACTCCTTGTAGTGTGACAAGAGCCACCACCACGTCTGCCCTTCCCAGAGCCTCTCCTGAGCCCCTTTATGTAAATCCCGGCTTCCCAGCGTCCAAGTGAGCACAGTCCTCCAGCAAGTCCTTTTCCTCGTGTGATTCCACCCTTAGCTGTCAGGAAGATTAGTCTGGCTCTCCCTCCACGGAGCCGGGAATAAATGAAGGGATCAGCGTGGAGCCTTGAGGAACCCGCCGCAATTTTCCTCGTGATAAATTGCATAATAAGCGCGAAAGTGTTTTGCTTATTAATCCATAACAAGATTTAGATTGAAAATGGCCTGTTACATTCCTGACAGATCCAGGACGGAGGGAGATGGAAAGAAACGGAGCAACAATGTGTGCAGGGGGTTAAGTGTGGCTCTCACCCTCTGGAGCCCTGCTGAGCTCCCTCTTTGTGCCTGATTTGCCGTGGACACAATAACGGCACACGGCTGCCGGCGCCTCTCCCGCGTGTTTCATCCAGGAGCTTTTATGTCGAGCTCCTGCTTTTAGATGTATAAAAAAAAAAAAAAAATCACGTTTATTGACCAGGAAAACGAGTGGGTTCCTTTTTGCCCTGCTGAATTAAAGGAATATCCAGACTGGCAGGTAAAACTCAGGTGTTTGTAACTCCACCTCTCGCCCAGTTCATCCCAGTCCCCGAAAGTTAGACCGTGCCGAAGGAAACTGCTCGGCTGTGAGGACCAAGAGTGTTTTCCCCCTGTTTTTAGGCTTTGTCCTGGCCACAGATGAGGGTAGGAATCATTTTGGGCTGGATTTTTGCTTTTTCAAATAATGTTTGATATATGTTTGATATAGGTTATGTTTGATATAGGTTATCATGGAATGGTTTGGGTTGGGAGGGATTTTAAGGATCACCCCCTGCCATGGGCAGGGACACCTTCTGCTAGTCCAGGTTGCTCCAAACCCTGTCCAACCTGGCCTTGGACGCTTCCACAGCTTCTCTGGGCAACCTGTGGAAGGGTTTCCTCCTCCTTCCCTGTGCTCCCCTACTGATTTTTTTGGGGAAAAGAGCAACAGGAATTTACAAACCCAACTAGTTGGAAGGTGTCCCTGCCCACAGCAGGGGGTTGGACTAGTGATCTTCAAGGCCCCTTCCAACCCGAAGCAGTCTGTGATTCCACGATTTCTATGTTTTAGGGAATTTTTAGATGATGCACAGGGCATGTAGAGATTGGATTTTTGCTTACTGGAGTTGTTGGGTCCTTACCACCTTAGTGCTTCTTGCTTCTGTCTTTGTCACAGCAAGTAAAGGCCTTGCATTAAAGAGAATTTCCCTGACCAGAGGATTTTTCAATCTGTGTTTCAAATACTGTAAAAGACCAAACCATAAATCCTTGGGAAGACGCTCCGGGCTCGCCTCTCCCTCTGTGGGGTGATATGTATTCAGCACATACAGATAATTTGTTAACAAGGCCTTTTCCCCACTTTGGACAGATGCACTCACTGTTTTCAATCTTCATGGTTAATTATTCGATTTGGGGTTGATGCAGGAACACCCTGACTCCTAATCACTGCTCATTGTCGGGAGTCCATTATCCTGGAACTGTCGGAGTGCTCCCGGTGACCTTGAACTGACATTATAAGCTGGTTCTAATCTTTTCACTCTATATTTCTAATGCTCCTTTTCTTTGTCCCTGCCTTTGTCCCGGCCCCGTTTAGCATCACAATGGGGCTGCCCCTGAGCCCGGCGGCCGACTCGGCGCGCTCGGCACGGCACGCGCTGTCCCTCATCGCCACGGCCCGCCCGCCCGCCTTCATCACCACCATCGCCAAGGAGGTGAGCGGGGCCCCCGCAGCCGGCCAACGGCCCTGGGAGCGTTGGGTTTGGGGGCCCCAGAGAGATCCAAACCCCCCAGAGGGAGAGTGTTTGAGTCCGGCTTGATTTGTTGTATCCTGGTTGTAGAAGCTTCCGGAGTGTTGTGGAAAATCCTGCTTGCTTCAAGCAATGCACACGTGACCCCCCGAGTAGGAATTCTGATGGAATGGGGACTCTTCCACGGGCTTTGGCGGACGAGGGGGGGTTGGCGCAGGCCAGGCGCGCTCTGTCCGAGGGTCGGGAGCGATGCCAGAGGACGAGGCCTGGCGGTGACGCGGGTGGCGGTGCCCGCGCACGGTGGGACCGGGTGCCCTGGGGTGGCTCTGAGGCCTGTCCCTGCTCTCGGCAGGTGCACAGGCACACGGCCCTGGCGGCCAACACGCAGTCGCAGCAGAACATCCACACCACCACCCTGGCCCGGGCCAAGGGCGAGATCCTCAGGGTCATCGAGATCCTCATCGAGAAGATGCCGACCGACGTCGTGGACCTGCTGGTGGAGGTGAGGCCGTGCTGGTGCCACGGCCGTGGGGTGTCTGCCCGCAGTCCAACTGTGCAAGGCCTCTCTGCCTGGACTCTTGGATGTGGGGAGGATTTGGTTTGCACCAAGTTCGTTTCTTGAGCTTTAAACCGCATTAAAATGTGGTGCTGGGGAGTCGATCCCGAGCGGGAGAAGGTCAAGGCCAGGTTGGACGGGGCTTGGAATAAGCTGGTCTGCTGGAAGGTGTCCCTGCCCGTGGCAGGGGTGGAACTGGATGGGCTTCACAGCTTTAATTATGAAACGGAAAGTACAGATTGTCCAACTGATTCTAACTTTTGTTTCCAAGGTGATGGACATCATCATGTATTGCCTGGAAGGATCTTTAGTTAAGAAAAAGGGTCTTCAGGAATGTTTTCCAGCCATCTGCAGGTAAGCTCTTCCTCTGGGAATACTGTGAAGTAAATGGTGGGACCACTATTAATTGAGAGTGAAACAGTGTTTTAGGTGACACTGACCCCGTAAAACAACAAATAGTAAAATGTGATTTATAAAACAGGCACATTTCCAGTACCTTTAAACTTGGATAAATATCCCAGTTATCCTCTTTAACTGGTCCAACCAATAAATTCCAATAATCACCTGTCAGCCATTACATTTTAATTTAATAAGCTATTAAAATATTAAATAGTTTCAAGGAAAGAACAATTATCCTGTTGCCAGGTTGGATACTGATGGAGGTGATCTTCCTCCTTCCTGATGCTTTAAAAGGCTTTCCTTAAAGCATAAAAGCAGGGATAAGTGGGAATTAGTGCGAAAACCTCCCTGTTCCTGTTGTATATTTATAGCTATCCAGTATTTTTCAAGTTCTTGGCAATTACTGGTAATATTTCCGGTTTATAGCCCGGATAAAAATGATCCAGCACCCACTGACGGGATTGTTGAGCCCAGGGAAAATTGCCATCAGGTTGTAGCAAACTGGGGAGTCTCTGGAGAGATGCCAAGTGGAAGTGCTTGCCCATCATCCTATTGTTAACTCCCGGATCACCCCAGCGTTCCTTTGGCTGTGTTGCCATGTGTGCTCACCTGTTGTGGCGGAACCATCCAGGTGTGCAGCTCCTCTTCTCCCGTCAGAGGGACACGAGGAGCAGGCCGAGGGCACAGACACGGCCGACATCCTCGGGAATGCCGGCACAGGGATGCACGCCTGCATCCGAGCTGCCTTTTCCCTTTTTTCCTGCGCAAAAACGAGGCGTTTTCTTCCCTCCTGTTTTATTCTTGATGGGTTTTTTTTTCCACATTCCATCCTGGTTTTCTCTCCCTGACTGCCATCCCACGCTGTAGGAGCGAGCATCTGGGACCTGAGTGTGAGCAGTTGCTATGGCACTCTGGGAATCCTGAGGAACAAGGAGATAAATCACTGAAAGATTGGTTGGTTGAAGCCATAAATACCCTCAGCAACATGTTTTTATGGACCGATTCCAGATATTTCTGGCGGATTTTAGTACAGGAAAATTTAACTGTGAAATTTCAATGTAATTGGAAGCGCAGTCAGCATTTTCACAGGTCTGCTCTCCCTTTGTGAGGGAAGGCACAGTGATACCCCCAAGGATTTGAATATGCAGTAAGCGTTTGGACTCTCTTGGGATTCCAGGTGTCGAAATTCCTTGGATTTTGCAGTGTTGGAATTCCAACTGATACCACATGGTCACCCTGGGCACTAAGGGCTATGCCAGGCTTCACCCCAATTATTTGATTAGGGAATGCCTTTCTTTTTTCTGTCTGCCCATCAAAAATTGATGAGTTTGCATATTTTTCTTTCCACTTCCCTTCTTTCCCGTTTGATTCTCCCAGGAAATGCCCTGAAGTCAGGCAGGGGGTTGGATTGTCATTTAACCATTTGACTTCCGGCTTTCCTGAGGGGCTGCAATACAAAACGTGCATCACCCACGGGCATGCAGGCTGATTATCCCACGGCTTATTCCCAACATTCTGCATCACAGTAAATACATCTGCCGTTTCAGTCGGGCCCGTGGTAACGCATCAAACATCCGGTGTTCTTGTGGAATGCCGAGCGCTCGACCGGCACCGGTGCGGTTTTAAATCACAGCCCCGCTCCAGCCCTTAATTAATTATCCAGTGGCATCACCCCCGCGGGTTTCAGTGCGCAGGCAGGGGAGGTCTCACCTGCTCCTTGTTCCCCTGGCCCGAGCAGGTTCTACATGGTCAGCTACTACGAGCGGAGTCACCGCATCGCCGTGGGAGCCCGGCACGGGTCCGTGGCGCTCTACGACATCCGCACCGGCAAGTGCCAGGTACGTGAATCGCGGCGACCGACGTGCTCCCCGTGAAAGCCGGGAGCTCCTGGAAGCACAGGGCAGCCAGCTCTGCGTCCACCGGCCTGCTGAGCTGCTGCAACGTCGTGGGGATCAAGAGTTTAGTGAAGGACTCGGGGGGAGAGAGTCCTACTGGCTCCGTTCCCTGGGCTGACTGGGGCCCGCTGGGTTGGTGAGGAAAACCTGAACCTTCATTTCCTCATCTGAGAGTTGGGGGGTTACTTCCCCAGAATTTCAGAATGGTTCACTCCCTGGTGGGGAATATTCCTTTGTTTCCTTACTTTCCTTAATGAACTTCCACATAAACCATGGAAAACAGAGCTGGGGGCACTGAAGAGACTTCCAGGACAATTAGGGCAGGTCCTTTGCAGCTTTCATTGTTATTCATGAGATAAACATATTCGGTGAATTGCAGGTAAATTATTGGAGGCAACACCATCTATTGGATGCAGATTCCTGCTTCCAAATGCAGGTTTTTTTAAGTTATTTCTCACAGCTGCAGATTTTTTGGGCTGCTCAGAAGACATGGAGTAAGGTGAGGATGGTGTGGGTGAAGAAGTTGTGGCAGTGGAGAAGAGCTCAGGATTTTAATTTCCTTTTATTACAAAAGTTAAAAAAAAAAAAAAAATCAGTGAGGGGTTTTGGGGTTCCTGAAAACCATTTTTGGGTTGGTTTTAGGAACTGTGTGAGAAATGAGATGGAATGATGAATAGGATGATGGATCTCAAGAATCCCCCTTTTTAACAAATATAAATCAGCATTTAACTAGGACAGGGTGTTGTCCAGTAAAACGTACTGTATTAGGAAGTACAGTAAATGGGTAAATTGTGTTCCAAATACATGTCTTTTTAATCTGTTTTTCCACAATTGGACGCAGAGGTCAGGCCCTTTCTCTTCCTCCTTTCCCCAGAATGCCTCCCGAAAGCTTTCCCGAGCGTTGCCGGTGTTCCCAGCGTGGCACGGGGGTGTGCCTGGGCTCCGCAGGGTTTTTGGGATGCCGCTGCCAGTGCCCTTCCCGTGCCGGTATCGATTCGCCCTTCAGCCGTTGGCAGCTCCCAGAGATCCCCGGGCTGGGCTGTTGATTATCTCCGTCTCGGGAGCGGTATTGACCCGGAGCCGCTCGCTGCCGATGGCCCTTGATTTTTCACACCGTCTCCATGACACTCCTAATAAAACAAACGGGCTGATTGCTCCATGGCTCTGGGAGCCAGCCCATCTACAGCCAGAGCTTTTCCCTCCAGGAGCAGTTTGGAGGTGGTTTTGTCCTCCGTTCCAAGGGGGATCCGTGCCCCGCGCTTGGACTCTGTCCCACGTGGCAGTGACAATCTGCTGTATCCCCCCCTCACGTTTTCCCCCTCGCTCATTCTAGGAAAGCTGAGGCTCAGAATTCCTTAAAAAACTAGCTAAGCTTCGGCATAATTTGGGAAAGAAATATCCCTAAGATTTGCAGTTGAATCCGTGTAGCATTTTGCATTCCTGGAGAAGCAGTGGGTTTGTGACCAGAATATTTATAATCCTTTAAAAACTCAGATTCCAAGGCAGATGATGGGACATGAAGGAGGATTTCCCAGGTGGATGGTGTGTGGAGCAGCCCCCCAGGACGTTTGTCCCTCACACAGGTTGTCCCTCTTAGGCTGAGCTTGGGCACAGCTTTAGAACGGAGCGTGGTTGTCCCTGTTGGAATCCAAAGGGATGTGGTGGGAACAGGTCTGCGGTTGTTCTCTGGGATGTTTGAGGGGATAAAGGTCTCTCCCAGCCATTCCGGCAGGATTTGGAGCACTCCCCCAGAACTGTCTTGAACTGACTCCTGGTTCTCAGGTATTGCAAAGGTTAAACTTTATCAGCTTCCCAAAAAAAAAAGGTCGAACTTCCATCAGCACCTTCCACCTCCCAGCCCGCCGAGCACAGTTTGATGATGATTATTGATCCCTTCCCAGCTTTTCCCTCGCTCTGGCCTTGATGTCCGGATAGCGCTGCATCCTGCTAAAATAAGGCTCCATCTTGATCAGGGGCTCAGATGAGATCCTGGGATTTGATAAGGATAATTGATGGTTCACAGGGAATTGGCAAACGGTTCCGAGGGCGGCAGCTCCACCTGGAAACGCGGCTTTTGTTTTCCCAGCATTAAACCCCCCGGCCACGGAGCCGAGCCAGACACACGCCGTAAGCACAAATGGCAATTTTTATCCCAAAATAAACCACTTAAAATGTCAGAGCAGGCTCGGTTTATGCTCTGCATGAAGTTTCTTGGAATAACAAGAATATTAAAAGGATTAGGCAACGCCGTTAAGGTATCGCTCAGCACAAGCTCTGTTTGCCCAATTAAGCATCAGAAGAATATTAAATTCCAACCAAATTATTAATATTTTGCATAAGATTCCTAATTATCAACACCCAGTCCATAGAATTATTATTTCAAGTTCTGTCAGATAAATTCCTGCTGGGTAACAGAGTCTGGCCCCAAACCCCCCACTTAGTTCCTCTGTCCGGGCTGTTTAATTATCTTCTTCTCCTTTAGGGGAATATATTTGGATCTCTAAGGAGAGACTTTGAAATATTCCATTTTTATTGATTAAATCGTGGGATTCATCATTAATATTTAGAGCTGTGGTTCAGAGATACTTGTAATTTTTGTATCTAAAACCTTGGTCATTTGCACTGGAAGATTAAAGAGAAACATGAGTTATTTTGGGTTTATTTCAAAGCAAGAACTGCTTTTAAGCCTGGGCTGGAATCAATAATGTTTGGTCCCGGGTCCTTCCAGAATTAAAATCCCAGCAATTCTAGCAGTAATTGAATTGTGCAGGGGCTGATTTTATTTCAGTCCTGGATGCCTTGGCAAATTTGTATTTATATGGGAGGCAGAAAATGATTTAATATTCCATTTGGAATGAATAGTGGCTCGGCTTAATTAAGTTTAATTGCAGAGTAAAGGATGCTGTCCTTGAATATGGTGCTTTGGAGGTGTTTATCCTGCAGTCCACACCTGGCGCTGCGTTTCCAAGTCCAGGTGAGGCAGGAAAACCTGTTGGGGGAGACCCACATCTCTAAATTTCAGGCAAAAGGTGATTACTGAGTATAACCTTAACTGGATGGGCCAAAGTCCTATTCTGACACAGTTAAGGGACTTTTGATTCATTTCCTTCATTAAGGAGCAAATCCCCTCTACCTTGGGGATAAAATAAATCACAATGTCCTGAGTCGGAAGGGACCCGTACGGATCACGTGGCTGCCCCATCCCTGGACGTGTTCAACGCCAGGCTTGGAGCAACCTGGGCTAGTCCAAGGAAAAAAAATGAATTTAAAGATTCAAATACGGATGTTCTCTCAGTCCTGAGGAGTTTAGCTTTGTAAGAACCTTGATACTTTACATTATCTGTGACTTTGCATTCATGGCTCCGCACTCATCCAGGGAGGAGTCACAGAGTCACCTCCTCCTTCATTTCCCAGCACCTATTCCTGTCTGCCATGGAGAAGCTGGAGCTGACAGTTCCCTATCATTATTTTAAGGGTTCCCACAGTGGGAACTGGGGAGGGCAGTTGTTGGTTCCCTTCGTTTAAGGAATCCCTGGAGACTGGGAGTTAAATATTAAGTTCCTATAACTGCTCCAGGGCTGACCAGTTGGGAATGAGCAGCAATGGTGTGGGTTTGCTGCGCTTGCTCCTGGAAAACACAGGCTGAACACCAAGGAACTCTGGCCTGGAAGGGATTAGCATCAATTAGAGAAGTGCTTCCTTTAAATAACAAAGCAGCTGGATTCCCTGAGGGATTTGTACTTCTTGGAATGTGTTGCAGGAGTAAAAAGAGCAACAAGTGTTGCAGAAATTGATTTTCTACCTTTGTCTCACCCAAACCTGGTTTATTGACAAGTTTTCTGTGCCTGGTAAGCTCTAAAGAGTGGGATGGGGCTAAACATGGGATCAGCTAATTAATGGCCCTTGCAAACCGCTGATTCCAATAAAGAGCGAGATTTGGGCTTCACCCGCCTTTTCCAGGGGGAATAAATGAATATTTTTATGGGTTCTTAATATATCAGGCTCATTCCAGGTGCAAGTGAATAACAAGCAAGTCTTCATCCTTCAGTAACCCGGGGAGGGGCTCAGGAGCACTGATAATGGGGTTTTCCTGATGCTGATCCAATAGAGAAGGGGATTTTCCGTGAGAAATTCATGTGGCAACTTGGATTTAACACATATTTGGGCTTTTGGACCTCTTCTGGGGGTACCAGCCCCAGGAGAGGAGCAAGGCGGGGAGTGCAGGGCTTCCATTTTTTAAAATTCCTGTTAAAGACTCATTTATGTTCCTAGTCCTGGCAAAGTCCTTTGGTTTAACAGCTGGATTTGGCAGGGGGTGCGTTGCAGGGACGATTTAATTCCCTTTTACCGGCTGAGCAGCCTTGGGGGCGCTTGCAGGGAGTCGTGATGGTGTTCAATCCTGAGCAGCTCGTGCTCGAATCCCCCGGTGAGGCGTTTCCACGCGTGCCTCTCCCCCACTGCTGTTCTCTCCCCGTTCCCAGACCATCCACGGCCACAAAGGGCCGATCACCGCCGTGGCTTTCGCCCCCGACGGCCGGTACCTCGCCACCTATTCCAACTCCGACAGCCACCTCTGCTTCTGGCAGGTAAGGGCTCCTTCCCTGCCTCCCGAGTCAAGGAGCTCGGGGGCGGCGCTTGGTCCCTTTGCTTCGTGCGTTCAATCGCTTCAGGGAGGAAAAAATCCCGAGGGAGAGGCTGGACGGGGCTTGGAGCAACCTGGGCTAGTGGAAGGTGTCCCTGCCCGTGGTGGGGGGCGGAATGGGATGATCCTTAAAATCCTCCCCACCCAAACAGAACGAGTGAAGCATCCTCCCCATTTAGTTTTCAAATGTGACCTCGGGCACCGGTGATTTTTCCCTTCCGTGTCCCGTTTGGCACGATTATTAATGCAGGAAAATCGGGACCATTAGTCATCTTAAAAGGGTTATTACTCACGATGATTTAAATTGTGGAAATGTCAGCGGGGCTCGCGCGCTCCGGCTCCCGATGCCGTGATTTACACCCTCTGACACGAGGAGAGCCGGGGAAAAGGGATGGCTTGGACCTCGCGCTGCTCGGGATTCATCAGCGGTAGCGCGCCTTAAATATCCTGGGGTTTGCCAAGGTCTCCTGGGCTGGGGAGGAAGGTTTGGAGAATGTCGTCTCTAAAAACTTGGGGAAAGGGGAATCGGCAGCGTTTGGCCTGTTTTCCAAAGAGCAGAACTCAGTAGATCTCCATGAGTGTTCAAGGCCAGGTGGGATGGGGCTGGAAGTGTTCAAGGCCAGGCTTGAAGCAACCTGGTCTAGCAGAAGGTGTCCCTGCCCGTGGAAAGGACCGGAACAAGATGATCCTTTCGGTCCCTTCCAAGCCAAACCGTCCCACGATCCTTCTGAGCGGCCTCTCGCTTGGCCCCAGTCACGGTTTAAGCCCCCCGGTGACGGTGGTCTGGGGGCCATGGAAGTTTGGGAGGAGCTCCAGGCGTGCCTGGAAGCCCCAGCAAGGCGGGTCCCCCGCGTGTGCCGTGCAGATGAACACGTCCCTCCTGGGAAGCATCGGGATGCTGAACTCGGCGCCGCAGCTGCGCTGCATCAAGACGTACCAGGTGCCGCCGGTGCAGCCGGCGTCGCCCGGCTCCCACAACGCCCTGCGCCTGGCCCGCCTCATCTGGACCTCCAACCGCAACGTCATCCTCATGGCCCACGACGGCAAGGAGCACCGCTTCATGGTCTAGGTGGGCCGGGCCGCCGCAGCGCCGCGGGCACTGCGGGGGCGCCGGGGGCGGTGCTCGGGGGGATCCCAGGGCTCCCTGCCCGGCTCTGAGGGGTTCCTGCCCGGCTCTGAGGGGATCCGAGGGGTTCCTGCCCGGCTCTGAGGGGCTCAGCTGGGATCCCAGGGGTTCCTGCCCGGCTCTGAGGGGATCCGAGGGGTTCCTGCCCAGCTCTGAGGGGCTCAGCTGGGATCCGAGGGGTTCCTGCCCGGCTCTGAGGGGATCCGAGGGGTTCCTGCCTGGCTCTGAGGGGCTCGGCCAGGATCCCAGGGGTTCCTGCCTGGCTCTGAGGGGCTCAGCCGGGATCCAAGGGGTTCCTGCCTGGCTCTGAGGGGCTCAACCGGGATCCGAGGGAATCCTGCCCGGCTCTGAGGGGCTCAGCCAGGATCCGAGGGCTTCCTGCCCGGCTCTGAGGGAATCTGAGGGGTTCCTGCCCAGCTCTGAGGGACTCCAGCTGGGATCTGAGGGGTTCCTGCCCGACTCTGAGGGGCTCAGCCGGGATCCGAGGGGTTCCTGCCCGGCTCTGAGGGGCTCAGCCGGGACCCGAGGGAATCCATGTGATTCTGAGGGCTCATCCCATCTCTGCTGGCTGCTGACGCTGCTTTTCCCTCGCATGCAGGAGGAAGCAGGTGCCGGCAGGGGAAGACGGTCCTGGCGTGGCCCGGCAGAGCGGGATCAGCAGCCCCTCGTCCCTGGATGTCATCCAGCACCTCTTCCCTTTGGAACCTCCCGGAATGTCAGTGTTTACCCAATGGCTCGTGTTTACATGGACTTTCTCCCAGTGACCAGGGAGCGATGGTGGGTGATGCAGCCCAGGGCCAGGTACCTGCCTGGAACGGGGAGGGCTGGAATTTGGGAGTGCGTGGCCTGTGTGGTGATCCCAAGGGGATGAAGTCTCTGTTTCGGAGGGAACTGGAAGTGCTGCTGTGCCCAGTCCGGAAGGAAAAATAACAGTGTAAATAAATAATTTAAAAATCCCTTTAAATGGAACAGCAAACTTGGAAAAAAGGAGTATTTATATATAAAGGTGGGTTTTGCTACCAGTGCAGGTATTTATTTAAATAAAGGACAAAAAGGAGCCATTTGGGCTGGAAAAATGATCGAAACTGTGGCAAAAGTGAATTATTGACTGGACATTCTGAAATATTTCCGTCAGTAGGAACATTCCTGTGTAACACTGGCTGTGACTGTGTTTCCTTCTTACATATCTAATTTTGTGGAATATTTAGTGTGAAATTTGCTGGTTTCTGCTCACGGGAAAGAGAAGATTCTCTCCAATGCTATTTGACTTAAATGTGTGTTTGTCCAGCTTTTCCTTGGCTGCAGAGCTTGGAACTGAGGCTGGCCCTACACGTTAAACTAAAACCGGTACTCAGAGAATGAAAAAGGAATAAATCAATTCTCAAATGGCTTCTAAGGATAAAACACATTTATTTCATTCTTCTTATCGGTTCCTCGTGCAGTGCTCAGGTGAGATTTGCAGCCCAGGAGCTCCATATCTATTTGCTGTTTAAATGCAATTCAAAAGCAGGAGATTCAGACCATTAGGAATGTTGAACACAAACTGCTGGCAAGTTCCATCTTTCCCCGTGGATATTCCTGACCCTGTTGTCATTCCAGTGTGAGCTTTCCGTGCCGTGTCCATCGTTAACGCTGTGTTTGGCCTCGTCCTTGTAAATGTAGAGGTGTCCGTGGCTTCCCTGGCAGTTCCCAAGCAAACGGTGACACGCTGGGACACCTGGATGAGAGGGGGTGACGGAAGTCACCGTGGGACTGGCTCCAGCGTCTGCTTCTCCAGGAATCCGCTCCCCTCCCTGCGTATGGATTACAATTCCCAGTGTAAATATGCTCGTGGAATAAAACTGGACTGAAACGTGTTGGTTTTCATGGGTGTCGGTAATTCCCTGCTGCTGATTTATTGCCCAGTAACTGGAAATCTTTCACTGTTTAAGGAATTTCTTCCTTTTCATTCGGAAATTGGCAGGAATGAGGGCAGGAGCCTGGAATGGTTTGGGTTGGAAGGGATTTTAAGGATCAGGGGCACCTTCCACTGAACCAGGTTGCTCCATGTCCCCCCCAACCTGGCCTGGAACGCTCCAGGGGTGAGGCATGGACCTCTTGGAGCCCTCTGGCACTGGGAAGCCATTCCTTGTGTCCTGTCCCTCCATCCCTTATCCCCAGTCCCTCTCCAGCTCTCCTGGACCCCCTTTAGGCCCTGCAAGGGGCTCTCAGGTCTCCCTGGATCCCTCTCCAAGTGAACACCCCCAGGTCTCCCAGCCTGGCTCCACGGCAGAGGTGGATTCCACAAAGGAATCAGTTGAAATAAATGAACCAACTGTATTCCACTGTCTCTGGGTTGGAATCTGTGATAGCCACGATTTTTAAGGAATGGCGGCTGTTCGCCCAGGGATGAGCTCTGGTGCTGCGGAGCTTGAGGGAGCGTGGGATGCTCTGGAGGGGATCAGGCGTGACCTGCCCAGTGTTCAGACAAAGCCACCCGCAGGAATTGTGGGAATCCTCCACTTCCAGAGGGTGTGGATGTGTTCAACCTCCGTGCCTCCGGTATTCCCTGGAGGCTGGGAGGGATCCAGGGAGGGCAGGGGCAGAGGCAGCGCTCGGAGAACCCTCAGCTCTCCTTCAGCTGCCGGGCAGAGCTGAGCCTTGGAAAATCAATACTCGGGAGCCAGGAGGGAGATATTTCCAAGCTCTAACTAGAGGATGTGTTTTGACAAGGCCGGGATGATCCGGCGGCGCGGGAGAGGGAGGGGAGCGGAGTCATTTCTAACCCTGACACTGGCAGGTGGGGCTGGGCGAGGGGGCATCGATACGACCCCATCCCGAAGGTCCCGGAGCAGGGCCCGCACAGTCCCGGCTTCCAAAACTGGGATGTGCCGCAGCACCTGCCCACTGCCCACAGTGCCTTACCACCGTTTCTAGGGAGCTGAAACGCGAGGAAACCAGGGTTTGCTCCTGTCCAGGCTGCTCCTGTTTTTTTTTAAGAAAACTTCCCCAGTGTTAATACTTTTGTCTGGAAAAAAAAAAAAAAAATCAGGAAAAATGTGGAGCAGAGCCTCCGGTGTGATAAATTGACACTCGATCCAGCGGTTGCCTGGAGCGTGCTTTGAAGCGGGAGAGGCTCCTGGGGAACTTCCCCCTCTCTCTGATGTCGGAAAATTAAAAATTAATCCGCTATGAAAAATTAAAAGGTGAAACTTTCTGCTCTTTCAGCAGCAGAGCTTTTGGAATGCTGATTTGGGGCTTGGAATGCAGGCGGAGTGACATCTCCGGGAACATCACTGTGGTCGGTGCATTAGAATGCGGGGTTTTAATTGATTTTTGTAAATTGGAACCTGTTTGCAAAGGACTCGAGTGGCTTAAAATGGGGGTAAATATTTATTTATTGATGTAAATAACTTTAAACAGGCATTTACTCACTCCCGGGGAGCTACTCCCAGTGTACAACACAGGGAAAGGAAACCGATGCTTCCAGCATGGAAACAACGCTGGAATCTGCACGTCCTGCAAGTTGAAATTTGGCCTTTATTTAAAAAATGGGTTTAGGCAGAAAATGGGTTAAAATCCATTTCACTGCAGGAAGAAACGCAGGGATGGTGCTGCTGGCCCAGCACAAGGAGGGGGGAGGCAGCAGAGAGGAGGACCAGCAGCGGCCCCTTCCCGTGGTCCCACCAGACCAGGATGGGACATCAGGTGGGAACATGGGCCGATGGATTTTTACTGAACGGGGAAAAGGGGAGCGAACATCCCTAAAAAGCCAGAGTTAGGGCATCGATTCCCGAGCAGTCATTCTCCAAAATGGGCTCATTGGAGGGTGTTGTTGAGCTGGAAGGAACGGGAACAAACCAGAGCAGGGCCCGATTGCAGTCTGTGCAGAGCTGCGACACGAAACGGCTGCAGAGACTCAGCCGAGCCGAACCTGGCCGTGTCCCGCCCCAGGGATGCGCCGGGATGCCGGGGGGGAGCAGAGAGATGAGTTCCCACCAAGCGCATTGGCTTGGAAAACGGGCAAAGTTTAGGGTCGGGCGCACGCGGTCCCGGGGGAAGGTTTGCCGTGGGAAGTGGGGAGCGGAGGGAGCTGCGGCCGCTGCCGCCCTGATTGCTCCTTGCAGGGTCAATTTGCTGTGCTTTTCCGCTTCCCAAACCATCCACCTGCTCATGGAGCGCTGGCTGCGGGGGCAGGTCGGAGAATCCTGGGATCCTGGAATGGTTTGGGTTGGAAGGGACCTGAAATCTCACCCATTTCCACCCCCCCTACCGTGGGCGGGGGACACAGGGCAGATTCTCCCAGGTAAATCCATATGTAAAATCAGGAATCCCTCCAAATTCCATCCAAACTGCTTGGACTGGATGCTGCAAAACAGCCCCTGAGAGGGACAAGGGATAAATAAGGGCCAGCAGCCACTCCTGAGGGGGGAACAGAGGGCCTGGGACATGGAACACAGCTTTTGGAATTCCATGCACTGCTGTGAAGGGCAGTGGATCCAGACAGGGAGGCGGAGCCAGGCAGGACGAGGGAGGTGGGTTATGGATTCAGGCAAGGCCGTGGAGCTGGGAAGGGTGAGCGCCCAGTCAGGCCCTGGGAGCCCCCCCAGCTTCTCCTCCGAGCACCTTGTCCAGCTCCGCCAAGGATTTAAACACCCGTTGAAATTAATCTGCTGGATAAACCCTTTTCTTCATAGTCTTCATTAATCACCCGTCCTTCCCGTAGTTCCTTGCAGGAAAATAGATTTTTAAACCTGTCAGCTGTGGTTTTGTGGGATTCATCTCGTGCCTGCTCTGTCTGTTCTGCACCGCTGGGGAGGAGGGAGACAATTAACCGACGGCTCAAAAACTCGGAGCGCTCATCACTGCTGGGAATTATGTAACCATTGGGTGGGCTGGGGCACCAAATAGAGAGTTTGATTTGGGGGGTTCAGCTTTCCCAGCAAGGCAGAGCTGGAAATTCGTCCCCGAGGGCACCTTCCCGGGACGGGGGGGCTGCCAGCCACGCGTCTGACGTTTGGGAAGGGCCAGGGAGGCTCCGGCGCTGGCGCTCGGACACCCCCGGGTGAAGCTCCACACCAACTCCCAGCTCAGGTCCCACCGGGGGGGCGAGAAATCCCACCCTGGCATCAATTATGGATCGATGCGGAAACGCAGCGGCCCGGGGAGGAAACACTTCCAGGAAAGGCAGCCCCGGAGCCCCCGGGGAGGGGGATGAGGGAGGGCGGCTGTCGCTCCCTAACGAACCGGGAGCAATTAGCGCTGGCGGTGCCGGGAAGCGGCGGCGGCGCTGCCAGGAGCCTGCAGTTGGGCGGGAGGGAAAAGCCACCCCCGAAGGCTGGCGAATGTGCTGGAGGCGAGGGCCAGTGGATCCCAGAGGACGCAGAGGGACCGAGTGCATCCCAGAGGATGCGGAGAGGGATGGAGCAGCGGCTGGCAGAGCCAGCAGTGCCTTGTTCCACGCTGTCCCCTCTTCCCGCAGCAGGGACCGGATCCACCCCCAGGCTCAGCCGCTTTTCTTCTCTTTTAAAAACGGGCCGTGCGGTAAAATGCGGATTTATTCGTTTTACCCCCCACGGGAAGGGGAGGCAATGAGGAGCATTCCCCAGGCTCGGCCACTGAGCTGCCCTGGGTCTGCCCCACGGCTGAATCTGGGATGTAGGGCAGCTCACTGGGCCCCACAGTTCCTAGCAGGAATAGGCAGCTCTGCAGGAATTGGGGGTCACATGTGAAGGTCTGGGAGAGGGCAGCTGGTGTGAGCACGGGGAGCAGCTCCCAGGGGTCAGGGATTGTCCTGGGCTCATTCCCAGCAGTGTGAGAATCAGGGAGAGGGAGGGGAATTCTCTCCCTCTGCTCCGCTCTGCTGAGACCCTCCCTGGAGCAGGTTTAGATGGGATATAGGGAAGAAATTCCTGGCTGTGAGGGTGGGGAGGCCCTGGCCCAGGTTGCCCAGAGAAGCTGTGGCTGCCCCTGGATCCCTGGAAGTGTCCAAGGCCAGGCTGGACGGGGCTTAGAGCAACCTGTGCAACCCAAAGCATTCCATGATCCTGTGACTTCCAGCACAGCCCACGGCCTGGCAGAGCATCCCTGCACGGGAAGGGCTCCGAGGCTGCTCCGTGGCTGATGGCTGCGCTCGTTTTCCATGGAGAGAAATCCATCCGTGCCGCTGACATTTCTAGGACGCACTATTTTTGCCTTGTGAGGGGGCTGGAAAAATCAGAGCGGCTTTCAAGAAATGAAAGCACCTTATTAGCGCTGCGAAAATTGCTCTTGCTGATTAACCTGGAGCTTTTGCACAGTGTCTCTGGTGACATAACCCCACGGGATCTAAGGGGAAAAGGACAGGTCGGGGGGAAGGTGGGAGGTGCAGTGTGTGACCGTAACATGGAAGTTGTAAAAACACAAACCGTGATGGAAAGCAAGCGAGGATTTAGGTGGGCAAAGGGGCCAAAAGACAGAAAATAAATTCCCCCCAACTTCTGGCACTTCATTTGCTCTGAAGTTCGCAAAATTTCACGTGTGCATCCCTTTGTTTTATGCAGGAAATTCCGTGTAATTTATGGCAGTTCTGGGAAGTGAAAAGCGGCGCTTCTCGGGGGCGCGGATCTGGCGGGGGGAACTCAGCTCCTGCAGCCTGGAGAAGCACCGACTGCGGCGTGGAGAGGCTCCCAGACTTTCTCTTTCCTTTCTTTTTCCCCTTTTTTTTTCCATGGGGATAATAATAACAGTGTCAAGGACACCATTCAAGCTGATGCCTGGAGAGCTATTCAGTACAGGCCTATTTACGGCCATTATAAAATGCCTGTGGATAGTTCAACGACCGATTTTCAAGAGTCTTTCTCTACCTTTTGAAGGCTCAGGAAAATCTATCAAACTGCAGAAATTAAGCTATTTTTCTTCAGGGGAAGAGAAACAGAGTCGGGAGCTTCTCGCATTAAAATGCTGCCGTAGATTCCCGATGAATGAAAAATTGCTCGGCATAATAATGAGCCGGGAGATGGATTCGGGAGCAGCTTAAACCCCCGGCTCGGGCAGCGCCGGGGACCTGGGCAGAGCTGCCCGGGCTTGGCTTTGGGGAGCTGAAGGACTGACCTTCTCCAGGTGGTGCTCCGAGCAGGCAGGGAGCAGGCAGGGAGCAGGCAGGGATGCAGGCAGGGATGCAGGCAGGGAGCAGGCAGGGAGCAGGCAGGGATG